>OU452257.1:24637102-25178344 GCA_911728495.1 Furcula furcula | reverse complement strand
GATAACCCTAATAATCCAATACCTTACACGACTAGCGCGAGGATTAAACGATGAATGCGCCTCGCAGTGTAGATAGACGTCAAATGATCCTTACACGACTAGCGCGAGGATTACAATGAATACACATCATAGGTAACATTGTATACATATGTCATATGATCCATACACGGTTTACATGAGGACAATACGACTAACGCCTCTTGACCAACTCCGAAGACGATGACAGCTCCTAGCTATTCACAAACACCACAGCAAAAAGACATCACAGAAAAGTATGGTTATAATTACATTTATTTATTTCATGGCACCTTCCGTACACTATATACGTGTATTGTGTATTCACGTAGGTAACACGTTTTCATAACACAAAGTAGGTAGTGTATATTATAGTAGTAATATTTTCGTAACATTGAAATTGTGATATCGAAATGGTATATCTGATCTATGATTAATTTGTGGGTTCAAATAGGTAAATATCCTATATCACGTCATCCCCGCGCAAAATAAATACGTTGGGATATCACGAGTACATCATACGATGAGCATCGAATAGAATATAGTTCATGATAGGTACCTACCTTAATTATTTATGTTTTTTCCAAATGCCAAAGTACACAAAAGCGCGCAAACGCCCTTAAGAAACTATGTTGGGACACACATACAATACACGCATGGGCGTACGCAGGGGGGGGCAGGGGGGGGGGCCGTTGCCCCCCCCTGGACTTGGCAACCAACCACTAAGGTGACAATATTTTGTCTAATTATACATTTATTAGAAAGAAATAGTAAAAGGGATTTAAGTTTTTAATTACAAATCATCATGTAAGAATTAAAAAAATAAAATTTCGGCGCTGCGCGCTTGATCTAGATCGATGACAGACATATTTGTGTAGTACTATGGATGATTTTTAACGGAGGTTACCTTATAACCGGTTAGCAGAAGATTCATTATTTTAAAAAAATTGCTTTTTGCCCCATTTAAACCAACTTAAAGAAAAGGAAGAGGTTCTTAATTTGGATGTAGATTTTTTTATTTTATCACCTCAGAACTAGAACTGAATTATTTAACTGATTTGGAAAATTTGAAAGTACTTTGTTTCAGATTGTTTCAATTTTCATCAAAATCTAGTTCTGTTTATAGGCATGAGTGAACTCCTCACATAGTATAGGTGCCTACGAGTATGTACATACATATGTACCTATTTAGCGATTTTGATATTATCAACCAAAAACGAGCATTTGCATTCAGAGAGTAGGTATCATTTGGCGAAGTGGAATTGACTTTGACTATGATGAAGCAAAATAAATAGTAAAATCGAATATACATATACATACATACATCGAATGTATTACCATCAAATTGATTTGATAATGAAGCCGGAACAAAAAATATACGTATCTTAGCCGTGTTTAGGGCTTATAAGATGTATGTCATAACTATGCACTCTGACTATAAATGATGGTAATTTCCCTCGTTTTGTCAGAAGGCAGTTATTCTGAGCAGAAGGCAGATTTCATAGCCTCGTTATTTCCGTTAACAATCAATCTGTCATCGTTTAGTCGATTAATATCTAGCAGGCGTCCAAAAAAAAAACCATTTTAGCTACTGCAAAAACGTTTTTTTACCAAAAAATAATCAAATTCAATTTAAACCGAAAAAAGGGGTTTAGCGGTCTCTGAAATTTTCCCTTCCCATGGAAAATTCCCATGGAAATAAATATTTTACCGTTGTAAAATACTTTTTACTGCCTATGTTGATTCTAAAGTCAAAATCTAGAATTAATGTTGTCAGTATCAAGTCTACAGCTTTTACTTTTTGAGTTTAAAGGTAAGTTTTTTAAGTTTGGATTTGGGTAAAATAATGGTAATTCCCAACAAAAAAAAAAACAAAACCTACAAACGTCAATATAGTTAATGGTACATAATTTATACATTTTTTTAAATCCGATTATTTCGACACTCGATGCCAATTATCAGATAGTGAGTAGAGATACCAAATATCTCGTATTCAATAATTGAAAATAATCATAAACGGCTCCGACAGTTGAAATAAATAGATTATAATAACTGACTTAAGTATAATTAAAGTTAATTGACGTTTGTGAGTGCGGCAGTAAAATTTACAATGTATTAATTTGTGCTTTGATGAATTTCATCACCAGCAAAAAAATGTTATCTTGCCCCCCCCTAGACCAAAAGCTGCGTACGCCCATGAATACACGTTTTGTGATACTGAGCATTTACGTATGACATACCTTGGCGTATTTATGATTGAGATGTTTTAATCACAATGTAGATTATTTAATTAATATAAAAATATAATAAGTGGGTAGTTGCCGAAAAGAAAAATATTAGTCTGTACTTTGAGATATAATTTTGTACTCACCTTGAAGTTTTATGACAACTACAACAAGTAAAGAATTTACCAATATTATGCTGACACATCTTATGAGGATACAATATCTTCACTAGCGGAAATTTTCTTTAAATCCAATCTTATTTGATTTGCGGAGGTAAATTTACGTGTGACTCGGGCATCACAAAATCACGTAATGAAGATGGCGGCTATGGCTGGTTGCGTGCCGTTGCCGGGAAATGAGTCAAAATAGTGAATTTTATTTTTAAAAATATGTATTTTTATCTTTAAACTAGCTGACCCGCGCAGCTCCGCCCGCGCTTTTATTACAATTTGCTCCCCTTTTCTCCCCCCTCCCTTGATTTATTTCTCTCTCCATCTCTCTCTCACTTATAAGAAAAATCTAATTCTAATTCTCTCTTTTCTCTTTCCCCTTTCCCGCTTCGGTCCCCGTCACAGTCCCCCTCTTCCTCTCCCCGTTGTCCCCTCTCTGAACCGCGTCCCCCTCTCTCTTCTACCAACTTGCTCCCCCTCACTCTCCCCTTGTTCTACCTTAATCCCCCTATCCCTCACCCTATCACTCTCTCCTCGAATCCCCTCTCCCTCTCTTTCCTCTCTTGCACCCTCCTCTCGTTCTAAATATCCTCGTTAATCATGGTATCTGGTATCTGGGATTCTTACCCACTTAAACCCCTGCGGCTGTCGCATCGCCATATATGAGGGGAGACCTGGGCCCTCCAGTGGGATATGCACCAAATACCCCTCAGTGCGCATTATAGCCCCCGGGAACCTGGCACATTGATCACAGGGACGGGGCTTGCAACCCCGTCACATACATATGATGTTATTGATACCTTTATAATAATCCTTATCCAATTAAATCATGTTGTATTCAAGTATGCTTTAATATCTATACATTACTATTTATATTATTGAAATCCGACATTCCGTTCAAAAGATACTTCGAATTTAAAATTGTTAATCCGTTCTTTCTTCGCGTGCGCTGCATAAATTGTTAAAGATAAGACGAAATGATCTAAGTACTAAAACATGACTAAAACAGTAAAAGTTGAAAGTCTGTAAATTGTAAGTTTAGAAATGCAAGTAAGAACACAATATTGGCTACTTTTAACATTTCTATCTGTCTGATCACGGAAAAACGGCCCGACTGTATGCAAATCAATGCAATTTATAATAGTGAAGGAGGTACTTTTTTGCTCTCGCTGAAACAACCTTCAACAAGTTTTTGGGACCCGTGCCCCCACCGATTTCAACCGGGAAATGTGGAATTCTTACTCACTAAAACAACCGCGGCTGGCGCATCAGCATATGAGAGAGGGGACTGGGCCCTCCGGTGGGATCTGCACCAGGAATCCCTAAGTGCCGGCCTGTGAGCCCGCCGCCGGGGGACTCAATATAGCCCCCCGAGAACCAGACACGGTGCTCACGGGGACATGGGTCGCAACCCCGCTGCCGTACTCCTGTGAGTCGCCGCCGTACCTACTCGATCGACGTCTAGGGCTCATACCCCAAAACGTCCAATGACTCCAAACAGTGAAGTAGGTATTTTTTTTGACGCGGGGTATATCTTCAAAAGATTCCCAGGAGCTGTGGGGCTCGACCAGGGTATGTGGGATTCTTACCCACTAACACCCCCGCGACTGTCACATCGGCACATGAGAGGGGACCCAGGTCTCTCCGGTGGGATCTGCACCAGTGAGTTGCCTTTGAGCCCGCCGCTGGGGTGCGCATTATAGCCCCCCGGCGGCCACGGTGATCGAGGGGACGGGGGTCGAAACCCCGCCTCCGTCCTCCTCGGAGCCGCCACCGTACTCAATGGACGTTCTAAGGTCCCACACCCCGAACGTCCAGCGACTCCGAAGGGTAAAGTAGGTACTATCCCAACTTAGAAGATACACATGGTACATGTTTTATAAAAATCAGTGAAATAGAATACATAGGGCCCCTTGAGTGTCCATTGAGTACGGCGGCGACTCCGAGGAGGACGGCGGCGGGGTTGCGACCCCCGTCCCCGTGAGCACCGTGACAGGTTCCCGGGGGGCTACAATGCGCCCCCCGGCGGCTGGCTCAAAGGCAAGGCACTGAGGGGCCCCTGGTGCAGATCCCACCGGAGAGCCCTGGGGTCTCCCCTCTCATGTGCCATATACTATATGCGATATACTATACTAACTAGAATAGCTGTCACGAACAAAATGACATCGAAAATGTGGTCGCGGTTACATATACTTACACAACTATACACGTGGCTAGAAATTGTAGAAAATAGTTTTAAATAATTCGGAACGTCGGACTAATAGAAGCCTTCACATGTAGTAATAAAGTCTAATTCTGTATGCAGTAATATTAGCACATAAAACCTTTACATCGGAGACAAAGAAAAATCAATAAAATCGCCAAAAAAAAAGTAGTTGTTTTGACTTAAACAAAAATGTACTCATTTAAAAGAAAATCTTAACCACTATTGTTGGATCTCGTTATTGAAAACTTATTATTTACCAAAATGCACTTGTAGCAGGCTGGATTTCCTTATCCTTCATCCTTTCCCTAGTGCGCCTTATATAGAAAAAAGAAGAAATGTGTCGTGAATTTGTCACCGCATCCGTAAAATATTTTCTTATGGCGTGATCGCGATGTTATATAAAAATAATGGATACATAAAATAATAATTCCGCCCATTAAATAATTAATTAAACGCAAAAGAAGTGACAATAGCAGCAGATACAACCATCTAATCTGTGGAGCAGCAGAGGATGCCGCCATCATCGCATCGCAGCCGGTCAAGGTAAGGCGCACGTTCCGTTCCTTGCAGCAACTGCGATTTATTCCTTTTGTGTTCCCTGCAGTTGCTAACTTCCTTGTCCCTGCAATCCAGTATGCTGCGAATGTAGAGTAGTTTCTTTTGCCCGCGTTTTAATATATAATTATACATTTATATTTATATACAGTCCATTCGAAAATTGCTTGTAGGAAAATTTTGAAATTCCTTAACCCGCCATTTTTTGGTCCTTCGAGCCGGATAATGAATCTTAGATTTTTCCGAATATAATTTGTGCTTATACTATTATAGTAAAGCAAATGATATGGTTATTCTTAGCCACCGCTTACAACTTACGTAGTATGTCTATATACGTATAATTTAACGTAATTGGTATTGAAATAATTATCAAATTTATTATTTTAAGTCGTATTCTTACGCATCCCGCATTGATAATTGTTTCATTCCATTACATAATCGCATTAGAATACTCTTATTCTACCTATTATCTATTGAGAGTGATTTCGCATATATTTATTATAGTGCAAAATTAATTGCAACTGCATCAGCTGTCAACGCAGTGCGCGTGTGTAGCTTTTGTTTTAAGGTCACGCCTGAGCGATCCCTCAATACTCGCAAAAAGGATTTATTATAATGCGTCCGGAGTAATTAAGGTTACTTCATATATGCGTTCAGATGTATTAAGGCAACTTCAGACACGCTTTTGAACATTCATATTTATCTTAATTTTGAATTTCTTGTATTTACCAACTGATTGAACATTGTTATAGTTCAACGGTGTTTCATGACTGATTTAACAGTGACATAAAATATATTTTATTTGTGTACCCATTTTTAATTAATAATGGGGAAGGGTAAGAAGGCAGATAGTGAGGAAGAGTTTGCAATGTCTAGCGAGGATCATGTCCAGTTGACTATCCTGCTTTCTAAGCGCGATGTATTATTTGCCAGGCTGCAGTCTATATATGATTTATCTAAGTCTGCTGCTACCAATGAATCCCAACGTGAAGTTTTCCTGTGTAATGTGAGTAATATTGATACTTTGCGTAGTGAGTTCGAACAAGCGACAGATAAATATAACACATTTAAATTGCAAATAAACCCAGAGGATAAAATTGATTATCAGGCATGGCTTTCATTTGAAGAAATGTACTGTTACATAAAGCGAGTTATGTCACAAGTTGACACCGCTAGTAGTAAAAGTCACAATCAAAACTTTTCTTCAGCATCGAAATCCAAGCCTAAGTTGCCTCCTATTGAGTTAATGTTCTTTAATGGAAGCGCCCGCAATTGGCCACTATTCTACCAGCAATTTAAAAGTGTTATACATGACAATGCGGATTTGACTGATGGTGATCGTGTTTACTATTTAGTTGGCAAGCTGACTCACAGCGCAAAGTCTGTGTGCGCTGGTTTGCCACCAACCGCCGAGAATTATAATATAATTTGGAATGCACTTATTGATAAATATGATGACCCTCGCGTATTGGCTGGTAGTTATTTAAACCAGTTGTTAGAATTTAAACTGCAGAATAATAACAGTGCTTCAGCTTTTGAAAGTTTCATTAATAATTTTAATTCGACTGTAGAAGCACTTAAACAACTAAAAATTACTGATTTATCGGATTTTATATTCTTACACCTTGCGTTACAAAAATTGGATTTAAATACGATCAAATTATTTGAAACAATGTATCGTAAGCAAAAAATTCCATCATACGCTAATCTAATTGAATTTGTAAAAGAGCAAAGCAAGATTATGTCTCGTTCTATTGGGCAAAGATTTTCAGTTCCAGATTTCGATAAATCACGTAATAAAGTTCCAACGCCAAAACTAACTAAGTCTTTTATTAATACTGATGTTAACCTTACAAATAAAGTGAATAAAGTTTCTTGTACCCTGTGCAAGAATAGCGCTCATGAGCATCTGTATCAGTGTCCTGTCTTTGTGTCAAAAACACCATATGATAGGTTTATTTACGTAAAAAATAATTCATTTTGTAATAACTGTTTAAGTTGCAAACATAGAACTTTTAAATGCACTTCGCAAAAATATTGTTCCCACTGTTCCGCTAAACACCATTCATTATTACATTTTGGTGAATTAAATAATTTTAATAATTGCACTTCCAATAGAAGTGTGTCCGCTCCACCTCTACATGTGACTCGCGGTGTATCTCAATCGGATCATATATCCGCAACACCTGCAAATAGCGACTCTAAGTCTAATAAGAATAAGGTCGACAATCAAGTGAACGTTGCACCTACCGCTATACACACTTCTGTGTGTAACGTTTCGCGCGATCATTCTGATCGTTCTTTATCTACAACTCTATTAGGAACCGCAAAAATAATTATTATTGATAACAATAATCAACATCATATTGTAAGATGTTTGATTGACCCAGGTTCACAAAGCGATTATATCGCATCTTCTTGTTGTAAACGATTATCGCTTCACGTATCGACACAAAACCGGTTTACTGAAGTACAGGGTATCGGTGGAAGTTCACAGCGTATTCTTGGCGTAACTGATATCAAATTTAGCTCGCGTTTTGGTAACTCCACTGTGTATTCTATCAAACCGTTAGTAGTGGACAATATTACAACACACTTGCCAGACTCTTACGTTGATACTTCAAGCTTAGATTACTTGAAAAATATTCCACTCAGTGACGATTCCTATGGCGTACCTGGACCGATTGAAATATTGTTGGGAGTAAATATTTACTGTCAAATTTTATTATTTGATCGCATTATGCGTAATAATAATATGCCTTCCGCTATTGAAACTACATTAGGGTATATCGTAATGGGTAATACGCCTGTTGTTATGACACCCAACTTATCCCGCACTTTTTGTTCATTCACTCAAGACTCGCTTGACAAAGTTTTAGAAAAATTTTGGACCCTTGAGGAATTACCCGCTAATAAATTTTTAAGTCCTGAAGAGGAAGAATGTGAAAATATTTTTATTTCCACAACTACCCGCAATAGCACTGGCAGTTATTCTGTAGTGTTGCCTTTTAAAGAAAGTCCTGATAAATTAGGTAACTCTTACATTACAGCTAAGAAGAGGTACTTGTCTCTGGAAAATAAGCTAGACAAGTCACCTGAGTTACGCGCTCGATATAATGATGTCATTCGTGACTATCTGGATAAGGGTATAATTTCGCGTACTCCACCAGAGGAGTGCATACAGCCAGGTTTTTATCTACCGCACCATCCTGTTATCCGCGAAGATAAAGACACTACGAAGTTACGTATTGTGCTCGATGGTAGTGCCAAAACGGATGCTGGGGTTTCTTTAAACGATATCTTACATACTGGTTGTAATCTTCAGGCTGATATATTCCGTATTCTTCTTAATGTTCGTATGTTTAGTGTAGCATTTTTTGCTGACATACGGCAGATGTACTTATGTATTGAAGTACATGCTGCATACCGCAGATATCAAAGAATTTTGTACCGGTTCTCTTCCGATGAACCGCTAGATACTTTCGAATATAATAGAGTCACGTTTGGTTTATGTTCTTCACCCTTTTTAGCGATGAGAACTTTGCGAATGTTGGCTAAGGATGAGGGTCCCAAATACCCACTTGCCGTGGATGTGTTGGAAAGGGATACGTACATGGATGATGTATGTTCTTCGGCATCTTCTGTATCTTTGGCGGCTGATATAGCCTATCAGCTCATCCATATGCTTAAGGCCGGGGGGTTTGAGTTGGCGAAGTGGGCTAGCAATTCTTCAGAATTTCTAGAACACATACCAGTGTCTCAACGTAAGTCTGAGTCAATCTCTTTTGACAGTGACAGTGGCTTAAAGATTTTAGGTCTACGTTGGCTTCCTGCTTTTGATAAATTTGTTTTCTCCACTTCACCTCCTCAACCAGTAGGCACAAAGCGTGCAATTTTATCGGCTACTGCCCGTCTTTATGACGTCTTAGGTTTGGTTGGTCCCGTAATTTTATATTCCAAATTATTAATCAAAGAGCTATGGCTTCTCAAATTGGGATGGGATGACATACCTCCCCCGCATATTTTAAGCTTATGGCATCACTTTATTAATGAGTTGCATCTAATATCTGAATTAGACTTCCCGCGACATATGGGAATTGAACCTGGTTGTAAATTGTCGTTGATAGCATTTTCTGACGCCAGTGAGAAGGCGTATGGATGCGTCATTTATACTCATGTTACTATAGGTGATCGAGAACCAATCGTTCGTCTTATTTGCTCAAAATCACGCGTTGCTCCAATTAAAACTGTCACAGTTGCTCGATTGGAACTGTGTGGTATCGTTCTTATGACGAAGTTATTGCGTATGGTGTGTGACACATTATCGCAACGATATCCTGTTGATAGTATTTATGCTTTTTCTGACTCTGAAGTCGCACTGTGTTGGGTGAAATCATCTCCGCACAGATTTAACACATTTGTTGCTAACAGAATAGCACAATGTCAATCTTATATTGACCCTGAAAATTTATATTATATTCCGGGTGTGCAAAACCCCGCAGATGCTTTGTCGAGAGGCCTTTTGCCTTCCCAATTAAAGGACCATCATCTATGGTTCAATGGCCCTTCATGATGCACTCTACCTATTAGCGAATGGCCTATTTCAACTTTCTCTCCAAGTTCGGTAGCACCACTAGAATCAAAAATTGTCACTTGTGTAACCGCTAGTGTAAAGGAAGATCCAATATTATTGTTGAGTGATAGGTGCTCTTCATGGAGTAAACTGCTCCATTGTGTGGTTTATGTTTTAAGATTTTTGAAACAACTGCCTCGCAACGATTTAATTACCGCTAATGATTTAAATACCGCTGAGATATATTTAATAAAACATATCCAGCATTTTTATTTTTCTAACGACATTAAGAATTTACAAACTGGGAAAGCTGTTTCATCCGCTTTGCGTAAGCTTAGTCCATTCATATCTTCCGATAACTTATTAAGAGTTGGAGGACGTTTAAGTTATTCTTCACTTAAGTTTTCTCATAAGCATCCTGCTCTCTTGCCGAGAAAGGGACATGTGATTGATCTTTTAGTTGATTATTATCACCGCACTTATTTACATGCTGGGCCTCAATTATTGCTCTCAATAATAAGGCAAAGGTTCTGGATTCTGTCGGCCAGACGCATTGTAAAACAACGCATACATAAATGCAATACTTGCTTTCGTATGAACCCAAGGCCAACTTTCCCTATAATGTCTGATTTACCTGAGTGCCGTTTAGAACAATGCAACGCATTTACTCATACAGGGGTAGATTATGCTGGCCCTTTGTATATTACAATGGCTAGGAAGCGTGGGATTCGCAGTCAAAAGGCATATCTTTGTTTTTTTATATGTCTGGTGACGAAAGCTGTTCACATCGAATTAGCTTCTGATTTAAGCTCTGCCACATTTTTAGACGCGTTTAAACGCTTTTTGTCAAGACGTGGTCCATGTAAATTTTTATATAGCGACAACGGCAAAAACTTCATAGCTTCAAAATCGTATTTAAACGAGTTGCATGACTTCTTAAAGTCTGATGATTATTATAAAACTTTTCAAAATGAGCTTACTAAAAACCGCATTATTTGGCGTTTTAATCCTCCCACCGCCCCACATTTTGGAGGGATCTGGGAGGCAAATATAAAAAGTGCCAAGGCTTTACTTTTTCGAGTTATAGGTAAACAAATCCTTACTTATGAGGAGATGCTTACGATTCTTAATCAGATAGAATGTGTTCTTAATAGCAGGCCATTTTATCTCCTAAGTTCAGATCCATCAGAACCCACAGCTCTTACTCCTTCACATTTTTTACATACCGCTCCTTTGGCATTCTTACCAGCAGCGGATGTGACCAATGAGAGAGCTAATTTACTGTCCAGGTTTTCTTTGATGGACTCGATTGTCCAGTCTTTTTGGAAGAGGTTTCGTTCTGAATATCTTCATAACTTACAAATGCGGGAAAAATGGAACACTCTTTCCAACCCTGTAGCTGTAGGTACGATTGTCATAATTAATGTTGATAATGCGCCCCCTCTGCAATGGCCATTGGGGGTTATAACACGATTATTTCCTGGTAAAGATGGAATTGTTCGTGTTGCAGAAGTGCAAACTAATTGTGGTACCTACGAGCGACCTATAGTACGGTTGTGCCCGTTACCAACGCAGTAGCATTTTTACTAATAATTTTATTATATTTATTATTTAAGTTTAGTAATTTATGTTAGCGACACACAGGTTGTAAGCGGTGGTAACTAACCAGTTTTTTTGTTATTTATTTTAGTTGAAGACTGATATAGTCAATTTAATATAGATTTTAGTAGTCTATATTTTTTGAAGGGATTCCTTCAAGGCCGGGGGGATGTTGGATCTCGTTATTGAAAACTTATTATTTACCAAAATGCACTTGTAGCAGGCTGGATTTCCTTATCCTTCATCCTTTCCCTAGTGCGCCTTATATAGAAAAAAGAAGAAATGTGTCGTGAATTTGTCACCGCATCCGTAAAATATTTTCTTATGGCGTGATCGCGATGTTATATAAAAATAATAGATACATAAAATAATAATTCCGCCCATTAAATAATTAATTAAACGCAAAAGAAGTGACAATAGCAGCAGATACAACCATCTAATCTGTGGAGCAGCAGAGGACGCCGCCATCATCGCATCGCAGCCGGTCAAGGTAAGGCGCACGTTCCGTTCCTTGCAGCAACTGCGATTTATTCCTTTTGTGTTCCCTGCAGTTGCTAACTTCCTTGTCCCTGCAATCCAGTATGCTGCGAATGTAGAGTAGTTTCTTTTGCCCGCGTTTTAATATATAATTATACATTTATATTTATATACAGTCCATTCGAAAATTGCTTGTAGGAAAATTTTGAAATTCCTTAACCCGCCAACTATAAAATAAGGTTCAAAACAGGTGTGTTTCCATTGTGTGTGTACTGACTTACAAACTTATCCGTGCTGGTGGCAAAAATGAGAACTAACTTTTTTATTATGGTAATGACGTGTAGTTTGACAGTTTCGTATAGACAGTGGCGACACGCCTATCGGCAACATTAATTTTGTCAGTCTCGGCATGGCAGTTGCGAACTACTAGCGGAGAAAATATCAAATAAATAATTTTTATTTCGTATTATAATGATATCTTACTTATATTTATTATTTAAATTAGTAGTAATAAGAACACGAAACGAAAAAAAAATTCTCCATCTGCAATTTTAGTATTACGATAAGTATTTGGACAGTTTATAAACGCGCAATAAGGAATTTCGATACGTCCTTACGTCCTATTGTCGGCTCGTACTAATTTGAAATAGAGCGACAGCCGTCTCCGTAGCTCTATTTTCGTGACCACTTTTCGGGTCGTGACAGCTAATCTAGTTAGTATAGTATATCGATGCATGAACATAATAAAATTTTGGGACCACCAAAAAACACTGGCATTTCTTTTTATTTTTAACTCTGAAAATCTGAAATAATTAGGTAATAAGTACAGTACCTACAGGTAATAAGTGTATATTTTTTTTAAATTATCAAAAACTTTGAGAATCGAATTTAGTTGTGGGGTTTGGTCTTTTTGCTATCTGAGGTGTTAGATGTAAGTACCTATCTATAGGAAACTAACTTCTCTACGTCAAAGATGGAACGGAACCTCAGTGCACAAGTCCAGCACGCAGCTTTTCGTTTAAATAAATGTATTTCAAATGTATTTCTGCTTCGTCTTCATCAGTTTTATTTTCAGTATTTTTTCGAGGTGGCCTCCGTACATTTCAATATTTTTTCGAGGAGACCTCGGTATTACTATGCGTTTCAACTAAGAAGGTGGCCGCCATCTTGCCATTTCAAATATATAAAAAATGATGTTTAAACAAAAATAATAAAACTGGGGCGAATTTTTCATTTTGTGTTTACTCTGCTGCCGGTACAAAAATCGTAAAAAACGAGCGAACTTCCGCAGTCGCGATCATCATGGCGGCCACATTCATAATTGAAACGCATAGTACATAAATATACTATTCTTATCTATGTCAGTCTCAGAGAAAGTACCAAAGGAGTTAGTATCGCGTCGATTCCCCGAACAAATTTTTCGTGGCACTTTTGCGGGGTGCGGGAGGCGAAGTAAACACACACAGATACACTTTCACGCATACCCACACTATAATAAACTCGCAACACATTCAAAAATACACGCACACAAATAAAGAATGACCTGACCATATGACCAAAAATTTGGCAGAGGGGGTTAGCGCATTATGCTCTCTCCAGTGGTATCTCCTCTAAGATGTCAGTATTTTCGTAAAATTTAATCTGGTCACACTGTTTGGCTCGTTGATTGAATTAAAGAATTCAGTTTTTGTAAAATAATTTGATTTGAATAGTCATTTTCGTGTATGAAATATTTAAGAGTTATTTAAACAGATATGGAATTGGTAAGTGGTAGTTCTTTCTTTGTGTAAAACGATTGATTATTTGGACAAACCACACGAACATTATTGTTTTGACATAAGTATAACCTAACTAACATTTTAAGACTAACTGAGATCGTAATTTCTGGGAATTTGGTTGTACACATTCGCGTGTAGGCAAACATCGTATCTGTTTAGCCTAATCTACCTTTTATGTGTCGGTAACGTTCTTATCACTATCGATTGATGTGTTTGTGAAGGCTGTCTTAATTAATACCGGTGTTTGTAAATGTAATTGTGTGAAACTACCATTCTGCTGGTATGTTTGTTATCCGTTGACCGCCTTAGTCAGAATCTCATGAAAATAATTAACCCAACTTGTATCATCATTGTAATCAATCTAAACAGACATACTGGATGGCACAAGATGTGAGGCCACCTTATATCCTGTGCTAGTGCACACAACAGATACAGTTTGTTTTTTTATACCTCAAATCACCTTCCCACTCGTATCAACTGAACTGATATCATAATGCACACACACATAAAAAACACCAACTGAGTCTGTTGATGGCCCAGGGCAGCAATATCAACGCCCATATAAATAAACCGCCTTTTACTAAAATAGCTTATAGTCTGCATATGAAGCTTAGTTGAGATAACGGGTAAGTAATAATTATGTTCAATTAACAAAATACATATATACAAATATTGAATCGTGCATCAGTGTGCAAACCGTAAATGACTATACCTTAGACTTTAGGTCTTATTGGATTGGTGGTTAATTATAAGTTTAATTTTATATTTACATTATTATGTTCACTTTTACCTTTTAGTTATTTATATTTATGTTTTTTGATATGGCTTATTGGCTGCAAATAAATGATTTTATTATTATTATTATATACTTATACAGAAAAAAAAAAAACTTATGTTAACTTATTACTACTTAACATATTCATTTCGTATAATAATATAATAAATCTACACTAATATTATAAAGAGGAAAGATTTGTTTGTTTGTAATGAATAGGCTCCAAAACTACTGAATGGATTTCCAAAATTCTTTCACCATTAGAAAGCTACATCTTCACTAAGTAACATAGGCTATTTCATATTTAAAAAAAATAGGGATCCCTACTAAAATTAAAATAATGTAACTCAAGGTGTGAAAAACTCAGTCATAAAATGTCTGTCATTGCATGCGCTGCGGAAACTATTGATGATACAACAAAAAAATGTTCTACAATATTATAGAACGTATCAATATCTACAAAAAAGTCCGCGATACCATATGTCTAACTATTAGAGTTATGTCACTACAAGTACTTTTTTATATTTTAAATGTTGATAAAAGTTCCGTCTTCATTCAGATGATGTTATTGATACCTTTATAATAATCCTTATCCAATTAAATCATGTTGTATTCAAGTATGCTTTAATATCTATACATTACTATTTATATTATTGAAATCCGACATTCCGTTCAAAAGATACTTCGAATTTAAAATTGTTAATCCGTTCTTTCTTCGCGTGCGCTGCATAAATTGTTAAAGATAAGACGAAATGATCTAAGTACTAAAACATGACTAAAACAGTAAAAGTTGAAAGTCTGTAAATTGTAAGTTTAGAAATGCAAGTAAGAACACAATATTGGCTACTTTTAACATTTCTATCTGTCTGATCACGGAAAAACGGCCCGACTGTATGCAAATCAATGCAATTTATAATAGTGAAGGAGGTACTTTTTTGCTCTCGCTGAAACAACCTTCAACAAGTTTTTGGGACCCGTGCCCCCACCGATTTCAACCGGGAAATGTGGAATTCTTACTCACTAAAACAACCGCGGCTGGCGCATCAGCATATGAGAGAGGGGACTGGGCCCTCCGGTGGGATCTGCACCAGGAATCCCTAAGTGCCGGCCTGTGAGCCCGCCGCCGGGGGACTCAATATAGCCCCCCGAGAACCAGACACGGTGCTCACGGGGACATGGGTCGCAACCCCGCTGCCGTACTCCTGTGAGTCGCCGCCGTACCTACTCGATCGACGTCTAGGGCTCATACCCCAAAACGTCCAGTGACTCCAAACAGTGAAGTAGGTATTTTTTTTGACGCGGGGGATATCTTCAAAAGATTCCCAGGAGCTGTGGGGCTCGACCAGGGTATGTGGGATTCTTACCCACTAACACCCCCGCGACTGTCACATCGGCACATGAGAGGGGACCCAGGTCTCTCCGGTGGGATCTGCACCAGTGAGTTGCCTTTGAGCCCGCCGCTGGGGTGCGCATTATAGCCCCCCGGCGGCCACGGTGATCGAGGGGACGGGGGTCGAAACCCCGCCTCCGTCCTCCTCGGAGCCGCCACCGTACTCAATGGACGTTCTAAGGTCCCACACCCCGAACGTCCAGCGACTCCGAAGGGTAAAGTAGGTACTATCCCAACTTAGAAGATACACATGGTACATGTTTTATAAAAATCAGTGAAATAGAATACATAGGGCCCCTTGAGTGTCCATTGAGTACGGCGGCGACTCCGAGGAGGACGGCGGCGGGGTTGCGACCCCCGTCCCCGTGAGCACCGTGACAGGTTCCCGGGGGGCTACAATGCGCCCCCCGGCGGCTGGCTCAAAGGCAAGGCACTGAGGGGCCCCTGGTGCAGATCCCACCGGAGAGCCCTGGGGTCTCCCCTCTCATGTGCCGATGCGACAGCCGCGGGGGTTTTAGTGGGTAAGAATCCCACATACCCCGGTCGAGCCCCACAGCTCCCGGGGATCTTTCGAAGATTTCCCCCGCGTCAAAAAAAAAAAAAGGTACAAATGGCGGTCTTATCGCTAATAGCGATTTCTTCCAGACAACCAAAACTTTAAAAAGAAGAAACAACTATTTGTTAAAAATATAAATATCGGGAAAATCCATGAAAAACAGTTAAGAAAAATAATATTAAGCGCTGGCGGAGCTGCGCGGGTCAGCTAGTGTAATATATGTATAAAACTAATACTACTACTTATACTTATTTTACTTACTTATTTTATACCATGTGTAATATGTGTATAAAATTTTGATCAAAATTCAAAACAAATAACTTCAAAAGAAAACCATTGATAAACTTTAACCATGCAGCGAATGAAATAACTATTGTAAAAAATGTAATCACTATAAAATACAGTGCAAACTCCATGTAACTCGATTTAACATCAAACTCCCTAAAGTGTCGAAATGGCTTGGCTTTGGTTGGTTTAGCTTGCCTTTCATTTCCATTTTAT
This sequence comes from Furcula furcula, assembly GCA_911728495.1. Classification (NCBI taxonomy): domain Eukaryota; kingdom Metazoa; phylum Arthropoda; class Insecta; order Lepidoptera; family Notodontidae; genus Furcula; species Furcula furcula. The sequence continues at coordinate 25,161,524 of OU452257.1, read as the reverse complement.
CCAACCATTTAGCCAGCATTTGTCGATAAAGCAGCCAGATATCCAGTTTTTTTTCGACTTGTGTTACAAATATTGTAATTTCTTACTAAAAAAAAACTTTTGTCATAACACAGAATAGCCTATAGCATTCCGGAATAATGTAGCTTCCTACTGGTAAAAGAATTTTCTAAATCGGAGCAGGAGTTCCAAAGATTACCTTATATAATCAAACTTACAAACATACAAACTTACAAACTTTACCTCTTTAAAATATTAGTAAGTATAGATTTATTAGGAAACAAACAGTGAGAAACTTAAAAAATACTAATTAAAACCGATACACTATTCTATTATTATCGCATTTAAAAATCTTTTTTGCACGAAGGCAGCTTTACCTGCGTAACGGCTAGTGTCGTATAAGAAATTTACATTATGTGGGATATAGTTGCAGGGCGGCGACACGAGCGCCCTGCAGCCGCCCCTGCCGCCGACGAGCATGCCGCCACCGGGTGCGATGCCACCACCGGGTGGCATGCCTCCGCCGGGCGCCATTCCGCCTACGGGTGCCATGCCGCCACACGGTGGCATGCCGCCGCCGGGCGCCATGCCGCCGCTCGTGCAACCGCCGCCGCCGCCCGCAGGTAAGTGCGCCGCCGGCGAGGGCGCCGGGGGCGCGGACGGCGGTCGTGGTCCCCGGCGCCCCCGCGCCCCGCGTCCACCGCCCCCCGCCCCCCCCCTCGCCTCCACTCCCGCGCTGAGAGCGAGCTGTGCTGCTGTTGCAGGGCGAGCCGCGCGCGCCGAGCCCCGCGCGCCGCCCTCCCCCCGCGCCCCGCGCCGCGCGCCGCCCGCGCCCTACGCTCCTCGTCGATTTTAGTTCGAAACCATCCTCAGTGATCAGTGTTTCTGCTTTCTGTTTCAGGCTAGATGTAAGTTAGGTTTTTGGTATACGCTTAGGCGTGCCGGTGACGAGTCGACGGCGGCCGCGGCGCCGGCAGCTCCCCGCCGGTCACACAATGTACCTACTTCATTATATCGCATTGCACCCCCGTGCGGTTGGCGAGCGAACGAGCGGGCGAGGCGCGTCCCGCGTCGCGGCGAGCGCACGGAGCGAGCGAGAGGTCGCGAGAGATGTGATGTGAGAGACGATGCGAGAGAGGCCGCGGGTCGCCGGGGGCCCCCCGGGCCCCGGGACGCGGGCGGGCCGAGTGCGCCGAGTGCCAGGTGGCGAGTGCCAGCGTGCGTGTCTGCGTCCACTGTCGTATTACACGTGTGCGCGATCGACACGCACTCATACTATATCGCTTTTGCAGGTGGCTTCCACTCGACGCCCATCTACGACTTGCAACAGGTCGGAGATGTGTTCACAGGTGAGCTTCGCTCGATAGACACTAACACAGGTGAGCTACAATCCATATCATATTTATTCAACAGAACGATAGCGCGTCTGCCGGACGTCTGAGGCTGAACGATGTCGTGGTGCCGTCGAAATCGTTCTCTCGAGTGACTATCTATGCGCAAAACTCTACGAGCGCTCGCCTCTAGCGAGACCCGAGGAGTTTGTCACTTCCGAATTGACGCCTCCACGCCGGAGTCCCTCAGGGCTCAGTGCCCTCTTCTCTCTGGTTTGTTCATTCCTCGCGGAACGACGTCCATTTCATTCATTTCATATTCACATACATACAGTCAAAGGCTGAGCTAATTTAGCCCTTTATATAGATGATACGAGGGATGCCTTATGTTAACTCTACGAGGATTAGTATAAATAATACTGCTGCTTTACGTAAAAACTAATAGATTTAATAAATTGACCAAAGGGTAAAAACAAAGGAGCGAGGGAGCACGCGCGATGACCGCTAATTGAGTACTGATCGCACTGATACCGGGCGTGCATCGTTAGTTTAAATCGCCTATTCGACATTATTGTACGGTTTCACCGTACATGCTCCCGGGCCAAAAAGATAAAAAAGTTACAAATCTTCCAGTATAATACTACGTTTCTTAATTATAGGTGACGTAGCAATGTCCCGTTTACAAACAAAGTCCACATTGCTTATATTCACTTCACTCGACTGACGGTCAGCCGTACTCTGCTTTCGCGAAAACACAACACTATTTGTCACACTTTGAGATGGTTCGACTGGAGAAACAGCTTGCCTCCTCCGCCACAGGAAGTATGCAGCCAGCAAAATGGCTACAGCCAGCAAGACGTAACAAATAGTATACTGGTGTATGTCATGCGTGGATAGAGTGTCATCTGATGAGATAGAATTTGCGGATTTCAGTTGTTTAATTTCTTCTCCCAAATTTACTAATGTATTGTTATCTCATCTTTTTCGACCACAGAATTATCTTGGCCCAGAAATATCCGTCTCCTTTTGTTGTTTGAAGAAAAAACCACAACTAGAACCTTATGGTACTATTTATTGTTTTTCAAAGTATTCACCACGTAGCTTAATACACTTTTCCATTCGCTCAAACCAGTTATTATAACATTTATTCCACTCTAAAGTGGGGGTGTTCAAAATGGCTGACTTGAAAGCGTCGACTGCTTCTTCACCGGATTGGAAACTTTGACCACAAAGACTTTTCTTAATTTTAGGAAATGTAAAGAAATCGGTAGGGCTTAAGTAGGTCAGGACTATATGGAGGATGGTCAAGAATGTCTACTTTTTCCTGCTTCAAATACTCAATCGTTTGACGAGCGCTGTGTGAGCTTGCGTTGTCGTGGTGCAGAATGATGCGTCGCTTTGAGTTAGATTTTCGTAGTTCGGCGATGACTTGTGGTAAACAAACTGGTATACCACTCAGCGTTAACCGTTCTACGATCTTCAAGTGCAATAGGCGCAACATGGCCGATTTTTCCAACGAACGTGGCCACCTTCTTCTTTGAAGTGCTTCGAGAACGAACAACTTTAGTCGGCTTTGGCTTGTGTTGAAAGACCCAGATTGTAGATTGTTGTTTGGAATCAGGATCGTAGGCATAGATCCAAGATTCGTCACCACTGATGATGTCGTAGACGTGATTTGACTCTACTCGGTTGAACTTTTGCAGAGTTTTCTTACACCATCTGACGCGGGCCGCCTTGTGATCGTCGGAAAGCAGATGCGGTATCCAACGGCAAACTAGCTTTCTCACACCAAACGCTTCATGCAAGATCTTCTGAATGGTTGTCCCTGAGATGCCTAATAGACCCTCTATCTCTCGATACGTCACATGACGATCTTCGAGAATTAGTTGTCTCACAGCAATGATGTTATCTTCAGTGAAGGCGGATTTTGGGCGTCCTTCGCGAGATTTGTCACTAACTAACTAGTATGTCCACGCTGGAATTCTAAATACCAGCGTTCGACAGTCCGCAGATATGGGGCTTCATCACTGAACACAGATGTTAGCTCTTCAAAACACTGAAGCCGTGTCAGGCCTCTTCTAAAGTTGTAGAAAATTATTGCACGGAGATTTTCCTTAGAAAGATTTATTTTCATACGTAACCTGACAGATTCCAATCGACGCTGTGACTAAACAATAGCATTAATCCTAATACTTTCAACCATAGAGTTAAGTATTAAGAATAGAGTCCGCGTTTGTCTATGGTCCGATTACACAAAGCGTAGGCAGATTTTCCTCTACGGGGCAGGTGAATTGAACTACACACATCAAAAGTGTCTAGGGATCAACATATATTTTTGCAATAACTTTTCTCCTGATTGATATTAATTAAAATTTTCTTTAAGGATTCATCAAATAAAGTGTTTTCGTTTGTCACAGTAACGATAAACCAAGTCACCTTTGCATTAATAAAGAAATTTGCCATTTTCCTAATAAAGGGATTTTTGACATTTGAACCACTAACACAAAAGTTCGAAAAAAAGACTGAAATAACAGTTTTCTTTAAAATTTTATTGGGTAACTTAAACAATTAATAATCCGTGTTTCTACCGCGAACACTAACAACACAAGAACATCGGTTTGGCATACTCAAAATGAGTTCATCCAAATCACGCTGTGGAATGGCCGCCCATGTTCGTTGCAACAACAAAAAAAGGTCTTCTTGCGACTGGATACCCTCCATATTCGGCAGAGCTCTTCTCTGTAGCATATCCCATGCATGCTCAATCGGGTTCAAGTCTGGCGACTGAGCAGGCCAGGGCAGGACATTGATGTTAGCTGCGGCGAGAGTCTGTCTTACAACTCTTGCGGTGTGCGGTCGTGCATTATCATGCATTAACTGAAATAAGGGACCGATTTGCACTTGTAGAGGAACGATGACGTCTGATACAATCGTCTCAGCATAAATTTGAGCGTTGAGGTTGCCTCTGATCCAAATCAACTCAGTTCTTCCGCCGATCCAAATACCCGCCCATACCATGATGGTTCCACCACTATAAGGATGGACTTCCTGGCAGGATTTTAATCGCTGTTGGCGTCCAGGGGTTCTCCAGTGTCGTATACGTCTTGTATCCGGTCTCATACCAAAACGAGACTCATCAGAAAAGCACACGAAACGCCATTGTTCTTCTGCCCAATTTCTGTGTTCAAGAGCCCATTGATATCGAATCCTACGATTGTGCATTGCTATAGGTGGTACCCGTAGCGGTCTTCGGGAATGAAGGTTCACTTCATGCAAGCGGTTTCTGACTGTTTGGTCGCTAATTAAGTTCCCTGAAGAGTGATGAAGCCTCACGGCTAACATCATGGCAGTTATTGTTGGAGCTCTTCGAGTTAAGATTTGAATATATCGGTCTTGTCTCCGTGTGGTGCAGCGATACCGTCCTCCATGGCGCTCAGCCACGGTACCAGTGCTTCGGTAACGTGTCCAAAGTCGACTGATAACACTCTGACTTGTATTCAGAGCTAAAGCCACAGTACGTTGCCGGGAACCAGCTTCTATCATTCCCACGGCTCTGAGCATTTCTTCCCTGCTTAAATGACGTCGCCGCTCCATAATAACGTTGGTTTTAATCAGTAGTAGGGAAACAGTAGCACTAATAATGTCTTCAATGCGTTGTATGTTTTTATAGGGAAAATATTGACAGCTGATTTTCATCTTTTACTCGAATTTGATTCACAGTTCCTGATTCAAATTATGAAATGCACCAAAAAGGATCCATATAAATTTATAAAATCATAAATTTATTACAAAGCCACATCTCAATCTCAAGAAATCCGCTTAAAAATGCTTGATCCCTAGACACTTTTGATGTGTGTATTTAAAGTTATATTACAAGAGTTATATTGATATATAAGTAATAAATAGTAATAGGTTTGATCTGTTACTAGCGTAAATGTCGATAAATACAGGTAATGGTATAGTAATTGTCTTGTACCTGATATTTATGTATTTTGATGTTTTACCTATGTCTACGGTTCTTACTTGCATTTAAGCATTCTATAGTACTTGTACTGATTATTGTTCTGTGCTTTCAACTGTTTTGAGATTCAAAATTTAAACACATTCGAATATAGAATAGTTCCAAATTCAAAATTGCCGGAAAATATGGAAACGACAGAACTTAAAAGGCAGGCCTCGTAGCACTCTACTATTCTTATAGGAATATTGCTCACTTGACGCGTACTTTTCAACTCGCTAAAAACACCCTCGGCGAATGGTTTCGTAACTTCGTTACTAGCGCATAAAATTAACCCGTATATAAATATTGTTGTGCTTTCCTCTAAGGGATATGTCGGCCGATGGAAGCCAAGATTCAGACTGGGACGACCTTTTACCCTTTTACGCCCTATCCGTCCGTTCGCAACCGAGTGGCTTTCATATTAGGTCGTCTATATCACGTCCCACGGGAGCGTAGTGTTCGCGCACGCCGCCCGCGTCCACATCGATGGCCTCCGGGTCATCACATGTCGTCTCCTCCCCTCGCGGCGCATGCGCGAAATGTAGACTCACATTCCGATTTCGATCCAGATCCCATTCCTAAATTGTCCACCGAGCGTCTCGCCGGATCTTGTCGGTGGAGGCGCGTCGCGATCCGGCGGTTCAGGTTCAGGCCCCCCGCCCGCAGGTCCGGGCGCCAAGTGCTCCACGCTGCCGGCCATCCTGGGCGGCTCGCTGCCGCGGCTGTCCTCGGAGCAGGCGGACGCGGTGGCGCGCGCCAAGAAGTACGCCATGGAGCAGAGCATCAAGATGGTGCTCATGAAGCAGACGCTCGCGCACCAGCAGCAGCAGATGGCCTCGCAGCGCACGCAGGTGCAGCGCCAGCAGGCGCTCGCGCTCATGTGCAGGTGCGTAGCTCGCCCCACTCCCCCGCTCCCCCACTCCCCCGCTCCCCCACTCCCCTGCTCCCCCACTCCCCCGGGCCGCGCGCGCCGCCGTGATGATGGCGATACGTGGAGGCTCCCGCCACGAGCCGGTCGAGCCAGTGACTCGATAGCTGAAAAGATCTGAGCGCGCGCGCGCGGCCTCCGCTCATACATAACGAATACAAAACACTCGGGAGCCGATTCCCGCGCCTTCGAATCGATCTAGAAATCGAAAATATATTCGAATTAGAACTTTTGTCGAGTGAAAGACGTGTCAAATCCAACATAATATCTCCAACGCTAGTCGCTCGAACCGCTTCGACCGATCGAGACCGTTCGAGACGTCATCTCGAGTTCCAACCAATAAATGTCAAAAATTTTACATTAATTCGGACTCGTATCCTTCATGACGACAGATGGATATAAGGTTGGAAAATAATTGCAGAGTGTATGTGGGATCGATATCGTTCGAGTTGAAGGAGGACACGATACGGCAGGCGTTCCTGCCATTCGGCCCCATCAAGTCGATCAACATGTCTTGGGACCCGGTCACGCAGAAACACAAGGGCTTCGCGTTCGTCGAGTACGAGATCCCCGAGGCGGCGCAGCTCAGCCTCGAGCAGATGAACGGAGTCATGCTCGGCGGCAGGTACCTTCGCTACGATCATAACATTATAATATGTACTTCTTAATTAAGTTTGGCGGGCCCGTTGGTCTAGTTAGCAGACACCCTGCCTGCTAACCGATGGGTCGTGGGTTCGATTCCTGCCAAGTGTCTGGGTGTTGTTTATCTATTTAAGTATGTATTTACAAAAAAAAAAGTATATAAGTATTAGTATCAGTTGTCTGGTTTCCATAGTACAGGCTCTGCCTAGTTTGGGATCGGATGACCGTGTGTGGATTGTCCCAAGATATTATTATTAAGTTTCGGGACAATTTAATATTTATTATTATTATTGAGAAGTTATAATGACATTTTTATATCAATAAATAAATTATTTCATAATTAGACTGATGAAACTGATCATCTTTCATTGTACAAAATGTCGCCGATATGAATAATATCGGGTGAATCGGGTGGTAATATCGGGTAATAAATTGATTTGATTTGGCGATATTATTCATATCGGCCTTTAGCCATCTTTTAATATTGCATGCGATGTACCCCCTTGTATGTATAATAACATGCTTTTGAATGTAGGAATATTAAAGTGGTCGGTCGGCCGTCAAATATGCCGCAGGCGCAGGCGGTGATCGACGAGATCCAGGAGGAGGCCAAACAGTACAACCGCATCTACGTCGCGTCCGTTCACCCGGAACTGACCGAGGACGACATCAAAAAGTGAGAACACTTCGTTCGTCGGTACGAGCTCCCCTCGACTCCGGGGCGGCGGCGTTGTAGCGAGTGGTCTCGTGTTGCAGCGTGTTCGAGGCGTTCGGGCCGATCACGTACTGCAAGCTGGCGTACGGCTCGTCGGCGCACAAGCACAAGGGCTACGGCTTCCTGGAGTACGCCACGCTGGCCGCCGCGCTCGAGGCCATCGCCTCCATGAACCTGTTCGACCTCGGCGGGCAGTACCTGCGCGTGGGCCGCGCCATCACGCCGCCCAACGCGCTCGCGGGCCCCCCGCAGCCCTCCGTCATGCCCACCGCCGCCGCCGTGGCCGCCGCCGCCGCCACTGCCAAGATACAGGTGAGGCCCCCCGCAGCCCTCCGTCATGCCCACCGCCGCCGCCGTGGCCGCCGCCGCCGCCACTGCCAAGATACAGGTGAGGCCCCCCGCAGCCCTCCGTCATGCCCACCGCCGCCGCCACCGCCAAGATACAGGTGTGGCACCCCGCAGCCCTCCGTCATGCCCACCGCCGCCGCCACCGCCAAGATACAGGTGTGGCACCCCGCAGCCCTCCGTCATGCCCACCGCCGCCGCCACCGCCAAAATACAGGTGAGACCCCCCGCAACCCTCCGTCATGCCCACCGCCAAGGTACAGGTGAGGCCCCCCGCGGCCCTCCGCCATGCTCACCGCCAAGATACAGGTGAGGCCCCCCGCGGCCCTCCATCATGCCCACCGCCACGATACAGGTGAGGCCCCCCGCAGCCCTCCGTCATGCCCACCGCCAAGATACAGGTGAGGCCCCCCGCAACCCTCCGTCATGCTCACCGCCAAGGTACAGGTGAGGCCCCCCGCGGCCCTCCGCCATGCCCACCGCCAAGATACAGGTGAGGCCCCCCGCGGCCCTCCATCATGCCCACCGCCACGATACAGGTGAGGCCCCCCGCGGCCCTCTACCTAGGCCGCCGCCGCCACCGCCAAGATACAGGTGAGGCCCCCCGTGGCCCTCCACCATGCCCACCGCCAAGATACAGGTGAGGCACCCCGCAGCCCTCCGTCATGCCCACCGCCGCCGCCGCCGCCGCCACCGCCAAGATACAAGTGAGGCCCCCCGCAGCCCTCCGTCATGCCCACCGCCGCCGCCACCGCCAAGATACAGGTGAGGCCCCGCAGCCCTCCGTCATGCCCACCGCCGCCGCCACCGCCAAGATACAGGTGAGGCCCCCCGCAGCCCTCCGTCATGCCCACCGCCGCCGCCGCCGCCACCGCCAAGATACAGGTGAGGCCCCCCGCAACCCTCCGTCATGCCCACCGCCAAGGTACAGGTGAGGCGCCCCGCGGCCCTCCGCCATGCCCACCGCCAAGATACAGGTGAGGCCCCCCGCAACCCTCCGTCATGCCCACCGCCAAGGTACAGGTGAGGCCCCCCGCGGCCCTCCGCCATGCCCACCGCCATGATACAGGTGAGGCCCCCCGCAGCCCTCCGTCATGCCCACCGCCGCCGCCACCGCCAAGATACAGGTGAGGCCCCCCGCAACCCTCCGTCATGCCCACCGCCAAGATACAGGTGAGGCCCCCCGCGGCCCTCCATCATGCCCACCGTCGCCGCCACCGCCAAGATACAGGTGAGGCCCCCCGCGGCCCTCCACCATGCCCACCGCCAAGATACAGGTGAGGCCCCCCGCGGCCCTCCATCATGCCCACCGCCAAGATACAGGTGAGGCTCCCCGCGGCCCTTCACCATGCTCACCGCCACCGCCAAGATACAGGTGCCGCCCTCCGCCATGCCCGCCGCGGCCCTCCGCCGTGCCTGCCGCGGCCCTCCGTCATGCCCACCGCCCACCTCGCAGGCGCAGTGATGAAAACGGTTGTCAGTATTCTGTAGTCCGGTGTATAGCGTCGCTATGTTGGCGGCTATTGTTGTAATGATTTGTGCGTTTTTTATTAACCCATTAACGCCCTCTGTACTCGCGCGGGTACAGCAACAAAATGCATGATTTAGTTATATTTATTTGTGGATTGTATAAAAGTAATTAGATATATAGTAACTAAATGGTATAACTAGTGTATGAAAAAAGTAAGTTTGGCTGCGGCGCGAAAACAAATGTAATTTTTTTTAGTGACAAATTGCGATTGAGGCCCAAGGTCTTTAGGTAAAATGAAAAAAAATATTTTTACTATATAATAAATAGTAATTTGATATTTTCTTTATTAAAAACTATTGTACATCTATATAGAAAGATATGATACCATTTTAGTAACAATTACTTTCAGTAAGCCCATATCAGAGTCCATTTATGTCACTGTACCCGGATGGGTACAATGGGCACTTATGGACTAATATTTTCAGACATTTTGATAATTTTACAAGCGCGTCTTTACAAGCCAAAATTGCTTTTCAGGATTAGAAAAAGCCCTCAATAATAATAATCATCATCTTCATCAGCTGTAAGACCACTGCTGAACATAGATCCCCCCCCCCCTCTTGCCAATTGCCAATTGGCGTACATCCACCGGTTACAACTCAACTCGCACAATATCGTCGGTTCACCCAGTAAGAGATCTGCCTACGCTGCATCTTCCGGTTCGTGGTCGCCATTCGAGAATTCTTCTTCGCCATCGGTTATCGATTCTTTGAGCACTAGGGCTTACCCACCCATTGCCATTACAAATTGCAGATTCTGAGAGCTATATTGATGACTGATTCTTTGGCGAAAGTATTGATTTTATGGCGTAATGAAACTCTGAACATTGCTCTCTGTATAGCCCTTCGTGAGACTTTAGACCTTCTCTGAAAGACTAGCAGTCGGGAACCACGTCTTATTGGCACTGGTGGCAAAACACTTGATTTGAAGACCCTTATCTTTAGGCTTTACGGTATTTTGAGTGAGAAGATACCACGTAATTTGCCTATCCGAGTTGAATTCTTCGGAAGAATTCTATATCGACGTTGGACTGAAATCCGAAACTGGACAGTCTCTCCAATTGGTGGACTTTAGACGCCTTTATCTTATTCATGTTCATTTGCTGAGCATAGTATTGAGGTCCTCCAGCGACTCTGCTAGTGTCTGTATCATTTTAGTCCAAGAGCTCACACGTCCAATGCATTCGTGACCAACTTCGAAAAGATAACGTCAGTCTGCCTCAATTATGATGGGGGGTGGGGGGAGGTAGATATGGGGAATGTTGCCGAAGCATTGGGGATCGCAGTATACGTGAAGATAGATATTTCAACAGAAGTCACTGCTGTCCGTGTTCTGGTTCTACTTTTGTCTCCTCCTACGTCACTCAACGGAAGAACCTTGGAGGTTGCTATTTTTACCTATACTTGCTCAAAACCCAAGGGAGTATCTCATGCTGGTCACAATCGCGAGCGTATTAACAATTATTAGTTGCAATGTGTTATTCCTTACAATCGCGTTGGTTGGCGTTGCGAACTTTGCAGGAAAATTCTATGTGTTGAACTACTTTGCTTTAGGCAATTATATTCTTAATCCGCCCGTTGTACTCGTCCAGGTACACCCTTATAATTTCTGCGTTGGATAAATTTTTAAATTTTTTTGCTTATATACCTTTTATTTACTTTATAATGATACAATAAATATTAAAAAAATATAATTTTTACAAGCAGTTTTATTTTGGGCGTTAATGGGTTAACTCAATGTTAGAGTAAAATAAAATAAAATAAGAGAATAGGCGATGCCATCGCGCCAATATTATGTTTCACTACACAGTGATTTCGTGTGACACGATCGTTCTCATGTTCGTCGCAGGCGATGGACGCGGTCGCGAGCAACGCGGTGGCGCTCGGCCTCACCAAGCTGAACGCGCTCGGCCTGGCGCCGGCCGCCGCGCTGCCCGGCCTGGCCGCCGCGCTGCCCTCGCTGCCCTCGCTCCCCTCGCTGCCCTCCCTGCCCTCCCTGCCCGTCGCACTGACGACCGCCCTGCCGCTCCCCGCGTTGCCTGCGATGCCGACGGTCACGCTACCGCTGCCTGCCATGCCAGGCATGCCCGCCATGGCCGGCATACCCGGCATGGTGAGCGTGGCGCTGCCGCCGCCCGGCGTGGTGATCCCGCCGGCGGGCGAGGCGCCGCCGCCGCCGCCCCCGCCGCCGGCGCCGGCGCCCGCCCCGGCGCTCGCCCCGGCCCCCGCCCCCGCCCCCGCGGTGGACACGGCCGCCGCCGCCGCCGCCGCCTCGGCCGCCGCCGCCGCCGCCTCGGCCGCCGCCGCCGCCTCGGCCGCCGCCGCCGCCGGGCAGCAGGCGGCGCTGCAGCGCAAGCTGCTGGACTCGTCGCCGGACACGCTGCAGCAGCAGGAGTCGATCTCCATCTCGGGCCAGTCGGCGCGCCACCTGGTCATGCAGCGGCTCATGCGGCGCCGCGTCTCGCGGACCGTGCTGCTGTGCAACATGGTCGCCGCCGACGAGGTGGACGAGGCGCTGCACCACGAGATACAGGTGGGTGTGCAGGTGGAGGCGGGGGTGACGTCACACCGGTGCCGGTGATCGCCCGCCGTGTGACGTGTCTCGCGATGTCCGCAGGAGGAGTGCAGCAAGTGGGGCAGCGTGGAGCGGCTCGTGATATACAACGAGCGACAGAACGAGGATGACGACCCCGCGCACGCGGACGTCAAGATATTCGTGCAGTTCGCCGAGCCCGACGGTGAGTGGCCGACGCGCTCTGTCCGTATCGCTTGTGACCATACCGCGATACAGATATGACGTTTACAACTTCACGCATATACCGTCGCGGTGTCAGATTTTACGCCGTCGAACGACAGTGTAATAAATAAATAAAAAAATGTGCGTGCGTGGAGTCCCTCCGCGCGGAAGAAGTGAAACTTCATTCTCGCTCAGTCGATCGGTCGGTCGGTCCCTCACTCACTCACTCACTCACACACACACACACACACACACACACACACACACACACACACACACACACCCACACACACACACACAGACACACACCCACACACTCACACACACTTTTTTTTTTTCTTTCACTTCGGGTCGAGGACGAGACCCAGATACTTCATCTGTGTCCCGACCCCGACCGTGACACCTCCGACGGCTATTCCGGCCCCTGTGGGCGGTCTCTTCCGAGGTCCGTAAAAACACAGGACCTCGGTCTTGTCCAGAGCCACCCTCAGACCCAGCCGTCGGATATTGTCGACCACTTCCTCCACACCGGTCTCAGCCAGAGCGGCTGCCTCGCCGAAGCTGCTTCCCTGCGCACAGACCAGAGTGTCGTCCGCGTAGCATACGAGCTGGAGCCCGCGGTGTAAATGGCCGCGGAGCACCCAGTCGTATCCGATGTTCCACAGTAGAGGGCCGAGCACCGAACCCTGTGGAACACCGCACTCCACTTGACGGCGCAAAAGGCGACCGTCACCGTCGACGCAGACGACACTCCGGTCCTCGAAGTAGGACCCCACGACTCGCCGCAAAACACACACACACACACACACTAAACTCAACTCTACTCAACTCAAACCCACTCAAACCCACTCAAACCACTGAAACCCACTGAAGCCCACTGAAACCCACTGAAACCCACTGAAACCCACTGAAACCCACTGAAACCCACTGAAACTCACTGAAACCCACTGAAACCCACTCACCCACTCACTCAGTGACGGCGTCACATGAGCGCTTTCATAACCTTAACAAATTTACGCCTATCGCCTATCGTTTAACACCTATCACCTTCATTTAACGCTTAACGCGTTATGTGATAACATTTTTGGAAGTCGCATAAGAAGTTTCACTTCAAAATGTGCGTGCGTGGAGTCCCTCCGCGCGGAAGAAGTGAAACTTCATTCTCGCTCCGTCTCTTTCTAGTCAGTCAGTCGGTCGGTCGACCACTCACCCACTCACGCACCCACCCACTCAAATCTCTCCCACTCACCAACTCACCCACTCACCCACACACCCACTCACTCACTCAAACTCACCCACTTACCCACTTACCCATTCACTCACTCACTCACCAACTCACCTACTCACTCACCCACTAACCCACTCACACACTCACTCACCCACCCACTCACCCACTCACTCACTCACCCACCCACTCACCTACTCACTCACCAACTAACCCACTCACTCACTTACCCACTCACCCACTCACTCATTCACCCACTCACCCACTGACGCACTCACTCACCCACTCACTCACTCACTGACGGCGTCACATGAGCGCTTTCATAACCTTAAGAGCACTTTCATAACCTTAACAAATTTAACGCTTAACGTTTAACACTTCCCCTCTTTTACCGGACTACCAGACGCCGGCAGGGTCTCCACCGCTTTGTCGTTGACACTCCAACTTGCCGCACTAAGCGTTTCGCTTCTTCTTTTCTCATGCGCACGGCCAAGCTGTGGAATACCCTCCCGGACGACGTTTTCCCTGATAAATATAACTTGGGTGTATTCAAGTCTAGAGTGAACAGACATCTTATGGGCAAGCGCGGTCCATCCTAGACCACATCTTCACTTACCATCATGTGAGATTGTGGTCAAGCGCAAACCTATTTATTATAAAAAAATGTGCGTGCGTGGAGTTCCTCCGCACGGAAGAAGTGAAACTTCATTCTCGTTCTGTCTCTTTCTACAGTCAGTCAGTCGGTCGGTCGGTCTGTCGGTCTGTCGGTCGGTCGGTCCCTCCCTCACTCACTCACACACACTCGCACGCGCACACACACACACACTCACAAACACTCACTCACACGCTCACACACTCACACCTACTCACACACTTACACACACACACTTACACACACACACTTACACACACACTCACTCACACACTAACACACACACACACTCACACACTAACACACACACACACACTCAAGCTCTCACCCACACTCACGCTCTCACCCACACACTCACACACACTCACACACACACAGACACACTCACCACTCGCCCACTCGCCCACTCACCCTCTCGCCCACTCACTCACCCACTCACTCACTCACCCACTCACTCACTCACTCACTGACGGCGTCACATGAGCACTTTCATAACCTTAACAAATTTAAACCCTCTCGGCCACTTGCCCTCTCGCCCACTCCCTCACTCGCCCACTCACCCTCTCGCCCTCTCGCCCTCTCGCCCACTCGCCCTCTCGCCCACTTGCGCACTCGCCCACTCGCCCACTCGCCCTCTCGCCCACTCGCCCCTCGCCCACTTGCCCACTCGCCCACTTTTCCACTCGCCCACTCACCCATCCGCCCACTCACCCACTCGCCGACTCACCCTCTCGCCCACTCCCTCACTCGCCCACTCACCCTCTCGCCCACTCGCCCTCTCGCCCACTCGCCCTCTCGCCCACTTGCGCACTCGCCCACTCGCCCTCTCGCCCACTCGCCCCTCGCCCACTTGCCCACTCGCCCACTTTTCCACTCGCCCACTCACCCATCCGCCCACTCACCCACTCGCCCACTCACCCTCTCACCCACTCCCTCACTCGCCCACTCACCCTCTCGCCCTCTCGCCCACTCGCCCTCTCGCCCACTCGCCCTCTCGCCCACTTGCGCACTCGCCCACTCGCCCACTCGCCCTCTCGCCCACTCGCCCCTCGCCCACTTGCCCACTCGCCCACTTTTCCACTCGCCCACTCACCCATCCGCCCACTCACCCACTCGCCCACTCACCCTCTCGCCCACTCCCTCACTCGCCCACTCACCCTCTCGCCAACTCGCCCACTCGCCCACTAGCCCACTCACCCACCCGTCCGTTCACCCACTCGCCCACCCGCCTACTCGCCACCACGAAGAAACGAAACCACCCGACTCGACGGTCGAAACCGCATCGGTTCACAGTTTACCGATAAATAACTATAAGATCGTCTCGCCACCGACGCGTCTCGTGCGCGTCGACGACGCGACGTGTCGTAACGTGTGGCGTAAACGTCGAACTATCGAATCATACAACTGAACGTATGAGACGTTCGCCGAACGTACATAGATACTCGAATGCACATGATCACCCCGCAGAGGCGGCGGCGGCGGCGCGCGCGTTGAACGGCCGCTACTTCGGCGGGCGCACCGTGCGCGCCGCGCTCTACGACCAGGACCTGTTCGACCACGGGGACCTGTCGGGCTAGCGGGGCGCTCGCTGCCACCGCCGCCACTGCGGCGGGCGCACCGTGCGCGCCGCGCTCTACGACCAGGACCTGTTCGACCACGGGGACCTGTCGGGCTAGCGGGGCGCTCGCTGCCACCGCCGCCACTGCGGCGGGCGCACCGTGCGCGCCGCGCTCTACGACCAGGACCTGTTCGACCACGGGGACCTGTCGGGCTAGCGGGGCGCTCGCTGCCACCGCCGCCACTGCGGCGGGCGCACCGTGCGCGCCGCGCTCTACGACCAGGACCTGTTCGACCACGGGGACCTGTCGGGCTAGCGGGGCGCTCGCTGCCACCGCCGCCACTGCGGCGGGCGCACCGTGCGCGCCGCGCTCTACGACCAGGACCTGTTCGACCACGGGGACCTGTCGGGCTAGCGGGGCGCTCGCTGCCACCGCCGCCACTGCGGCGGGCGCACCGTGCGCGCCGCGCTCTACGACCAGGACCTGTTCGACCACGGGGACCTGTCGGGCTAGCGGGGCGCTCGCTGCCACCGCCGCCACTGCGGCGGGCGCACCGTGCGCGCCGCGCTCTACGACCAGGACCTGTTCGACCACGGGGACCTGTCGGGCTAGCGGGGCGCTCGCTGCCACCGCCGCCACTGCGGCGGGCGCACCGTGCGCGCCGCGCTCTACGACCAGGACCTGTTCGACCACGGGGACCTGTCGGGCTAGCGGGGCGCTCGCTGCCACCGCCGCCACTGCGGCGGGCGCACCGTGCGCGCCGCGCTCTACGACCAGGACCTGTTCGACCACGGGGACCTGTCGGGCTAGCGGGGCGCTCGCTGCCACCGCCGCCACTGCGGCGGGCGCACCGTGCGCGCCGCGCTCTACGACCAGGACCTGTTCGACCACGGGGACCTGTCGGGCTAGCGGGGCGCTCGCTGCCACCGCCGCCACTGCGGCGGGCGCACCGTGCGCGCCGCGCTCTACGACCAGGACCTGTTCGACCACGGGGACCTGTCGGGCTAGCGGGGCGCTCGCTGCCACCGCCGCCACTGCGGCGGGCGCACCGTGCGCGCCGCGCTCTACGACCAGGACCTGTTCGACCACGGGGACCTGTCGGGCTAGCGGGGCGCTCGCTGCCACCGCCGCCACTGCGGCGGGCGCACCGTGCGCGCCGCGCTCTACGACCAGGACCTGTTCGACCACGGGGACCTGTCGGGCTAGCGGGGCGCTCGCTGCCACCGCCACCGCTGCTACCACTGCTACCACTACACACTATCATTATAATATAAGATCGATCGTTGCCGTTGGAGTCTTATTTTATCAATACACCACCCCGTAAACCCCCCCGTTCCCTCCCGTCTGTACGGACTGTTAGAAAACCATGTGCGATCTAAAAAACTAAATATAAGTACGTATTGCTGGTACCTTACTGCCGCACTCACAAACCCCAATTAACTTTAATCTTAATTAAGTCACTTTAAAATCTATTTATTTCGATTGTCAGAGTCGTTTATGATTAATTTCGATTATTGAACACGAAATAATTGTTATATCTACTCACTATCAGCGTATTAAAGTAATAATGGGCATCGAGTGTCGAAATAATCCGATTTCAAAAAATGAATTAATCATCATTAACTTTAATTGACGTTTGTAGGTTCGGCAGTTAGAATATAATTCGGTACGAGTGCTATAGAATGCTTCTTAACACGCTTTCATTAAGGTGCCCATTGACGATACGTCCATCAATCCAAATAGAGTGGACGTCTTCCAAAATTGTTTCATGAATGTGAAAAACGTTTGCCAATTTATTGGACGTCGTCCAGCTTTGGATTTCCAAACGGATTGAAATCCATGCATCCAATCCAAATGGACGTCATCCGCTGCCGACTGTCAATGCGAAAAACGTGTGCCACGCCATTTGGAAGACGTCCGAATTGTCTGTGAATGGGCAAAACCGCGCCCCATTTTTTTGAAATTTTCTTCTCAGTTTATGCCTATTCTTATCTATGGTTTATGCTCTGGTGTTGACGGTGGCACATGTGCTGGATTATAAGAGCTCTGTGGCTGAGTCTATGAAACGTATAAATAAAATCCCCGGATTGCATTAATGTTATCGCAGGCTTTCTGGAATATGTCTACAAATAAGCAGTGCCTCTGTACTATTATTTCCCTTAGAATAATAACGCCTAGAATGATAGTTTCATACGAAAAAACTGTCTCGTTCGAGGCACAATATCATTGATGTAGGCGTAAGCCACGCGTATTGACGCTAGAGGTGGGTCGTTCCGGACCGTAATAGTTCTCGGAACGATGTCCGCAACTGGAACGATATCGTTCCAATCCACGGCAGAGGCGTATTTAAGAATTTGGCGCCCCGGGCCATTAGGATTTGCCGCCCCTTACATTAGTTGGGAAAAGAAACTAGAATTTAAAATAGTACAGATTTACATTTTTTTTCGATAGACCAAACACGCCAGATCAATCGGGTATACTTTGAGTTTTATGGCATTCACTCTCTGCTTCGGGCAGTGCCAGATTAGCCATATAGCAGGAGTCAGCAAATGCTACGAGCCCCGCGTTTGGGGGCCCCGCACATATAGCAAAGAAAAAAAAACAAGTATATGTTAATACTATCCACCAATCTATTTGAAATAATAATTCTATCTTTTCTAGTTATCCTAAAAGTGACCATTGGCCGTATCATATTATGATTTTGCAAGTTGATAACATTATCATCACCAGCCGGAAGTCGTCCACTGCTGAACATAGGCCTCCCCCTTGGAACGCCACAATGTACGACAACTGGCTATTCTGGCATCCACCGGTTACCTGCAACGCGCACAATGTCGTTTGTCCACCTAGTGGAAGGCCTACCAACGCTGCGTCTTCCGGTTCGTGGTCGCCACTCAAGAACCTTTCTTCCCCAACGGTTATCGGTTCTTCGAGCGATGTGGCCTGCCCATTGCCATTTCAACTTGCAGATTCTAAGAGCTATGTCGGTGACCTTGGTTCTTCGGCGAATCGTCGATTTTGTCGCGCAAAGAAACTCCGAGCATAGCTCCCTCCATAGCTCGTTGTGTGACTCTAAGCTTCTCTAATAGGCCAGCTGTTAACATGACAATACAATACTGACAGAGGAATATCTAGATGCCTATATTATCTTTAAGTCTGTTCTTTTCAAGGAAATGCCCGATGCCCAATACGGATTCCGAGAGAGTCAGCCAAACATGATCCTTTGCGTCAAGGCTCTCTCGGATGAGGCCGTGTCTCAGGGGCGGTGTGTTGGTGTCTCTTGACATCGCCCATGCTTTCAACACACGATTCAGATGAGTAACGGAGGCTCTAAGATACCACCAGCTCCGTCGCGGCTCCTGCCGAATCCGTGTAGCCCGAGTGATAGTTGCCGTCATCTATATACCGGGGCAGTATGGAAGGTGTCGGGCGCTCTATGGGGCGCCAGTGTGGGAGGACACCCTGACTATCCAAATTAAGACCCCGTTGCGATGACCGCAGAAGGTCATGGTGGTTCGGGTAATACCTACGCAGATACCGCATAATTTTGTGTGAGGCGTGGGGGTCCTCCTACCTTGGGACTTGAAGGCGAAGGTGCTGGTTGGTGACCACAGTTTACCAGCAGAACAAAGAAGCGCAAAGCCAGGGCGGAGCACCTTCTCGTAAAGTTCAGCGGTGGCGAAGGGAGGCACAGGACGACGCCCTTGTGCGGTCGCTTGAATGAGTGGTGGAGTCAAGCCATACCAGCCATAATTGACCATATCAGCTAAAATACGGCACGCTCACCTTCCGGCTCGAGCTGGTTCTGTCGGAGCACGTTTGCTTGGGCAGGTACCTTCATAAGACAATCTAAGGTAAGTAAACCCGACAGGTAAGGTAAGGTAAGAGAACCCTGGCTGCCATGAGTGTGGTTGCGCTGAAGATACGGTGCATCGTACACTCGAGGTGTGCAAGGCATCAACGGCGAAGCGTAGTCACCGCGCTGCAATTGAGGCCGACCCGTCGCTGTCAGCCGTGAAAGCCATGGTAGGGAATAGGGGGCGTGGTTGGTGGTAGTTTCCTTCTGTAAGAGCGTTATGTCGCAGAAGGAAGCTGCGGAGCGGATCAGAGAGAGTGATCCCCTCGTTGGTCCTCGATGCCGCAGAGGGCCGGGCAAAAGGCGGGCTAATGCTGACCTTATGTCCCCGTGGCCAGGCAGCGCAGGCAGCAAGAACGGGTAAACTGTTACCTGTGCACTGTACAGTTACAAATGCCCTCGCGGAGGATGGAATGCTAAAGTGTCTCGGCAAGCCACCAGATGAGAGTCTGCGGACCTTATACATCCACCCACGTCCGTGGGCTTAACACCCACAGACGTACGAATAGCCGCTGGCACGACTTGGACGAGTACACACGGGGCCCGTCACTATATCAAGATGAGGGCACCATGGAATTTTAGACAGTAAGAGTGATGTCATCTCATGACATGCCATAACATCACCCTCACTGCTACACCGGTCCTCATGAATACTCATAGTATTCATGAGGATTACCACAAGCAAAAAAAATATCTTGGTATTCTACAGGATACATTTCGGAGAGTATGCGCAGGATTTTTACATTTATACCTTCTCCTGTCTATTACCGAACAATGAGATGCACGGCTTAGCTACGCACTCTTACGTTGTGAACTTCCCATCTGAATGGACAAAGCTATTTGCTTCGTCATTTATAATATGCATAAATAAGGACAGGAATAGCGTGTTTTTCCTGCCAGTTGCCCAGTCAATTATAATTATGTGTGTGTTTTCAAGGCTAGATTAAATAGGTTTTTTTTTAAGCTAGAGAGCTTAACTATCCTAGATAAAATTGTCGCTTGCCGTCAAGTAGGATAGCGATCAAGCAAGTATTATCTCTTATATCAAGTAAACAAATACAAATTATAAAAGCACAAAAATCTCAACTGCGAACAAACTAAATGGGTTGAATTACAATATACATACTTCTAACGTATACACATGTATATTATATTTCAACTCATCTCGTTAAGAGCTTTCACATGATACCCATATTGATGCTTTAAAAAAAATACAAAATGACGGCCTTTAGCCGTATATTATTTTTTTGGAAAAATATTTTGTCTATGTTACTCCCACAACTAAGACGAATCCAACGAAATATTATTACTCGCAGTCCATCAAGACCTTTAGGCTGTAGGCCGTGCCAAAGAAATAGACATACAGTCATATTTACATACATATGTACATACTCTCGAAACACCTGGGGCATTTGGGCAAAAAAGTAATGAAGTGTAGCAAATAAATTGCAAATTTTTGTCTTCTGAGAACGTCTAAATAACTACTCTAACAGCAAAAACTATGCAAGTCAAGCGTTCATATTTCCTACGGGCCCCGCTCTGGCTTAATCCGGCACTGGCTTCGGGCATTGTATCCAATTTACACAAAAATGCATAATTGGCGGTTACCGCGTCACAAGAACTTTTCCTTAATTCGCTTAACATTTAGTCGCATTTTGGAATTAATTCCAAATAAGAATGCAAAAATTATTTTTGAGTTCCAACGAAAAGTAAAGTCCCATTAGGTAGATAGTAGGTAAACTAATATTGAAGATTGAAGTCGATTGTCGCTTCATTAATTTTATTGAAAACACCTGGCGCAGGCGGCGGCAGGGTGACTTAAAATGTCAAAAAAACTAATGAATAACGAGTCTATTACAATGATGATACTATGAGTTAACCCAAAGATATTGAACGTAGTGAAAAAAATCTTAAATCTATGAGTTAACCATATAGCATAGGGTTCCCATACAAAAATTAAATTTCTACCATAAAAAAAAAAGAATTCCGTCAACGGCGGATGAAGCAAATATGGCTCACCCGGTCCTGAGGGAGTCATTGCGGTGCGCTAATGTCATGATCCAAATATGGCTCACCCGGGCCTGAGGGGCTAGAGTTATATTATAAGAGTTATATTGATTTGTAAGTGACAAGTAGCGATATCTTGGGACAATCCACACACGGTCATCTGATCCCAAACTAGGCAAAGCCTGTACTATGGAAACCAGACAACTGATACTAATACTTATATACATTTTTTTTCTAAATACATACTTAAATAGATAAATAACACCCAGAAACTTGGTGGGAATCGAACCCACGACCCATCGATTAGCGGACAGGGTGTCTAACCACTAGACCAACGGGCCCGTCAATGAGTTTGATCGGTCGCGCAAATGTCGATAAATACTGCTGACGATATAGTACCTATCGTCGTGTGCCTGATATTTATAGTGCCTCCGTGTTCTTACTTGAATTAAGCATTCTATAGTACTTTTACTGATTCATATTCTAAGTTTAGTATGTTTCAAATTAGGGAAGAGTACGTACAAGTTTCATCGAAATCGGACAGTAGTTTAAAAGATATGGACTGTTTATGTTAGCAGCAAGTTACTCTAACGTAGTCGTTCGGGTTTCGTGATAGTTTCGGTAGCATTTGAAGAGTTTTAATGACGAATTTATAACAGTGACTAGACTTTTGATTGTCATTTATTGACTTCACGATCGTATTGTTAGAAAGGATAAGGGGTAGCGTATATTTTTTGTACTTACACATTTCATAGAGGTTAACTGATTTGATACAGCCGAGGCACTGCTGAATCTTGGTAATTGACAATTGATCTTGGTATTGGTATTGATTAATAGATGTCACTAAAAAGTGAAAATTAAACTAAAATAGTTTAATTTAAAACTTACTTAGTATGAATATCACCCGGACTTCAATTTATTTTCTTTATTTAATGCATTTTAGATTTTTTTTTGAGTCGGTTTTAATTTTTATCATGTGTAAACAAAAACTGTGTAAAAAAAAACTCTTTATTTGTACTATTTGTATCTGGCTGGTTTTAATATTAATAAATATAGGACATTAAGAAAAAAAAGTAACACTTTCCCGCCATTTTACAATTGTTTTTCTGTCCGCCAAAATTAGTGAATCTTAAGCCGCGTACAGATTTGCGTAATGTAGCATACAATGTAACATGAAAGGAGCATTTCACAAGTGTGGACACAGGGCGCGCACGAACCGAGCATGTACGTACTCGCATCTGTTTCCGGCATGCGCGCGGCGAACATGGCTCAGTCTCTTTTCTTCCATGGTTCGCGCGCGTTCACACAACCCGTCCACACTGGCGCTCCGTGCACTCTGCGCGCCTCTTTGTGTTCGGCGAAAAAACCGACAAATTGCGGATCGCGACGCGCATGAGTTGAAATGCTCTGGTCGTGCGCGTTGTGAGCTCGGTTCGTGCGCGCAAGCCGTCCACACTATGGGAATTCTGTTACAATGTGGACGGCAAATTCTTTCATTGCGTGTTACATTACGCAAATCTGTACGCGGCATAACAAAGATTCGATACATTCTAAAGTCTACTTCGTTATATATGGATGACATCGTCTTCTCAGTTCCCTGTGAACGAGAGGCAGTCCTCGCATCACAGTAGCTTATCGGCTTGTTTAAAGGTGCACAATGGGATCTTGTTAAGTGGAATAGCAACAGTCGACCCGCACTAGATACTATTCCCGCGTCTCACAAGCTTCCCAATGTGGTGGAGTTTGATAAATCCGCGCATCACAAAATACTGGGATTACATTGGTCCACAGGTGATGACTTATTTTCATTCAAAATTACCGCTCCCACTGATGTGACGTGCACTAAACGCTCCATCCTATCAATCGTCGCGTGGGACATAATGGGTTTTGTTGCCTCTGCAGTTGTATATGCCAAGCTGTTGATAAAACAGCTTTGGCAACTGCATCTTGATTGGGATGATACACCGCCGCTACACATCATTAAGATGTTTAAGCAGTTCTGTGAAGAACTGCCTATTCTTAACAGTCTACGCATTCCACGACATGTAGGTAGGTGTGAGAGGGGACTCCTCAGGTTTTCAGATGCGAGTATCCATGCATATCGAAGGCTCCTACCCCATATAGCACTTTTCGGTCACAGAATGGTATGTATGTTATTATTATAATACATATGTCTATTCTACTCGACAATAAGCTGTCACTGTCATTGTTATTGTGAACGTTATGAATCAGTAATAAACAGGTCATTACACTAGGCGGTTGTTTCATTGCATTCTCCGAATACATCAGTGGCGACGATATCGACGAATACCCACGTGATTGTGCGAATGAAAAATAAAAATAAACATGTCTCAAATAATTGGAAACATATCGGTTTTTGATCATATTTCTCATGATTGGGAAATATTTTATAGTAAACTGCAACAGTTTCTGCAGTTAAACAAAATAACTTCGGAGAATAAGAAGGCAGTGTTGTTAACTCATCTATCGGACGAGTCATACCGCTTGGCGCGGAACTTAGTACACCCGCGCAGTGTGGAAGATGTGACCTACGACGAATTGGTGAAAGTGCTTCAGAAACATTTCAAGCCAAGAAGATGTACATTCGCCGATAGGGCGAAGTTTTATGAAGCTACCAGAAGGCACGGAGAAAGTATTGAAGAATGGGCTGTACGCGTAAGGGGACTGGCCGTTCACTGTGATTTTGGAAGCACCCTGGACACTGTGTTGCGAGATAAGTTCGTGCTAGGCCTCAGCGCAGGACCGGAGCGAGATCGGCTGTTTGAACAGGATGCGTCAACACTGACATTCGCAAAGGCGCTTGAGGTGGCACAGCAAGCGGCCTGTGCACGTCAGGCTCGGGCAGCGGCACTAGTCGGAGCAGGTGGGAGCAGCGGTATCATTGGTGTTAAAGAAGAACCAGTTTACCGTGTGACCGGAAACCGAGGACAGACAACGCGTCACAAAGCGATTCGCACATGTAATGTTTGTGGTCATAAAAATCATGAAACAAACGAGTGTCGGTACAAAAATTACCGATGTCAAAAATTCGGCAATAAAGGCCATTTAAAAAAGGTATGCTCGATGCAGAAATCACGTCTACACAGTATAGAAGCAGTACCAGCGGAGTCAGACGACAAGGAGGACCACACCTGTAATGAATGCGGACTTTTTAATTTAAGGTATGTTAAGTACCCCCCTATAACTGCAGACGTTATTATCAACGGGACTGTATTAAAAATGGAAATTGACTCAGGAGCAGGGTGGACAGTTATTTCCGACAAATGTTATTCGAAATATTTTTCTAATATCGAATTAAAAAAATGTACATTAAATATGTTTATGTACAATGGGCAACGAATTACACTTTTAGGTTATTTTGTTGCGGATGTTAGATATTTAAACCAACAAAAAAAAATGGAAGTTATGGTTGTAAAAGATGGCGGTCCGCCATTGTTAGGGCGGGATTTTATGAGAATATTTGGATTAAGCATTCATTGTAATAATATATCTTATAATTATGTCCCTGGCTCGATTGAGGTGCAACAATTACTAGATGACTATTCAGAATTGTTTAACGGTGAATTAGGGCGGTTCAATAAATTTGAAGTGGAGTTAAATCTTAAAGAAGGAACACTACCTAAATTTTTTAAACCAAGATCAGTTCCATTTGCATTAAAAAAGCGAGTAGAGGAGGAATTGGACCGTCTTGAATCATTAGGAGTATTGGTTCCTGTTAACTTTTCTAAGTATGCAACTCCTATTATTGTTCCGGTAGTTAAAGAAGGTGGTAAAATTAGGATTGCAGGTGATTTTTCGGTTACGCTTAATAAAGATTTACAAATTGACAAATACCCTATGCCGCGGATAGAAGAGGTGTTTTCGAAATTAGTTGGTGGGGTTTATTATACCAAAATAGACCTTAGCAACGCATATAATCAATTTGTCTTATCTCAGTCATCACAGGAGCTAACAACCATTACAACGCATAAAGGTTTGTTCAAATATACGCGCCTGGTCTACGGCTTAGCGAACGCACCGGCCATATTCCAACGTACTATGGAAACATTGTTATCAGACATAGAAGGAGTAAGTTGCTGGCTTGATGATATTTGTGTAACGGCATATACTTGGGAAACACATTTAATAAGGCTCCGCGAAGTATTAAAACGGTTAAAGGACTCCGGGTTAAGATTGCAAAAAGAAAAATGTGCTTTTTTTCAGAATAGCGTAACATATTTAGGTTTTATTATTGATAAAAATGGACTAAGAGCTTGCGATAAAAAGGTTGAAGCAATATTAAATGCTCCGCCTCCGAAAAATGTTACTGAAGTAAAACGGTTTCTGGGCATAGTAAATTACTATCGTAGTTTTATTCCAAACGCGTCACACTTATTACATCCGCTGCATATGCTACTACGCGCCGACGCGAAGTGGGAATGGGAAAATAAGCAGCAACGTGCTTTTGAAGACGTAAAAAAGGAACTGGCTTCAGATCGTGTTCTGTGTCATTTTGACCCAAACGCTCAACTTATCCTTTCGGTGGATGCAAGTCCGTCAGGTTTAGGGGCGGTGTTGGCACAAGTTGGTAGTGATGGTATCGAACGACCTCTAGCTTTTGCTTCTAGATCTTTATCCTCGAGTGAAAGAAACTACAGCCAGATACAAAAGGAAGCAACGGCTATAATATTTGGTGTAAAAAAGTTTCACGATTTTTTATATGGCCGTCAAGAGCCATTCGTATTAAAGACAGACCATCGTCCACTTTTGTCTATTTTTGGGAGCAAAAAAGGCATCCCTGTTATGGCAGCTTCACGACTGCAGAGGTACTCAATTATATTGTCAGCATATAATTATGTAATAGAGTATGTAAGCAGTGGAAATAATTTAGTAGCTGATTATTTTTCACGTGCCCCTTTACCCGGTACAAATGATAATAAGCAGGAAGAGAATTTGTCATTTTTACAATTTTTAGAGTCTGAAACACAGCCGGTGTCTTTTCAGGAAATTAAATCGGCTATTTCGAAAGACAAGGTGCTACAGACGGTCATTCGATACATGAATCACGGGTGGCCCAGGAAAGTCAAGTGCCACAGTATTGCCCCGTATTTTAATTGTAAGACGGACTTAGAAGTGTATGATGGCTGTCTATTTAGAGGTCACCGTATAATAGTACCGTCAGAATTCCGCGAGAAGTTATTACATGAATTGCATAAAGCGCATTTCGGCATCGTCAAAACGAAAAGTATAGCTCGCGGGAGGATGTGGTGGCCGGGAATCGATCGCGATATCGAGCAGTGGATCGGCGCTTGCGGCTCGTGTGCCGCGTTGCGCAGTGCGCCGCCGCGCGCCCCGCCCGCGCCCTGGCCGCGCCCAGCGGGCGCTTGGCAGCGCCTTCACATCGACTATATGACAATAGGGCAGAGAGATTATCTCATTGTTGTAGACGCTTACAGCAAGTGGCTGGAATGTATACACATGAATTGTGGCACCTCAACGCGAGCACTTATTGTAAAGTTAAAGGGTTTGCTGTCGCGATACGGCCTACCTGTGACGATCGTGTCCGATAACGATGTTAAAATTAATTCTACAGAGTTTAAAGAATTTTGTGCTTCTAATGGAATTATTTACGTCACTTCTCCCGTATACCACCCGTCCAGCAATGGACAAGCCGAAAATTCAGTCAAAACAGCAAAAAAAATGATTAAATGCATTTTTAGAGAGACTTATAGTAACATTGAAATAGATGAAAAATTGCTAGAATTTTTATTTAATTATCGCAATACGGTGCATTGTTCGACAGGGGAAACGCCAGCAAAATTATTGATTGGTCGTGATCTCAGATGTCGGCTCGACTTAATCCTACCTAATAAAAATAAATCGATTAATGTTGAACAGAACAATAACAATGTTATAAAAGAGAGTAGATGCTTTCAAGTCGGTGATTTTGTTTGGCTAAAGTGGTTCGTAGCGAGAAAGGAAACATGGGTTATAGGGACTATACGAAAAATTATTGGAACAAGAATGTTTGAAGTATTTGTAAATGACTATAATGTTAAATGTAGGCGACACGTAGATCAGTTATTAAAGTATACAGGTACGTCCCCTGCTTCGTCGAATACGAACGATCTCGAAGAAGTTCCTTGTCAGTCCGGGTCTCCGCAGCAAACTTCAACACCCTCACGCTCTCTCGGGGACAGTAACCTTATTGAATGTACTACTTTATCACAGTCTACTAGTGCAGCAAGGGGTGATGAGGATTGTCAGCGGCCTGAGTTAAGGGAGAATATAGAGAACGGTGCAAACAATACAAACGGTCATAGCGAAACAAAAGAGGTGGACGTACAGCAGCCGACTCCGGAACACTATTCACGAGATGCAGAATCGGAAAGGAACTCTCGGCTGCCGTCCGGGCCCCAGCTTAGGCCTCGAACTAAGAGAGTAAATTATAAACAGTTTTATTAATGAAAGCATTGTTTGTCACCAGGTTCACAGATTAGTGGGGAAGGATTGGTATGTATGTTATTATTATAATACATATGTCTATTATACTCGACAATAAGCTGTCACTGTCATTGTTATTGTGAACGTTATGAATCAGTAATAAACAGGTCATTACACTAGGCGGTTGTTTCATTGCATTCTCCGAATACATCACAGAATCATAAAAGTAGTAACACGTTGCATAGTTTCGTAACCGTTACGAAACATGGTTACTGTGTGGGGTTTGGTCTCTATGTGTGGTAACAGTTCGCACACAATGTGACCAGAATTTTTTTAGTTACTATGTGTAGTCTCTGTGTTCACACGTAACGTAATCATTTGTGTCGACTTATTTTTAAACAATATATGTTCATGTGTAGTAACGGTGTGGTAACTATGTTACAAGAATAGTAATTTAAAATATTTACTTACACGAAGTGTTGTAACGTTACGACATTGTTACTGAACAATATATTGCTAAAATGTAAATAAATAAGTCGTCATAAGACACTGATTTTCAAACTGTTCCTACAAGTGTAGTTAAAAACGAGTAAAAATCCGAAACGTCTCACATCAACTTTCTATAGAAAAGTAAACAAATTAATGGTTCCAGAAAATCTTCCTCCAAGTAAGTACATATTTTTAGATCGATAGTTATAACAGTTTATTTACTATGCGTTTCAACTAAGAATGTGTCCGCCATGTTGCCATTTCAGATATATAAGCAATTCTCTATGAATTGTTTAAAAGAAGTTTTGTCTCAAATGACCACAGAGTTGCCGACATGCATATTTTTGTCTTTCAACATAGACGGCGGCTTACCGATAGCTAAAAGTACAAAAAAAATTCTGGCCAATTTTGTGTAAAATAGACGGCATAGATGTTGCTCCATTAGTTATAGCAATATTTTTCGGAAGCACAAAAACGTGTTTAGAATTATTTTTGCGTCCATTTGTAAATGAGCTCTTAAAGTTACTTCATGATGGATTACTGGTTCAAAAGCAAATAGTTACCATCAAAATTCGTTGCTTTATATGTGATACACCTGCGACACTGCTGGTGCTTTATAAAAGGTGACTGCAAAATTAAAATTATAAGTAGTGTACCGGAGCGGAGGTACGGTGCGTTTTAAATAATGTAATATATAAGTATTTCGTGATATTTTTTATTTCAGGTACTGTGGGGTTTAACAGTTACCACGGATGCATGAAATGTACAGTAATCGGAGAATACGATAGAAGAGGTCGGCATATGAGTTTTCCCAGAACGGAGATGCCTTTGCGTACTGATGATTCTTTTAGAAATCGACTAAATCCTGATCACCACTTGCCACTACATTTGCTTGTAGTCGTCATTTTATTTGTATGGCACCCAAAAGTTTGAGAATTGCTGGAAACAATATACCATTTTGTAAATTCGGTAACTTTATAACTACTTCTGATTTCGCGTCGACATATGTCGACACAGTCTCGTAACTTCGTAACCAGTTGTGACTTAAATATTTTCTTTAAATAAAAATATTTTATCCAATTATTTACCAACTTTATGGTGTATTCTTGGTTCCATAATATATAGTAAGTATTAAAAGAGATTAATCTATTAAAGCAAAAGCTTCCAAGCTCTGGGAATGTAAAGACTTGTCAGTAAAAATATTGTTTAAATTGTACTACACAGGTGAAATTATATTAATACTAGCTGACCCACGCAGCTCCGCCTGCGCTATTTTTACGTTAACTAAACTTTTAATAACAGACATTCGCATGCATAACCTCTCTTTTTATAGTCTGTTAAAAACTGGGACCCACTTTTTACTTGCTCTCCGAAGCACAGACCCGTTTAGTTCAAATGGCGTTAAACGTTCACCCATCTATTTAATGACCTTACCTAACGTTGCTTAACCCGATCGATTACAAAACCTTGAAAACAACTCTCTATGAGTGTTCCCTTACTAATATTTATTATATTATAAAGAAAAATTCATAAAATCGGACCAAGCGTATAACCAAGTACCCATTTTGATTTTAATCCCCTCTCCCAAAAGAACCGTGCTAGATTACAGGATAAAAAGTATCCTATGTCCTACCTCGTAGTAAGATCTCAAATCATGCCAAGTTTCATTTGAATCCATTCAGTAGTTTCGGCGTGATGCTCAGCCGTGATACAGACAGACAGACAGACAGACAGACAGAAAAAATTAAAAAAATTACATTTTCGTCCTCAGTATCGGTTATAGAATGCCCTCCTAATATAATTTTCAAAATATCTTCAATGTACAGAATTGGACCTGTTACAGTTTTATTATAAGTATAGATGATGGCGCGTTAATAAATTTCAAACTATTTCAACAAATTACACAATGAATTTCCTTTCCCACCTCTATTTGAACGATAAAAACCAAGTAATTTAGTAATAAAAACTTATGTTGACAAAACAATGATGGCCGATAACTTTTTCTTCTTATTATTTTTTTCATTTTAAAACTTCACTTCGCTAAACAAAAAGTGAATGAAAGAACCATGAAAGAACGAATGATTTCTGAGAAGTGGTCGCAGACTAAGAACAATGTTACCACACCGCAACGTAACTTTAAAACCAAATGTTACTGTAGCGTGTTTGCTACAGTTTAAATGTTAGTTAGGAGGGAGAGGTTAAAATGTAAGAAATAACCAAACCCAACGAGCGCTGTTTTGACACTGATTTAATTAAATAAAATTGTACCTATCGAAACCAATAATTTAGGTTAACGTTGTGCGTCATAATGCTGACACACCATTGTACGATACCTCGTACATCCTGCCCCCCAAGGAAGCTAAATAATGTAAAATATTAGGAATACAAAGTAGCAATTCAAATGTAAAAAAAATATATGCTAAAATGTACAATGTAAAAGGTATAAAAATGTCAAGTAGAATATTTAAAAATGTAACTATAAAATGTACAATGTAAAAATGTATAAAAATGTTAACTAAGTAAATAATCTAAAAATATGTAAAATAAACTCTAAATGTTCGCAATAGCGTATTAAAGTCTCTAATATAATTGTTTGTCCAATTGAAATTGTCTATCATCACTATCACATCACTCACAATAGTCACAATCACTCGCGTATGGGATATCTAATCGAACCGCTGTATGGGTAAGATAATTGTTATGTCCATATATGTATTGATATGTCCTTGCTCTTGATATTGCAGCCTTGACCAATGTTTCTATTTCCATTACCGGTCAACGATTCTATACTCGTTCCTTCCGGATAGAAAATGCATACTGAGCATTTTTCGCAAAATGAGTACAACCAGCTGTTAGTATTATGTAATTTGACCCACCTGTCTTGACGGGTTAACGACTCGGTAGTACACAATCGGGTGTCCTTATTAATGTTTATGTCACAGATTGATTGTGTAATACGTGACTCAGATATGGGATTATTGGTTACGATAGAATGCGATTTTCTGTAAAATGTATACATGTCAATATCCATATGACCGTGTGTTAGTCAGTGATGACGACTCGAAATAAAGCTCGGTTTCTAATGATCATGCGTTACTTCTTCCTCACTGTACTTGACTGGCAGAACCGATAGTTTCAGGGCTGGTCTTTTAATTATACCATGTTTTGTCTTCACCGAAACTATTCTGACCTGTCGATCTCTCCCGGGATGAACCTCCACCACTTTACCTAGTGCCCATTTACCAGGGGGTAAATTCTCCTCTTTAATGAGTACTATGTCATCTACTTCAATATTTTTCACAGGAGTTCTCCATTTTGATCGCACCTGAAGCTGTTGTAAATAATCAGACGACCATTTTTTCCAAATCTCCTTGTTCATAGCTTTAATCATCTGCCATCTAGATGTCAAATTAATGTGATCTGGATCTGTTTGTGGCCTGGATAATAATGAGTCACCAATTAGAAAGTGTCCCGGCGTAAGGCACGTGTATTCTGGGCTTTCCTTCAACGCGATTAAAGGTCTTAAATTTAAGCAGGCTTCAATCTGTTGGATTAATGTTATGAACTCCTCGTAAGTAAGTTTCTGTTCACCTATGACGCGACGTAAGTGGTACTTAAAGCGTTTGACTGCTGCTTCCCACAGCCCACCTGCTGAAGGATACGCAGGTGCGTTAAATGTCCACTGTATGTTAAATTCGTTGATGTTTCTGAAGAAATCTGTGTTTATTGTCTGTACTATCTCCTGATACTCTTTCTTCAGCGCTCGATTCGCTCCCACAAAGTTGGTGCCGTTGTCGCTGTAAACGCGACTTGGCGTACCCCTACGAGCACAGAATCGACGAAATGCTGCTAAAAATCCTGGTGTACTCAGGTCAGAAACGAGTTCCAGGTGGACCGCCTTGGTTGATAGACACACGAAAACTGCTACGTATCCTTTGTGCGTCCTTACTCCACGTCCCTTGTTTGCTTTTATATCAAAGTGCCCTGTAAAATCGACACCTGTATGTGTAAATGGGCGTGAAGGTGTAACTCTGGGTTCTGGTAAGTCTGCCATAAGCGGTGGCCTGCTTTGATCACTGTGTTTTCTGCACGTCACACACTTACGCAGTTCTCGTTTGACTGTACGAAGCCCGCTGAGAATCCAATATTTTTCTCGGATGTGTGATAACGTAAGGCTCGGTCCGCCGTGCAGCGTTGTTAAATGTGCTTGGCGAATAATGAGTTCCGTAAGACGACTGTGGCTTGGTAAAATTATGGGATGTTTAGCTGATTGTCTGAGATGAGAGTTGTTTAGTCTCCCACCAACTTTCAGTAGTCCGCTTTGCTCATCCAGATAAGGGTTGAGACAGAGAAGATTGCTACTACGTTTTAGAGGCTGTTTTCTTTGCAATCGAACAATGTCTTCTTGAAATACAATGTTTTGTACAGTTTTTATAATTAAATTGTAAGAATCGCTCATTTCTTTCGAAGAGAGATAACCTCGTACGGGCGTATTTTGCTTACTTCGCAACCACGCGATGTAACGTGAGAGCCATCCAATTGTTGTTGTCACGCGCCGTATAGAGTTACAATCATTTAATAAATTTATAATTATGTTTGCATTGCTTTGATGTAAGGCTGTATGCACATTGATTTTCTTTGTTTCGATGGACGGTGATTGATATAATTTGTTCTTAATACTATCTGTGTTAAAGTTCTTCAGCCACTCTGGGCCTTCCCACCACAAGGAACAGCCTAACAATTGATTTGCAGTTAGACCTCTCGTGGCACAGTCTGCAGCGTTATGTTCAGAGCGCACGTGATGCCAACGCGATGTAGGGATTGTTGATATGATTGTTTGCACCCTATTCGATACAAATTGTTTCCATCTATTAATGTCTCCATGAATCCATCCAAGCACAACCATAGAGTCGGTCCATGCGAAGATGTTTATGTTGTCTTCTATAAAAGTCTCCAGTACTTTCTTCATGAGACGTGATAGCAGTAGTGCTCCACACAACTCAAGTCTCGGTAGTGTCAGTTTGTTTTTTACCGGTGCTACTTTTGTCTTGGCTGTAATCAACCTTGATGTGTACTCCCCCTTATTATTAATTGTTACGATGTAAATTGCACAAGCGTATGCTTTTTCGGAAGCATCGCAAAATCCGTGTATTTGGTACGTCTGTTTATCACCCAAATATCTCGGTATTTTGAACTGGTTTAAATGTTGAAAATCATGTTTAAGTTGTTTCCAGGCTTCTTTCATCTTATCTGATAAATCATGGTCCCATCTGTCGGTTTCATTTGACCATGTTGTTTGAAATAAAAGTTTAGCTCTGACTGTTAGCGGCGCAATCCATCCTAAGGGATCAAATATCTTCGATATGTGTGATAAAAGTTGCCGTTTTGTAAGTTGTGTGTCTTGTTTCTGTTCTAAGAACTTGTTTTCGAATGTAAAAGTATCTGAGTCTGGATTCCAGCTTAATCCAAGTGTTTTCCTAGACTCCAAGCTTTTGAAGCTAAGTTGGACGTCGAGACTGTCTTTTGGAAGGTCCTTGATAAGTTCTGGTGTGTTACTGGACCACTTCCTAATGTTCATTCCTGCCTCTTTTAATATGGCTATTATTTCTTGTTGTAAGGCCCTAGTGTGTTCTAGGCTATTTCCACCTTCAAGAAGGTCATCCATATAAAACGATGATCGCAGTGCTTTTGTGGCTAATGGGTACCTATGTGCCATCTCATTGTCAATTGCTATCTGGCGTAATGTTCGCATGGCTAGGTATGGCGCTGATTTGGTTCCATAAGTGACAGTTGTTAACTGATATTCGCCTAATGGTTCCTGTGGTGATGCTCTCCAGATAATACGCTGAAGATGTTGATCATTCTCTCTTACAAGAATCTGACGGAACATTTTCTCAATGTCTGCGGTGATAACGTATTTATGGTGGCGCCAGATCAGTAGGAGACTTTGCAGATCCTTTTGTAGGTTAGGACCCCGCTCCATCAAATCATTTAGGCTGTTACCACTCGATGTTTTTGACGACGCATTGTAGACCGTACGTAAGCTCGTGGTAGAAGAGTCAGGTTTTAATACACCGTGGTGGGGTAAATAGTATGATACCTCACTGTAAGTATCAACGCGTTTCATGTGACCTAGATTCTCGTACTCTGACATAAATGCTTTGTAGCTGCTGGCAAACTTGTCATTTCGTTTAAATTTATTTTCTATGTTGTAAAATTGCGCAATAGCTTTTGTTTTCGATAGTCCTAGGTTTTGTTCAAAATTTGGCTTCATTGGAATTGCGACTTCGTATCTCCCATCCTCCAATCTTCTTGTCGTTGACTGGTATAAGTGTTCGCAGTACTAATCTTCTGGTGTGAGAGTAGATGATGTATCATTTATCTCCTCCATTTCCCAGTATTGAGACAGATCTGACAAATCCCTTATGACGACGTGACAATTGAACGTTTTCACGCTCCCTGATATTATCCAGCCGAGTCTTGTTTGTTGAGCTATAGGTGCGTGGTTTGGACCTTTGATAAGACCGCTCATGATAATATCAGAGTACACGCTAGCATCTAGTAGAAGGTCAATTGATCGTGAAATGTTATAATCTTTGTCAGACAATTGTATATGTTGTAGGTGCTCCCAGTGTTGTTTTCTAAAGGACATGTTGGGTAAATTGTTGATAACTCGTGGCAGTACTAACGCTTGAGTACTAAATTGGTAATCATCATAGACAGACTGAAGTTCGAGTGTAACTATTCCTCTGCTCGATTTTGATCCGTGGCCTATACCAGATACTGAAGCATAGTGACGCTGTCTGGGTAAGCCTAATTGTTGTACTGCGTTTTCTGAGACCAACGATATCTGCGATCCCTGATCCAGCAATGCTCGCAGTGTGACGTATGTACCATCAACCGCCTTTGCCTTAACTAGGACAGTTGTCAACAGGATCTCTTCATCCTCAGTAGCGACATGATTCACGCTGTGCTCACGTGTTGCTGATGTCGATTGGTGCTGTGTTTGCCTAGCCGTAAATGTGCTGTCACGGCTTGGGCCGGGCGCAGTTATTGGGGTTGCTGATAAATCACTACGCTGCACGTTAAATGCGTCATGCAGAATAGTGCTGTGATTGCATTGACAGATTTTGCATGTTTTCGTTGAATTGCACTGATTGTCATAATGCTTATAAAGACAATTCTGGCAAATTTGTAATTTCAAAATCGTCCTCAATTTGGCATCTGGTTTTAATTTCAGAAATTTGCTGCATTTGTATAATACGTGATTTTGATTACAATAAGGGCAATCACACATGTAAGCTGCTGCTGATGCTTGATATTCACGTTTTTCTATGTATCCCTTATGCTGATATTTTTGAGGCAATGGTTTGTAGGACCCCCTTGGTGGTGTTTGGTGACCAGGTCTGCTTGATGTTGATGGGATGTCCCTCTCCTTCTGTCGCATGGGTTCTAGTGCGGTGTATTTGTTTTCCAAGAAGTCAGTCAGCTCGGTAAGCGAAGGTAAAGCTCGTGGTGATTTTCGGGCTGCCTTATAATCACTGTAAGTTTCCTGGTCAAATTTCTTAATGACGAGGTGCACCAATATAGGATCCCATGTTGATGTATTTATACCTAGGTTCTGAATGCCATGTATGCTCTCCATTGTCGTATCATAAAGGCGTTTTATTTCAAAAGCTGTTTGTTTTTGTATGCTAGGTTGATTGAGAAAATTTTCAATGTGGTTTGTGAAAAGTATGAGCGGATTGTTGTATCTATGGTTCAGTAATTCCCATGCTGTGTCATAGTTATCTGCTGAGATATGCAGATGTTGAATGAGTCGCTCTGCTTCACCTCTCAACTTGCCTTTTAAATGTTGCATCTTTTGGCATTTTGTTAAAAGATTGTTGTTGTGGATGCTCTCAGAAAACAGATCGCAAAATGTAGGCCATTGAGTGTACCTGCCGGTAAATACGGGTACCTCAAGCTGTGGTGTAGACTGCTGAAGGTGAGCTGTTGATGCTAACTTCTCATTCAGAGCCCTCTTAATTGTTTTGAAGGAGTTCTCGTAGTACAAAAATTCTTCCTCGTATTCTGGATCTGACCCTTGCAAGATATTGTCGATTCTTAAATGTAACGAATCGATATCCTTCCAGCGTGACTGTACATTCCTAAGCTCGTCTTCCTGCTCCCATTTGACGTTGATGTCTTCTACATTGATACTCCTGGTCAGCCGTTTAAATGCTCTAAAGTTAGTGCGCTGTAGTGTGAGCAGCTCGGCTGCATGCCCTGCTGCTGGTTGTCTCGGCGACACAATGGGTGGTTCTGGAGCAGGAGTTGTCGGACGTGTAGGCGTCTTGTTTGACGGACCTGGCTGGAGCTCTTCGGTGTCCATGGATCTTGCCAAATGAAGTGACGTTAGCTTCTGTTTCACAGACTGGACGTATTTACCTGTCTTCTCAAATTGATTTTCCAAGAAGTAGGGCACCTGTACACTTTCGTATGCTAACAATTTATCATTTACCAATCTAAATTCCGCCCAGAGCTTATTAAGCTTGTCTATACGATCTTCTAAGTACTCCCGTGTTTTACGAGAGGCCGAGTCCTTGCCGAAGTTACGTTCGATCTGTTTGATCGACTCCAGGATCTCCACTTGTTTTTGGATCAGCTTTTCCATGGTTAGGTGTAGGTAAATAAAAGATCTTACTTGAGAGCAGGATACTTGTCCTTATCCTGCTGTTAATACAGGCTGTGGCTGCTTGCTCGATGTGTTCTCGAACTCACGAACCGAAGCCCAGAAACCTCGAAGCTGTAGACTGCTAATGCACACACTGAATCTACACTTCACTGGTTTTGTTAATGTTATTGTTAATGTTAAATGTTATCACTAATTACACACAAATGTACGATGTGCGATATTGTATAAAATGTAAAATTGTAAAAATGAATGTAAAAAAGAATAACTGTTTGTAAAATACTGTTCTTCGATAGTTCCCTGGTAATGTAAACTTCACAAACGCGACGCGAACGCGAAGACCCTAGAAGGTCCAAAACTGTTCACTGGTATTGTAAACTTCACAAACGCGACGCCAACGCGAAGTCCCTCGAAGGACCAAAACTGTTCACTGGTATTGTAAACTTCACAAACGCGACGCCAACGCGAAGTCCCTCGAAGGACCAAAACTGTAGCGTGTTTGCTACAGTTTAAATGTTAGTTAGGAGGGAGAGGTTAAAATGTAAGAAATAACCAAACCCAACGAGCGCTGTTTTGACACTGATTTAATTAAATAAAATTGTACCTATCGAAACCAATAATTTAGGTTAACGTTGTGCGTCATAATGCTGACACACCATTGTACGATACCTCGTACAGTTACTGTGTCGACTGTTCCCCATTTTTAGTCGTAGCGACGGAACAAAGTCGACTCGGCGACCAGAAAATGTTACTAGAATCAATCAGTGTCGACACAAAAGTGTCGACTTGTTTCGTAACGGCTACCAAAAAGCGCTATATGGGACGTTAAATATCGTATGTGCAAAACCCGCACTTTACAGGAGAGCGAATTAAAGGTATTTTTCTACGCTATTTCTTTAAATTTGAAGTTATTTGGCTGAAATTTGTACCAAATATAGAAAATGCCTTATTTTACCGAATAGTATGAAAACAAACGTTTAATAATTATTCGTTTTAGAGATATTGTTGTTACGCTTTTATACGATGGAAATCTGCAGTATACAAATATCGTGTGTTACTTACGATTACTTACGCTGCAATTCAGTAAGCAGAAAATATCGTATGTTTTACTTACGGCGTCTTACATCGACACTAATTTGGCATTATGAGACATACTATATTTTACTTTCTCCATATTAAATGAAATAGTATCGCATGTGGTGATTAAGTCAATAAAATATTTAAATAATAAATGAAACAACTGAACTGAATCTAAATTACTTTATTGATATATTTTATTTAGAAGTCTGACAACAAAATAGGTACTCACTAGCTCTAACTCTCGCAGAAAAATCAACACAATTAAAATAATAATAAAACTTACAAACGTAATTACTATTGCCTGAAAATAATAAGGCTCTTAATATTACTTTGGTAAAACAAAACTGAATTTCTTACAAATACCTAAACAAACACTTTATTAGAGCGTATGATAAGCTTTTTTATTGGACATAGAAAAACTTTTAAAATAGCTTTGATTATCATAAAATAGTTACTTATAGTTAAAAAACAGAAACATTAACCTGTGGCGACTAGAACCTCTTTGCCACTTGGAGACGTGTAACCATATTTTCTATGTCTTTTGAATGCCGAACAGCTCGATTTAGAACGTGCTGTCGGACTAGTATTTGACACATTCGTTGTTATGATCTAGTAGTGTCAACAGTAAACACATTTCATGTAAATGTTTAGTTGAGAACAGTCGTGCAGATTATAGACAAATAGTCATTGTACATATTGTTAGTGATCGTGGAATCACTAGTCCTAATGTAAACAATCAGTGCTTTACAGGTCAATAAATGTCTTGAAACCTCTACGGATTTATTTATTTGGAGCAGATAAACAATGAAGGGTCAACCGACCCTCATGTGGTGACCAGAGACGAGAACTAGAGGATTACACGTAAGACGTTAAGCACTTAAACAAGAAGAGGATAATAAGGTAACCAACACAGTACCTATCAATAAAGAAAAGGAAAATTAGAAAAGAAACGGTGTTCGTTTTATTTCATGAATTTACGTCGGACTAACGTCGGCCATTATACAACGGAATTTTATTTTATCTAAATATTGAATACTAGCTGTAGCCCGCGGCTTCGCCCGCGTTTACTTTGTTACTCAAACGTGTTTTGAAGGATCGAGTTTTTTTTTAATATTGTTTTCACTGATGTTTTATTTTATTTACGCGAATGCTAAATATTATTTTATTATTATTTTATATTGAAATCAAACAACTTGTACGGATTTAATCGCGGTTTATTTTAGGTTTTACTATCCCGACGTTTCAAATGCTTTGCACCACCCATGGTTACGGGAGGACTGAGATGTTGTACGTCCTTTTGCACAATTATGCCAATGTATCCTCAGGTCTTCTTAGTTATTATTATTGGTCCGATCTTCGGACGATCGATTTCAATATTATTCACACTTTTATTAACTCTGATCTAATAGGTATCAAGTATGTAGCCTGTATTTATGTGTAAGCTGCCAATTGTCATAGCTCCCATTTCTTAAATATTTACTTCTTTATTTAAAAGATAGATACTGTACTTATTTTGCAATAAAAAACTTATGAGGTTAAGTGGAAACCATTTGGTAACCCCATTGGTAGATGCCCTTAGAGGTTGATTTTCGAAAAATGCTGGAAATTTGTTTAATGGTTTTGTTTAGTACATTCACTGAGTTTCGTTACCATAGTTACATTATAGCATCAAATGGAGATCTGTCTTTACGCAAAATTTTGGGATTTTTCGAAGAATGCCGGAAACGGTTTCTTAGATTCTTGTATGCAATACATAAAATATGTCGTGTAGCTGTAGGAATAAAATATTTTTTGGAACTCAATTGAACGCTTTTAGGGGTTAACGTGGACAGACGACATTGTGCGCGTCGCAGGTAACCGGTGGATGCAAGTAGCCAATTGTCGTCATTGTGGCGTTCGAAGCGGGAGGCCTATGTTCAGCAGTGGACGTCTTCCGGCTGGTGATGATGATGAATTTGATGATGAGGGGTTAACTTAAAAAAAATGACATGGATTACTTCAATATGGCGAATGTATCCGCAAAGTGTCATCAGTGCTGCATGAATTTTT
Source organism: Furcula furcula (assembly GCA_911728495.1). Taxonomy (NCBI): domain Eukaryota; kingdom Metazoa; phylum Arthropoda; class Insecta; order Lepidoptera; family Notodontidae; genus Furcula; species Furcula furcula. Next base: position 25,121,264 of record OU452257.1, on the reverse strand, counting down.
TTTTCGCGTTTGATACTCAAAAACCGCTCTAAAACCCCGTTAAGGTTTGATTTACAAAACAAATGTGTTAGATGTGTTTCTCAATTTTTTGATGAGTACACTGACAAAGTTTCGTGTCTTTGAATTTTTTTTTAATATATGAACTTTGATACTTACCTCATTTGTCCCACGGGTTGATTTTCGAATAAAACATCTCTATCCGGTGCTAATGAAATTTACATGAAATCATTACATATACATAAAATAAGTCTTGTGACCGTAGGGTAAAAACATGATTTGGACCCCAATTAATCCCTATGGGGTCAATTAAAAAAAAAATTCACATGGATTTCTTTAATTTCATGAATGCATCCGCAGTGTCATCAGTGCAGCATGATGTTTTTTTCTGCATTCATACTCAAAAACCGTGCTAAAACCCCGTCAAGAGTTGATTTTCAAAACAAATGTCAACTTCTTTTGATGACAAAGTTTTGTGTCCGTCTGATGAAAAATATATTTTCATGATGATTCGAGAGGCTATTGAAATTAAAAAGCATCCAAATTTCAATAGAGAAGATGGCCGGGTGCTACCACCAGCTTGGGATCCCGTGATAAACATAGTCAAATCCAAAGACAAGCATTCCACTGCAAGACCTCAAGACACTGTAAGCTCTTTCTGCGTAGATCGGACTAACAATAATAATTAGAAGACCTGAGGGTACCCTAAGACAACTATGACATTTGGACAGCTACCACCTCAGTCCACCGGTGACCATGAATGCTGTAAAGTATTCGAAACGTCGGGTAATTAAAATCAAGAATAAACCGCGATATAATCCGTATAATTAGTTTCATTTCCAAAATATATTTTTGCAAACTTTGACACCCTATTTGACCCACTTAGGGGTTGATTTCCGAAAAATGCTGAAAATTTGTTTGTTGTTATGTTGAGTTTATTTAATGAGTTTTGTGATTGTAGCAGCATTATAGCTAAAACGAAAATCCTTGTTCATGCAAACTTTGCAACCTCATAAAATTACCTTAGGGATTGTTTTTTGATGAATGCCTGAAATAAGTTTCTTAGATTATTGTGTGCAATGCATAAAATAAGTCCTATGACTGTAGGACAAAAAAAAAATATTTTTGGACCCAATTGGACCCTTTTAGGGGTTGATTTTCAAAATAAATTACTTTAACTTGATGAATTTATTCACAAAGTTTCATCAGTGCAGCATGATTTTCTTTCCGCGTTTGATACTCAAAAACCATACTTAAATAAACCCCTTCAAGGGTTGATTTAAAAAAAATGTGATACACGTGTTTTTTTATCAGTACACTAATAAAGTTTCGTGTCCATGCGATGAATAATTGTTTTTTCATAATAACTTTGATACCCCATTTGGCCCATTTGTTTTTTTTTCATTTCTTTTGTTTAGTATGTTGACAAAATTTCGTGTTGGTGTGGTGAAAAAAAAAATGATTTCCATACAAACTTTGAGACTCCATTTGACCCACTTAGGGGTTGATTATCGAAAAATTGCTAAAAATTAGTTAATTCAATTTTTGTATTGACTATCTTTACCGAGTTTCGTTACTCTAGCTGTATTATAGAATTAAATACTAACCACCACTAAGTGTCTGGGTGTTATTTATCTATTTAAGCATGTATTTTAAAAAAAAATGTATATAAGTATTAGTATCAGTTGTCTGGTTTCCATAGTACAGGCTCTGCCTAGTTTGGGATCGGATGACCGTGTGTGGATTGTCCCAAGATATTATTATTATTAAATGGAAATCGTTCAATGTATAAACTTTCCAACCCCATTAAATGACCATAGCGGTTGTTTTTTGCAAAATGCCGGAAACAGGATTCTTAGATTCTTGTGTGCAATACTTCAATTAAGTCTTATGGCTGTTGGTCGAAAAACATTTTTTGGAACCCAATTGGACCCCTTAAAGAGGTGATTTTCAAAAACTGATTGATTATTCATTAATTGCTTTAGTTTGATAAATGTATTCGCAAAGTTTCATCAATGCAGCATGATGTTTTTTTCCGCGTTTCATACTCAAAAACTATGATAACACCCCTTTACGGGTCGAATTTGAAAAAGTTGTGATACACGTGTTTCTTAATTTCTTTGGCTTAGTACATTTTTTTTTTCATACTAACTTTGGGAACCCGTTTGATCCACTTAGGAGTAGATTTTACAAAAATGCTCAAAATTAGTTTGTTCAATAGTTGTGTTGAGTTTATTTACTGAGTTTTGTTACTCTAGCTGCATCATAGCATGAAATGGAAATCCTTTCTTTTGCAAACTTCCCAACCCTTTGATATGACCTTAGGGGTTGTTTTTCGAAAAATGCCGGAAATAAGTTTCTTAGATTGTTTTGTACAATATATAAACTAATTTTTATGACTGTAGGTTGAAAAACATTTTTTGGACCCCAACTGGACCCATTTTGGCGTTGATTCTCAAAACATGATTATTTACACATGGATTGCTATAATTTGATAAATATATTCGCAAGGCTTCATCAATGCAGTAAGTATGTTTTTTTTTTCACGTTTCATACTCAAAAATCATGATAAAACCCCTTTAAGGGTCGATTTTCCAAAAGTTGTAATACACGTTTTTCTTTATTTTTTTTGCTCAGTATTCTAACAAAGTTTCGTTTCCGTGTGACGAAAAAAAAAGTTTTTCCCATACAAACTTTGGGAGCCCTTTTGACCCACTTAGAGGTTGATTTTACAAAAATGCTCAAAATTAGTTTTTTTAATTGTTGTGTTGAGTTTATTTACCGAGTTTCGTTACTCTATCTGCATCAAAGGATGAAATGGAAATCCTGCTTTGTGCAAACTTTGAAACCCCATTAAAAGACCTTAGGGATAGTTTTTCGAAAAATGCCGGAAATAGGTTTCTTAGATTCTTGTGTGCAATACATAAACTAAGTTTTATGACTGACTGTTGAGAAACATTTTTTGGACCCCAATTGGACCCCTTTTGGAGTTGATTTTCCAAAAAATGATTACTTGAACTTGAATTGCTATGTTTTGATGAATGTATTCGCAAGATTTCAGCAATGCAGTATGAATTTTTTTTTCCGCGTTGCATACTTAAAAACCTTGCTAAAATACCTATATGGGTCGATTTTCAAAAAGTGTGATACACGTGTTTCTTTATTTCTTTTGTTTAGTACACTTACAAAGTTTCATGTCCGTGTGAAGAAACAAATTTTTTTTTCCATACAAACTTTGGGAGCCCATTTGACCCACTTAGGTATGGAATTTCGAAAAATCCGTTCTTATTGTTCACCTAGACTATTTGAATAATGTTGGTTCCAAATTTCAAGATTGTACGTTATATGGTTTTTGCTGTATCGTGATTCCTAGAAAACACCCTGCTCTTTTATTAATATAGATTAAATAACGAAAACATTCGTCGTGGAGCGACATACTGGAATTCTACGAGCAATCAGCTCGTTTTTCGCCGTGTTCGTCGTGGTTCCTGCCTGCGAATTTTGGGCGATCGTTTTTTTGTTTCGCAATGACATTTAGTGAAACATTTGAAGGTTTTTATTTTAAAACAACAAATAAAATATTTAAATAAATTTTGTAAAGGTCCTGGTCGTTCCACCACCAACCCACGTAGGAACAAATTTCATCAAATTTAGGGTTCCGCGCCATCCGTACCACCATTGATATGGATATCGTTAACCGTGTGTCCATCTGTACGCCGCCTTTCTGCAAGGACCGTTCAACATTGATTGCAGAGCTGAACCACAAAATAGAGGAACTTACTCGCGTAGTGGCTTCTTTAGCCAACCGAGGTTTTGACCAACGGGGCCGCTCGCGTAGCTTAGGTAGATTTAGGAACCGATCACGCTCGCACAATAGCGAGCTATGCTATGTAGCATAGCTACATTGTTTAAACTCATTTCAGTAAATAAATAGGTAATAGACAGCTGTTTTTAGCAGGTCGTTGAATTACGCCTATAAAAGTAGTAATAGCAACGCATAGTAATCTTACTTATTAACTAATAATTGTTGACTAGGCGTTTTGTTTTAACCTACGGCCCTTCTATATTGATTGGGGAATACTATGCTCTTATTTTAGTTATTTCTGGTAATAGGCGATGAAAGCTGCATCAGGCATTCCTATTATTTTCATTGATAGAACCATAGGTAATATTTAGATACCTAGGTAAGAATCACTTTTTAATAGAGGGTATTTGATTTAAAATAGGCGGAGTCTACCGAGGGCGAGACGATGCGAGAAATGCTCAGTACCCGAAGTCTAAAAGTGACGACCAATCGTAGGCGGCCACCGAATTAGGTACTGGTTTTTCTAGACGGTTCGACGCCATCTCCACTCGATAGGTTTCGTTTTTGACTCAGTAGTTGAGCCAGCCATTGCCGTCTGAGCTGAGCAACGAGCCACACGCCAAATATCATTTTAGCCCAATACTGCCAGCGGGTTCAACGGAGTTGTTTATTGTTAGTCTATTATAATTAAATTCATTAAAGTACAATCTTAGTTGTCCAAACCAGAAAACCCAGTATTACTGGTAAGTTGTTTAATAATTTAAAGTCTGCGGTAGGATTCTATTGTATTTCGATTATCATGTGAACTAGGTACTATAAGCCTATGGTTTCGTGTATTGTTAGGGTGTACTTTTATTCCTGTAGACGTCTCCATAGTGAGGCAGCCTCCACCAACTGAAAGCTGGTTAGGAGGGTGTCACGTTAGGGAACGGCGTCTACAGGAACGCTTATGTGGCGTTCCAGGGTTCTACCTTCCGGCAAGAGTTTCTACCTTCCGGCAAGAGTTTCTCCCTTCGGGCGAAGAGTTCACCCTTCGGGCGAAAAGTTTCATCCTTCGGGCAAGAAATTCTATTATCGGGCAAGGAGAAGTTCCCCCTTCGGGCGTAAAGCTTCGCATTTTTTTTCCGGCCACAAGTCCGTGGCTGTGTTGCTGACGACCGGGTCTAGTCCATACTCCGCATCCGTGGCGTGCCTGGCCACTCCAAGGAGAAGGAGAACTCCGAAGACCGCGGGAATCCCTAACGACCCCTAGTTAAGTTACAGCTATTTTTGTTATACGTGCGAACAAGCTAACTAGTAATCGACCTCCCCCTGTATCGTAACTTTCTTCTCGTTTTCTTATTATTTAATAAATTTGTGTAGCCCTTCTTTTGTGTTATTATTTCTCTTGCTCGCCGACAAGGCTACACTGGCGCCAACGCGGTTTTTACTTTAGCTTGTTCGCATTTTTTTTTTCTCTTGGTGGCGGTTGTCGTCATTTTTCTTATTCTTTTGTGTCGTGGTTGGAGATTTTTTTTTTTTCTTTTGCCCCACCGCCGTGTGGTACCCGGCTTACTGGGAAGAATCGGTCCACCCCTACTCATCCTAGGGTGTCGTAAAAGGCGACTAACGGAAATACCGGGACAGGTTTTCCACAAACTAGGTCTGCAGGCCTTCTGCCGCAGATTTAGTGTCACTAGAAAGGGGGCCTAGTGACACCACAGCTCACCACCTACGCTTTGTTTTGTTCATTTCTTTTCCAAATTTTTTTTAACGTAGTACATTCTTGGCATAATATTTAATTTAATTTTTATTTTCTGTGTGTTTTTACCCAACCACGACCATTAATTGTTTCGTGTGTATTTTCTTGTATGTTCTGTGTATTTTGCAGCATATCTTATTTTTGTATTAATCCGTATATCGAACACGTTGGCAGAAAATTATTTTCCTACCCGATAAAATTCATTTATTTTTTCTCATTGGCAAAGCCATAAGGCCGAGTCCTAACGTAGTTTATTTTTTATTTTTCACTCTATACCAAAGATGGTTGTTGTTAGTTGTAATTTTAGTTTATTTAAACATCGGGTAAGGTGCAAACTCAGGTATCAGCTCAGACCTAGTACTATTATAATGTCAAGTAATTTTTATAGATTGATATTTTCTAACATACAGTTTGTACATGTAACATATATAGTATTGAATTTTAGCATATCTTATAGCATTTTTTTTTTGAATTTTGTAGCATATAATACTTGACATTTAAATTCATTGATTTAATTATAAGGGTAATTTTTTTAAATGGAATAATATTTTTTTTACAAAACTTATACTGGGGGCACATACTAGTCAGTTATTATATTATTCTTTATCATTCTTATACTGAGTAGTTTTTCATCACCTATTTTTTTTTTACAATTTTTTTTTCCAAATTGAAGAATGTCGTCTATAACCGCCATTATGTATCAAGCCGGTCGCCGTAGCGCGCCTCAGCCATATCGGAATGCGGTTAAGTACGAAACTACCTACATTCTGACTGATATTTTGTTATCTGATATCAGTCATACTTAACTCCGGTTGCAGTAAGAGAGTCACTCACAGTTGACCATTAGGCTTGTTTACATTCCGTTGGAAAACTAGGTCAACTGATAGTAGTATAAGGACGACCTTGCTCCGAGGAGAATAATAGAAGATATCATCACAGAATATAAATCACTTTTATTACAACACACTTTGTTTGCAAACTAAAAACTAGATAAATTAAATTCACAATAAACAGTTACTTCCAACTCTTAACAGTCTCGTGGTTGACACTCCAAATTCCCTCACAATACCACCGACCATGCTTTTTATCAGAAAAATCCCTACCCGAAAACGCCCAACGCCACGACCAATCACAGCCCGCATCAGTTCTCTTTAATGCGGCCCCGTGATTGGCCGGCGGCGGCGTTACGAATCAATTGCAGAGTCTATGACTAACTTCCGCTTCTGTTAGTACTCGAAAAGTAGTTACCAGTATATTAAAATATTAAACAATTAAAATAAAGAAATAAATAAGTAGCGATAAATCTCTACAAAATTACAAACCCTAACAATCGACCATCCTGACGACGTGTGCGTCCCCGCACACGACCCAGGTGGAACCCTAACAATCGGTGTCCGAGTACATGGTCAGCAGCACGAAAGTCCCCAAATTCCATAACCATTACATAAATTAACAATTAAACATTCTAATACAATCAATTGAACATCAACAATTTGTACAAACTATACTTTAGAACCTGTTTTATTTTTACTTTATTTACATCATGTACATATTTTACATTACAATAAACTTCGTTAGTTAATTAGATAATTAATTCTATTTCTTTTATTTTATTAAAAACAAATGTATCATCAATATAATTGCTGTTAGGAAAACTGTGGTCTGGTTAAAACCAAACTTAGATCTAAAGATCTAAGTTTATATTGTAAACATCTAGTATTCCATTATATTCTAATTTATTAGACAACGAATCGAAACCACATCGAAATATCAATATGTACATATAGCTCCACGCTAGACTGGTGATGCGCACACCAGCGCAAGCCGATCGATTGCTTCACACGGCGCAGGTGAGACTACTTAATGGCATTGGGATCGAATCGAGTCCATGCAGGACTGCCCAACTACCATTTCAAAATAATATAGACACCGACTGGCGGATATACAAGCCGATCGATTACTTGATACCGCACAGTGGCACAATGCATCGTGGTGGCTCACACAAGCCGATCGATTACTTGTGGAGACGCACCATCGTGGCACCGAACGTATCAAACCATGGCACGATCGATTCGATACCATGCATGACCGGCCGACTACCAATTCGAAACACCAACTGGCGGCACAAGCCGATCGATTACTTGATACCGCACAGTGGGTCGATGCATTGTGGTGGCTCACACAAGCCGATCGATTACTTGTGGAGACGCACCGTCGTGGCACCGAACGTATCAAAACATGGCACGATCGATTCGATACCATGCATGACCACCCGACTACCAATTCGAAATCAGATTAAAACCAACGGCGTGCACAAGCCGATCGATTACTTGCGACGGCATAGTTGGTCGATGCGCACAAACCGATCGATTGCTTGCGATTTATCTGGAAAGATACAAAAGACCTTCTGTAGCAACATTACTCTTAACATCTCAAATTATACACAAATAATTATGGATTCAAATTAATCACCATCATTACTATTCTACTACATTAGCTTTAGATTCATTTTCGTGAACTTCTATTGAACTTATGTGGCTCAAAGGCCTGTAGTTTATACTTTTGTTTTGCATGCGTGCTGCTAAACCGCAAAACATTAATGTCTTGATAGGCTTCTATAAACATGGACATAAGCTTTTTGCTTTGCCCATCACTGTTAATGCAGGGTTTATATTTCTGCCTTATCTTACCTATCTTGAACCCCACTGCGAATAACAGACCGCTATTAAGGAGTTTTTGATCGATTATCAAGTATCACGTTAAGAATGAGCTTTGACCCCATTCATGCTGCCACCAAATAACACCTCTGAATACACCTATGTTTTTTTTTAACGTTAAGTATCCAGCGAACCCTCCCCAAAAGCCTATCTCAATCTTTCTCATCATGTTAGTGCGTTTAGCGATTCAAGGATAGTACGATTGAATCAACAACCATCAACACCGACTAAACAGTGTTTAAAACCTTTTCAAAAGCAAATCTTGTGAAAGCATGTGATGCAGAATAACTACAGTGATCGCTTGCCAAGCGATCCCCTGATCGACCCTAATTGTGTAAATTATAATCTTCAAAAAAGAATACAGATTGTTGGTTTTCTTGACAGGTATAATCAATCAAGTAAACACACCCACAACTACAAGTAGGTGCGTATATAACCTTACTTAGATCTTACGAAGGGCCTAAGGTGGTCAACATACAAATCATGAAACGGCACCACTATTTTTGTTTTTGTGACATTGCGGAGTAATCATTCGCTTTTTTTTTAATAAGAGACTTCTATGCAAACGTTTATACATATATATACCAACGATATTGTACCATAATTTTAATTTTATTTACTTTTTTTGTGGCCCTACACGATCCATAATTATACTTAGCTTTAAGCTACCAATTTAATAAATAACCACCTTGTAAATATTATGGAATGCAATAAACGATATGAATATATTAATTTTAACATTGTTTTCTGACCAACCAGGATTGTCTGTTCTAAGGTCTTCTTTTGACACTGAAATGTTCAATGTCGCCGTGGTTCATACGACACAGTTGTCACCCCTCGGAACTACCCATCGAATACTGCTTTTATTACCATGTAAATAACTTAATACTTGACAGTCTTTTAAAACGTAATTATTTATGTAATTTAGGCACTTTTCATCACAATCGCTGTTAATACTTTTGATCCTACAGATTTGTCTCCCAGTTGGGCAGTGCAACCAGTAGTCATTAAATATTGTTATTACACTCAGAAATTGGTCATTGACGGCTACGGGACTTCGCGGTAGCTTATTTGGCGACATGACCCACTTTTGAACCAGTCCTATGTTACAGAACAATCGAACTCTTGCAAAGTTTACACATACAGCCACCCACTAGAGATTCTCAGAATTAACCCCGGTACAGAAATGTGGAATGCAGTTCACTAACCGGTAATTATTAAAATACCGTACCTAGCCCCAAACTAACCCTAAACTTTCGCAGAAGGAAAATAACAGCTAAACTTTATAACTGAGTAGAGGTTCTTCGCTTCTGCTAAAGTCTGTGATGTAGTATAGTAAGCGACGATATGCTTGCTCTGCTCAGAAATTGGAACCCAGCTATCAACCCAACTTATTGTAGCAGTGCATGCTAGACGTAGAGCCAGCACCGAATTAGACGTAGAGCCTAATGCTGCTGGGATCCGTACTCACTATCGAATTTCTGCTCAACGTAGAGCTGACCGTTAAACTATTGGACCTTAAGTAGTTTCACTGAAAACCATAACCCTCGTGACAGTAGTGCTGCTTAAGCAAATTTATTGAACACGAAAACGTGACAAGCCACTGTCGTAGCATCGAGCTCGAGCCCTTGCTGCTTAGAGAACAGCACTACGGGTAATACCGATGACAGGCCTGTTCAGCAAGTAGAGGTATCTAGTCTTCAATGACAGGAATAAGATAATTTCAAGTTAACAGCCGATAATCAATGCACATCCTAAATGAACCATCCCTTTTACGAACAAGCAAACTAAGACTAGTTTGAGACGGGCTAACTATTCCGGGATATAACATTTCACCTAACATGGAGAGAACCTTCACGTTCGTGATGGGACAACCTATTTGAGTGGTAACTATTCAACTCATGATGTTTGCGCGTCCTAAATTATGGAGGGATGTCGACAATGTTTATAGAGTTTCAGTATGTCTAATAGACGTTGCTAATCTTCACACATTTTTTTTTTCAACGAGCCTGATTATTATAATGCTGTGATTGTGACTACATTTTACGGTGGTCCCGTTATGGCCTTGTCCGAAAATTGCACTATTCTCACGACAAAATACAAAATCTATCAAGATCCGACAAATGGCTGATGATGGTACTATCACAACATCAACACGTCCGCACTTAGCTTGATAAGAGTAATTAGACATGTATTACTGTTTCTACTCTCTTTCATGTGTACTATTCGGGTGCAATGCGTATTTTTTTTCAAAACTGCTACTAAATGATAGATCAATCAGCCAATACCGTGGCTGCACCGTACAACCCAAAGACATCGACTGATCAAGCTGTAAGGGAACATTCACTCATTTGTCAAACTCAGGTTAAGGAGAATTTATTACCTACATCAAGAAATTGCAACTGAGTCAAGTTTTTATAAGCGATTAATGTTCGTGCGCTTCCGCTGAAGCCGCATCAACACTGGCTTGTCTTACATGCATTCACCACCCCCTGATACAACTTGGGCAGTAACGTCCATGCATAGTTGAGGTGATAACATACCCAGACTTAACAAAGGACCATGCCAATAGTATGGAGCTGAAGGTCAGCAATGCAATGCCCAAATTGCACTATGTCATAAGATAACTTTTTAACAGTATTTATATGATATCTAGATTTAATGTCATTTATAGCACCGGTTCAAAAGATATTGGACATTAAACATGATAACTTCCTACTGGTTTTTTTTTTTACATTTTATCGTTCACAGACAGCATTGCTATTAGTTTTTTTTCACTAGGAACTTCATGATCATCACATAAGTATATAAAAGAACACTGATCTGACTTAGCTTATCTGTATGTTATCAGATAAACATGTCGTTATTTGGAATTATCTAGTCTGTCTCCATTGTATAATGTCAATTTTTATGTGAAAACAATTTGGCTAGATACACTGGTACTGCAATGTTAACAAGAACGTCTTATTTTTTTTTTTTATATCTAGTGCTTCATATGATTTAAAATTAACAACATAATTCTAGTTTTTATTTATTAGAGCAATCTTGTAATATACTTTATCTGGGCATTTCTGGGGTACATATGGGGATTGTCCTTTGTAAAACCGATGAGAGATGATTAGACAAAGTCCTAATTTTTGTACAACATATCCATTCGTTAAAGTGGAGTCACTGCCAAAGGGTACAAAGGCCGTGAAGAGTCCTATTTTCCGTACTTCATTCATAAATTTTGAGTAACGGCTCGGCTATTCTGACTTAATTAAACAACAACAACATTTCGCTTTTTGCAATGCATTTTAATAGAATTAGGATAGCACCAGTAATTCATACTGGTGAACTCATACTGGTGAGCTCATACTGGTGAACTCATACTGGTGAGCTCATACTGGTGAGCTCATACTGGTGAACGCATACTGGTGAGCGCATACTGGTGAACTCATACTGGGGACCAGTCAGCAACTTCGGCTCGTAAAGAGAGTTCGATCTTAAAAAGGACTGATTTTTAATACCACAAAGATATTGCAAGAGCTGATCAGGATATGAGCATCGCGATGCCAGAGAGCCTCAAAGTTCGATACTTATATATGTGAATAATACAATCTACCGCACGTTTTCCCTACAATATGATTGTGTGTCAATTCTTCATAATAAACCTCGTACCTACTCCTTCGTCCTAAGACTCTTAAGTAGCCCCCCCTTCAAGACATAAGACCCGGCTATATCCTGCTCGAAAGGAAAAGCAAACAGTAATTTCTCTTGCCATTCTTACCAGGTCAATAGAATCGAACTACCAGACCTCGGCCAGATCCTAGAACTTCTAAATACCAAAATCAGTGATAGTTCTATCACCCTCCCGTATAGCGATGCACACTTGTTAAACAAATATAATTAATTTAACAAAGCATGCATGCGTGATTTGAAGGATCCAAAATCTAATAGTCTCGGTTTTTGCGTCCTGGGAAGATTGCAAGACCATCCCTAACGCATTTACAATATCGAAAACCTCTTTTTTTTTTTAAAATGAAGGACTACGTGACCTGTTAGATTGTCCCGCGTCGACACGTGGCTCTGTGCTACCGGCAGTCAGCGGACCGATTGCGATGGCTCCTTCCACGTCGGTCGTTGTCCCGCCGTGATTGTGAACGCTGATTCCGATCCACCTTAGTCATCCTCGCGGCCGTCATTCCGTAGCTCACGCTCGACTCGCAACAAAAAGGTTGTGTGAATATTATGTTACAGACTTACACGTGTATCGTATTATGACGGTAGCTTGTAAATATTAGAGCATTTAATATAGGCAAGCTAAAATTACTACCTGTTGCGGCGGTTCCTTCCTTGTGAAGGGGGTGGCCGCGTGCCGATGTCACAAGCTCGTTCGGGTTCTTGGTGGTTCAGTGAAACTCCGTCATTACTTGGTTGATCTTCGATCGTTTATTTTACTTTAAATATACATTATACATAAAAAAAGAACTTATAGTTGCTCTTCTTGTTGGCGACAAAAATGAATGTAATAAAATGTATCAAAATGGACGCTTGCGCGTGCGCCCGCCACAGACAAGGTATTGTAGTGATGTCCGAACGTACTAGTGATGTGCTGCGTTCAAACCAGGTCGCGCTAATGTGTTGCCAGCGCAGACATACTCCCGGCCTTGGCAGCCTTGAGGCTCCAAATCCATGTCCAACAGGGGGCAAAGGGACTTCGCACATCGTCGATAGGATCCGGTGGCTGTGGTGACATCAGCCACTCTTGCTGCTCCGTCTGCTCCAGGAAACAGCTTGGATACTCGTCCGAGACGCCAATGCATTGGTGCGGTGTTCTCCTCTTTAATCAGGACCAAGTCGCCAAGTTGAAGCTGACGGTCGGGTAAACGCCATTTAATTCGCTGCTGCAGCTCCGATATATACTCCAGTGACCATCTTCTCCAAAACTGTTGTCTTAGGTATTCTAACTTCTGGAAGCTGCCCAGCCGATTGTAATTCTTGTCATTTAGGCACGGAGACGGTAATGATGTCAATGCGCGACCAATAATAAAATGACCAGGACTCAAGGGAAGAAGGTCATTGGGCGATGATGACATTGGGTACAGGGGTCTACTATTCAAAATAGCCTCAATTTGGCAGAAAATACTGCTTAAGCACTCAAAAGTGAGATGGGTATTTCCTAAAATTTTCTTTAAATGATATTTGGCAGATTTAACGCCAGCCTCCCACAAACCGCCAAAGTGTGGAGCATAAGCAGGTGAAAAGTGAAACTTTATTCCTTCACCAGAGGCGAAATCAATGATGGAGTCAGAGGCCGAAGCGATAAAATTGCCTAGCTTTTTGGAAGCTGCTACAAAATTGCGACCGTTATCGCAGAAAATATCAAGTGGTTTGCCTCTACGGGAAATAAATCTTCGTAGGGCAAGTACAAATGCATCCTTACTTAATTCACTAACAGCCTCCAAATGCAAGCACTTATATCTCATACAAACAAATATACACATATAACATTTTGTTATTTTACATCCTCTACCTTTCCTATCTGTTATCAAAAATGGACCCGCGAAATCTATGCCGACGCTAATGAACGGATAATCTGGAGTAGTTCGTTGAGATAGCAGTGAGCCCATGAGAGGGGTCAATCCTTTTCCAGTAAAACGGCGGCAAACTACACAATCGCGGACGGTCTTACGCGCTAGGTCAAACAGATTCCCTAATGGTTGCAAGTAACAATTGCGGACCAGCGTGGAGTAGTCGAATGTGTTCTCTTCTAAATAATAACTTCGTTAACGTATGCTTTGAATGCAAAAGAACAGGGTGACATTTTTCATAAGTATATGAAGAAGAATTCAATCGACCTCCTACTCTTAAAATATTATTATCATCTAGGAAGGGACTAAGAGGACTAATATGATTTTTAGAACTTAAAACCTTTCCTGAACTAATGACTTTGATTTCATCAGTGAAACAATCCTTTTGAGCTAACCGGACTAAACCTAAAAACGCGAGATTTAACTCGTCAGGCTGCAATACACCGGTCAACTTAGTGCTAGGGTTACGGCAGTTATAAATAAATCTTAATACATATGCAAACATTCTTTGCAATCGGTTCATATTAGAGTATTTCTCAAAATGAATTAACGTTTGGTTACTGCCCTCACTACATGCACCTACTAAATTATCTTTCATTTCTGGTATATCTTCATCAATATTATATTTAACTTGAGACCATTTCGTGGGAAAATTGTTATCAGATTTATAACTAGTAGGAAAATTTATATAATCCTCCGTAGGATTCCATCCCACACCTAGTATGTGAGAGGAAGTACTTATAATTAAATTAGACTCCTCAGACTTACTTTCATTACCTAAAATAGAACTTAAATTAGAACGATACTTGCGAAGCTTAAAACATCCAGAAGCTAATGCTTGCTCTACTGAGCCTTTAATATAAAATAATTCTTCTTCAGAGTCTGATCCCGTAAGCAGATCATCTACTAAAAAATCTTTCTGAATAATTATAGCTATTTTCTTATCCTTACAATCACTACCTAATTGCGATAAACATCTAGTACTAAAAAAACTAGCACTAGAAAATCCGTATGTAACGGTATTTAAACGTAAAGTTCTTAATCTATCATTCTTATCATCTCGCCATAGAATTAATTGCAAATTCCTATCCTTCTCATTAACTAAAATCTGCCGATACATCTTCTCTACATCCCCAGAGAGTACATACTTATACATTCTAAATCTTAATACTATATAAAATAAAGAATCTTGAATAGTTGGTCCGACCATCTGTATATCATTTACTGAGTACCCCGAGGTAGTAGGGGCGCTCGCGTTGAACACTACTCGTAGCTTTGTTGATTCACTGGACGGTTTGACTACTGCGTGATGCGGTACAAAATAACTATTAGCAGGAGTGAGTTCGGCGGAGTCCGAGAGATGGCCTAGATCAGCATATTCGTGAATAAATTCTACATACTGACGTTTCAAATCAGGATTCTTATCCAAACGCCTTTCTAAACTTAAAAATCTATTCTTAGCTATACTATACGAGTCCCCTAAACAATCAGGTGAAGTGAATAGGGGTAAACGTACACAAAACCTACCTTCATCTGTTCTGTAAGTATTGTCTACATAATGTTGTTCACATTGAACTTCTATATCACTTAAGTCTTTTCCTAAGTCAGGAACCTTTTCTATGTCCCAGAATTTGCTTAACATATCATTTAGATTGTCTTCATCAATAGACATATGATTGCATTGTACCGAGTTAACATACTCTCTTTGTTTGACTGAATCAAAATAACAACTGGGTACAGGACCAGCTAATAACCAACCTAACTTTGAGGATATAGCAACAGGTCCATTAATACCTAAAGATAACTGATTGTTTTCTATTAAATTCCAGAAATGATCTGCACCGATTAACATTTGAACGGGGGCAGAATGGAAGAAGGTTTCGTCAGACAATACCAAATCTTTAGGTATATTTAATCTAGAAATATCGAGTTGTACATGTGGTACATTTGCAGCTATCTTAGGTAAGACCAAGCAGGTCATATACTCGCAATAGTTATTAACGTTAGATTGTAACTTCACATAACATCTTTCAGTTACAGTGGCAAAGGAAATATTACCTATCCCTACCACGTTGGTGCGTGACGGTTCAGACGCTAACTCTAACTTATTTTTTACATCTGTAGTGATTATCGATGTCTGGCTACCACTATCAAGCAACGCGCGTACAGTTATATACTTGTTAGTGGCCGGATTGTACAGTTTCACTAAAGCAGTGGACAACAAAATGTGATTTTTCACTGAAACTGACATGTTTGCGATCATGTTTTCCTCTTCATCGCATTTTGTGTCCATAGCAGCCGTATTAACCAGTGTATTAGCAGCCTGCCGGTTCTGATCAATGTGTAATAACACATTATGTTGCCTTTTACAAGTACTACATGGGCTTAATTTACATTGCCGCTGATAATGTCCCTTCCTAAGACAATTAAGACATAATTTCAACCTGAATGCTTCCGACATCCTGTCTTCGGGTGTCTTGGCGAGGAAGTCAGCACACTCGTAGACACGGTGACTGCCACTGCAGACAACACACGAACGACCACGATGCGTAGACTCCAACGGAGGGGAAGAGACTGAGGCTCTAGGCAACTCAGGCGCTGAAACCACATAAGATTTTACAGGTATTTTCTGAGCCCTCATTTTATGAAAGATATCTTTTTTCTGACTCTCCTTTTCAGACTTGTTACGATTGATACTTTCAAGAATGTCCGCTCTACTTTTCAGAAATTTAAAGAAATCATCAAGAGTGGGGATATCATTTTTCAATGAATTCTTTTGTTCTTCCCACTTAATACTTGTATAATTATCCAATTTGACTGCTATCATATGAATGATAAGAGGATCCCAATTTGTTACAGAGAGACCTAATGTACAGAGTGCCCTTAAATGTTTTGACACATGATCAACAACAGGCCTTAAAGACTTTGATGATTCCCTCATAACAGATTCAATGTTCAGAAGAGCATTCAAATGATTATTAATTAACTGTTTTGTATTATTATACCTCTCACACAAAAGCTTCCATGCCTCTGTGTAATTAGTATCAGTAACTTCTAAATTACTTATAACTTGGGCCGCTTCACCCTCTAAATATGAATTCAAATAATGAAACTTATGAATGTTTTTTATCTGATCATTATTATGAATAAGGGAATTAAAAGTATCCCTAAATTCTAACCACTTAAATATTGTTCCATCAAAATTGTTAATCTTGATTAAAGGTAGCCTAAAGTTCATGGCATTACCTTGACAAGAATGAGACTGAGATCCTACGTCCAGATTCTCCGATACATTTGGTTTGCATTTCTCGATAGTAATGTTTGCTTGTGACATTAACGAATAAAAACTTGACTCCATCTCCTCTCTGACCTCTAGTTCAGCTTCTAAATCACTAGGATCCAGTGCTTCTATTTCCGATTGCAAGTCCTCATACTGACTAAACAATGACTGTAGTCTTTCAAATCTTAATGACAATTCACTCAACTCCTGCTGTGAAATATTTTCCTTACTTATTAATTTACTTAAATAATTACTAAACATAGTTAAGCGTCCCTTAATTGAACTTCTTTTAACAGTCAACGTTTCCAAATCACCCTTTTTGGTAGACATTTTGAAAATATGTTTTAACAGACTTGCAATGAGAAACAAAACTATGAATAATTAACTAAAAATATACGTAGCTTATGCTCCACTCCTCGGTGACAGGCAGCCTGTAGGAAGACTGGAATCAATCCACCGCCGCAGTGTTGCACCAAAGGAGCTAGCTGCTGCACCCACACTTAAGCGTTTCAAGAACTTGCCTTTGGTAAAAGCTGTAAGCAATGGAAAATGTTATGATATGCGTGCAATGCAAGTGAAAAACAGGGTGCTTGAGTTGCAGGAAGTGAATATTCAAGAATAACCTTAGAATGGTTGATAGAAATGACACAAGGCGCCAATGGTTTATGAACTTATTCAGCTAGGCCCATCAGGCGTTCATAGCTTACTTACTTATATAACATTAGTGCATACATACAGCACTTAAGCATTTATTTATATTAAATTTAGTGCACAAATACAGCACAAGTGGTACAACTCGGCCTGGACGGCGTTCAGAGCATATTTATAACGAAATTAGTGCACAAGTACAGCACATAGGGTTCAGCTCGGCCTGGAAGGCGTTCAGAGCATATTTATAACGAAATTAGTGCACAAATACAGCACATAGGGTTCAGCTCGGCCTGGAAGGCGTTCAGAGCATATTGAAAAAACACGTGCACGGTAACAGCACTCGAAGTTTATAGTTTAAATGGCGCGATTACAGGCCATTTATACCATCTTAAATTACTTTTCGGTCCATATGACCATACTACAAAACTAACCTAACATTTTTCAATGACACGACACTTTTAACAAAGAGAAAATAAAAATAAAAATTGGCCTGGATAGGAATCGATGAGGATGGTCAGTCGCTCTCCTTTCCCTGACATCTTCATCCTTTGTCCTCGTCGTCCTCGTGTTATCCAGCCATCGCGTCGGACGGTCACCAGATGTTGCGGCGGTTCCTTCCTTGTGAAGGGGGTGGCCGCGTGCCGATGTCACAAGCTCGTTCGGGTTCTTGGTGGTTCAGTGAAACTCCGTCATTACTTGGTTGATCTTCGATCGTTTATTTTACTTTAAATATACATTATACATGAAAAAAGAACTTATAGTTGCTCTTCTTGTTGGCGACAAAAATGAATGTAATAAAATGTATCAAAATGGACGCTTGCGCGTGCGCCCGCCACAGACAAGGTATTGTAGTGATGTCCGAACGTACTAGTGATGTGCTGCGTTCAAACCAGGTCGCGCTAATGTGTTGCCAGCGCAGACACTACCTATGTAGTTAAAAGAAAACAGATTGATGACTACCTAACACAATCACTGCCATACTCTGTAGGAATATTTTGGTATCAGGTCACCCAATAATAACCGACGAGACCATAATACATTACTAATACTGCAATCTGACACTAATACTGCGCACTTCAGCTATAATTTGATACAATACAGACAGTGCTATCATCTTCCATATTATTCCATATCATGCAAGAAATGAATACAATCTCCCAATTATATTATTAGTTATAGGCTCTCCGAAACTGTTACATACCTATGTATTTTTTTATAAGAATACAATTGGTATGGATGTATCTGTCAATCATTAGACTACCTATTGAAATTTCTCCGTCTTGACCGTCAGCTGTTTTTATTTGCAGAAAATAGCGGATTATACATAAACGGTTTAAGAAATTTATTTTCTCAAAAGATTACAAGATAATCACTTACAGAGAAAATACAAAATATAATATACGAACAGTTTGATTTGCTCAATTAGCGTTGTACATAAAAATAGAGGGTAGGTACTTTAAAAATATTTAAACATTTTTATTTTTCCAGGTATTGCGGGTACCTTCAAATTTCATTTAGAAATCACAATGCACGATAATAAATTTTAAGCAGCAAGCCGATATAGAAAAACTACAACGCATAGAGATAAATATCAATTCAAACTAATTCAAAAAACAAAGATTACTTAATTCAAAACACTTCTTGTCTAAAAATTTTAGATTTGGGCGTGTACTTACGTTTTGTTGAAGTTAGTTGCGATATCCCACTTCTGATCTATAAGGACGACCTTGCTCCGAGGAGAATAATAGAAGATATCATCACAGAATATAAATCACTTTTATTACAACACACTTTGTTTGCAAACTAAAAACTAGATAAATTAAATTCACAATAAACAGTTACTTCCAACTCTTAACAGTCTCGTGGTTGACACTCGAAATTCCCTCACAATACCACCGACCATGCTTTTTATCAGAAAAATCCCTACCCGAAAACGCCCAACGCCACGACCAATCACAGCCCGCATCAGTTCTCTTTAATGCGGCCCCGTGATTGGCCGGCGGCGGCGCTACGAATCAATTGCAGAGTCTATGACTAACTTCCGCTTCTGTTAGTACTCGAAAAGTTGTAGCATAGCTACATTGTTTTAAACTCATTTCGTTAATAAATAAGTAAAAGACAGCTGTTTTAACAGGACGTTGAATTACGCCTATAATGGTAGTAATAGCAACACATAGTAATCTTACTTATTACTAATAATTTTTGACGAGGCGTTTATATTAATATACGACCTGTTTACATCGATTGGGGAATACTATGTTCTTATTTTAGTTATTTCTGGTAATAGGCGATGAAAGCTGCATCAGGCATTCCTATTATTTTCATTGATAGAACCATAGGTAATATTTAGATACCTAGGTAAGAACCACTTTTTAATAGAGGGTATTTGATTTAAAATAGGCGGAGTCTACCGAGGGCGAGACGATGCGATAAATGCTCAGTACCCGTATTCTAAAAGTGTCGTCCAATCGTAGGCAGCCACCGAATTAGGTACTGGCTTTTCTAGACGGTTCGACGCCATCTCCACTCGAGAGGTTTCGTTTTTGACTCAGAAGTTGAGCGAGCCACTGCCATCTCAGCTGAGCTACGATCATCACGCCTCATTATCGTGTTAGTCCAATACTGCCAGCGGGTTCTACGGAATTCTTAATTGCTAAAGTCTTTATAAAATTCTATTTCTATTCTAATCTATTATTAAAGTGAATATCAACCAGAAAACCCAGTATTACTGGTAAGTTATTTAAATTCTGAAATCGCTGCTGTAGGATTTTTTAATTGTAATCCTTCCATATGTGAATAGGTACTATTAGGCCCATGTTTTACTTTATATTGTTAGGGTGTACCTTTTATTCCTGTAGACGTCTCCATAATGAGGCAGCCTCCACCAACTGAAAGCTGGTTTGGAGGGTGTCGCGTTAGGGAACGGCGTCTACAGGAACGCTTATGTGGCGTTCCAGGGTTTCTTCCTTCGGGTGAAAAGTTTCCCCCTTCGGGCGAAGAGTTCTCCCTTCGGGCAAGAGTGTTCCCCCTTTCGGGCGAAAGGCTTCGCATTTTTGCCGGACACAAGTTCGTGGCTGTGTTGCTGACGACCGGGTCTAGTCCAGACTCCGCATCCGTGGCGTGCCTGGCCACTCCAAGGAGAAGGAGGACGCCGAAGACCGCGGGAATCGCCGTTGCGTTCCCTAACGACCCCTAGTTAAGTTACAGCTATTTTTGTTATACGTGCGAACAAGCTAACTAGTAATCGACCTCCCCCTGTAACGTAACTTTCTTCTCGTTTCTATTATTTAATAAATTTGTGTAGCCCTCTTTTCGTGTATTATTTCTTGTGCTCGCCGACAAGGCTACAAAGTAGTTACCAGTATATTAAAATATTAAACAATTAAAATAAAGAAATAAATAAGTAGCGATAAATCTCTACAAAATTACAAACCCTAACAGTAGGTACAAAACGAAGTAACGCGTACCTAACGTTAGTAATGCGTAGTAGAATGTAGTGTTTTTTTTAGGAATTTTGGCACTTAAGTTTTACTAAAATATGGTTGGTACCATCGCGGTCACGAACGGGGTACCAAACTTTCAAACGATTTTTTTTTAAACATAGTTACGTGCACTTATCAACTTCGCACGTATTTTAGGACAGGTACCATCGCGGTCACGAACGAGGTACCAAATTTTCAATCATTTTTTTCTTTTTTGATCATGGTTTCGTGCGTTCATTAACTTCGCACGTAGTTTAGGACAGGTACCATCGCGGTCACGAACGGGGTACCAATTTTAAATCAAAATTTTTATTTTAACATGTTTTCGTGCGCTTAACAGTTCGCTCGTATGTAGGGACGGTTCGTGCGAGTGATTATCGCCTTAAGGTGATACACCGTTTCTGACTGCGAGTGTACATCATTTTTTTTCTCACTAAATTTAATTTTAGATACTGTTAATAACTAATAGTAGGTAAGTACATGTATGTACATATGTTAGTTTTATTCTCATAATTTCTTTTTATTCTTCACATAAGTGATCAATTTTATAGTAGTTTAGGACAGGTACTACGGTATGTGTATGTCTGTCTATTATTTTTTTTCTTTCACACAAACATTTTTTTTTATATTTTTTTTTATTAGCAGACAGGACTTAATACGGCGTTAGGTTGTTGTATGTATGTCTGTTAGTGTTTTCTCATAAACAATTTTTTAAATATTTTATATAGCATTACATCTCTAATGAGTGAATGCTATGGGGTGTTTTATGTTTGTGTGGACAATTATTACTCATAAACAAAATCTTTTGGTAGTTGTTTTTTTAACGTTACGAGGTATTAATGATTTCTTCTTTCTCTTGATTCTGTCCTTTTTATTTTTCTGGAGCGGGGGTTACGGACTCCTAACAAAAATAAGCCATTGTAACGTCTTTTCTATATACAGCGGGTGAATGACTGTCTAAATAAGCCAACATCATCTTTTCTTTTCCTCTAAACTTATACTATGGGGATATATATTTTTTTTTATCAGAGTGTTCGTGCCACACTAAAAGTACGGAAGCGGGGTTAGGCCACTTCTCAAATAAGCCTTAGGCCATAGGATATATATATTTTTTTATTAGGGGCTTTCTTAGGGGTTACTCATATCAATGAAGAAGTTCTCACTAAGATCCTATATTGACTAAATATTTTTTTTTCTTTATTTTGTATAGTCAACTGGTTGTTTTGGTGTCTTATTTTGGGGGAGTTTTAAATCGATGTGTATTTAAACTCGTGTTGGTGTCTTTTATACACCGTGTATGGGGTGTTTTATACACCTTGTTGGGTGTCTTTTATACACCGTTTGCTGGTCGCGCTGTGTCGACGCAGTTTTTTTTAATGAGGCATTTATACCGTTGATCTATTTACATTAAGAAAATATTTGGTCAATGTTCATCATTAGTATTAGCTTGATACTTATCTCCAATATATATCTATATAGTTAACCCATTGCACTGTTAGTATGAGCTCATAATCTATATGATTATGATCTCTATTTCGAATGCGGGCGACAGGAATCGCTTTAAATAAGATTGCTGCCGCTACCATGAATGATGAATGAATGAAAGAGATGTATGTTTGCCGTAAACTATCAGAGTAATTTTTTTTCTGGAGTTTTGTTCCTTAGATAGTATAGAACAAAACTCTTGGTAAGCGAGGGGGATATGTAGCATAGCTACATTGTTTAAACTCATTTCAGTAAATAAATAGGTAATAGACAGCTGTTTTTAGCAGGTCGTTGAATTACGCCTATAAAAGTAGTAATAGAAACGCATAGTAATCTTACTTATTAACTAATAATTGTTGACTAGGCGTTTTGTTTTAACCTACGGCCCTTCTATATTGATTGGGGAATACTATGCTCTTATTTTAGTTATTTCTGGTAATAGGCGATGAAAGCTGCATCAGGCATTCCTATTATTTTCATTGATAGAACCATAGGTAATATTTAGATACCTAGGTAAGAATCACTTTTTAATAGAGGGTATTTGATTTAAAATAGGCGGAGTCTACCGAGGGCGAGACGATGCGATAAATGCTCAGTACCCGAAGTCTAAAAGTGACGACCAATCGTAGGCGGCCACCGAATTAGGTACTGGTTTTTCTAGACGGTTCGACGCCATCTCCACTCGATAGGTTTCGTTTTTGACTCAGTAGTTGAGCCAGCCATTGCCGTCTGAGCTGAGCAACGAGCCACACGCCAAATATCATTTTAGCCCAATACTGCCAGCGGGTTCAACGGAGTTGTTTATTGTTAGTCTATTATAATTAAATTCATTAAAGTACAATCTTAGTTGTCCAAACCAGAAAACCCAGTATTACTGGTAAGTTGTTTAATAATTTAAAGTCTGCGGTAGGATTCTATTGTATTTCGATTATCATGTGAACTAGGTACTATAAGCCTATGGTTTCGTGTATTGTTAGGGTGTACTTTTATTCCTGTAGACGTCTCCATAGTGAGGCAGCCTCCACCAACTGAAAGCTGGTTAGGAGGGTGTCACGTTAGGGAACGGCGTCTACAGGAACGCTTATGTGGCGTTCCAGGGTTCTACCTTCCGGCAAGAGTTTCTACCTTCCGGCAAGAGTTTCTCCCTTCGGGCGAAGAGTTCACCCTTCGGGCGAAAAGTTTCATCCTTCGGGCAAGAAATTCTATTATCGGGCAAGGAGAAGTTCCCCCTTCGGGCGTAAAGCTTCGCATTTTTTTTCCGGCCACATGTCCGTGGCTGTGTTGCTGACGACCGGGTCTAGTCCAGACTCCGCATCCGTGGCGGGCCTGGCCACTCCAAGGAGAAGGAGGACTCCGAAGACCGCGGGAATCGCCGTTGCATTCCCTAACGACCCCTAGTTAAGTTACAGCTATTTTTGTTATACGTGCGAACAAGCTAACTAGTAATCGACCTCCCCCTGTATCGTAACTTTCTTCTCGTTTTCTTATTATTTAATAAATTTGTGTAGCCCTTCTTTTGTGTTATTATTTCTCTTGCTCGCCGACAAGGCTACAGCTATTACCATGACCGATTCGGAACGAAAGCAAGGAAGTGCGTCCAACCGTGCAAATGGTCTGGCCCTCCACCTTCAGCGGCTGGTGGCTGCAACCAGTCGTCGGAAAACCTATAGAGCGTCCGGTTTTGGCGACTGCCCAACGCTCAGCCACGAGTCGCCGTCTTTTCGTAACTGACCGGTATACTAACAGGAAATTTCTGGTGGATACTGGTTCAGACGTAAGCTGCGTACTAGTTATTAGTGTTAGCAAACTGAAAAGACAGCCGCAGCCGTACGATTTAGTGGCAGCAAACGGATCTAAAATTCAAACTTACGGTTTAGTCACGCTATGCTTAAACTTAGGTCGTAGGCGCAGTTTATCTTGGAATTTCATAATTGCGGATGTAGAAACTGGCATAATAGGATCAGACTTTTTGTCGTAGTATAACCTACTTCCTGACTGCACTCATGGGAAGCTTCGCGACGGGACGACAGGTTTGTCATCTTTCGCGGAACTCCAAGACGTTAGCCAGTCCAGCATCAAAATTATTTCCATCCCCGAATCGCCTTTCTCAGCGATCCTTCAGAAATTTCCGAGTATCACGCGCCCCCCTGGTGTACTTCAGGAGCCTAAACATGCAACGGTGCATTATATTAAAACAACTGATGGCCCTCCGGTATCATCGCGGCCACGTCGTCTGGCTCCATTGAAGCTTCGCGCAGCACAGAAAGAGTTTGAGGACATGGTCAAGGCTGGGACAGCCAGGCCATCTTCTAGTCCTTGGTCTTCAGCTTTACACCTGGTGGAAAAGAAAGATTCAACGTGGCGACCGTGCGGCGATTATCGCACCTTGAATGCACGCACTGTTCCGGACAGATATCCGGTTCGGCACATAGGTGACGTTTGCCAGAACCTTGCTGGAAGTACCATTTATAGCAAAATCGACTTAGTGAAGGCATACTAACAAATTCCGGTAAATCCTACCGATATTTGCAAAACCGCAATAATCACACCATTCGGGTTGTTCGAATTTCCATACATGAGTTTTGGACTTAGAAACGCAGGTCAAACATTTCAACGTTTTATCGACGAAGTCGTGCGTGGCCTTGATTTCTGTTATGCCTACGTGGACGATATCCTGGTGTACTCAAATTCCAAGTCCCTGCATGCTCAGCACCTGGAGATTCTTTTCAGAAGGTTGCATGAGTATGGAGTCGTTATCAATACTGCTAAGAGCGTTTTTGGGGCTAAAGTGGTAACCTTTTTGGGGTATCACATCGATGAGGCGGGTGCTAGACCCCCCGTCGACAGAATCCAAGCCTTAGTGGATTTCCCTCCCCCCAAGACTGTTGAAGGAATGCGTAGATTCCTTGGCATGGCCAATTTTTATCGGCGATTCATTCCAGCTGCCGCCAAATTCCAAGCACCGTTAATTGACGCAGTAGCTGCTATCCAGGGTAAAGGTGCCAAGCCTTTCGTTTGGATTCCTGAGCTTTTGGCGTGTTTCGAAGAGTGCAAGAAAAGTTTAACATCTGCAAAGATCCTGGCGCATCCAGACTGCAGCGCCTCACTCGGTCTCTTCACTGACGCATCGAGCACTCACGTAGGCTCTTGCCTGCAACAGCGTCGTACCGAAGCAGATGATTGGCAGCCAATCGCTTACTTCAGCAAAAAGTTGAACACTAAACAAACATTATGGCCAGCTTACTACAGAGAGCTCCTCGGCGTTTATGAGAGCGTTCAGCATTTTAGGCATATTCTCGAAGCGCAGCACGCAACAATTTTTACGGATCATAAGCCGTTGATTTACGCGTTCGCCCAGCGAAGAGAAAAGCTCCCGCCAGCACAGCTGAATCAATTATCTTTTATCAGCCAATTTACCACAGACATTGTCCACATCAAGGGCGTCGATAACGTCGTAGCGGATACATTGTCTCGTATCGAGGGTATTTCCTTGGAAGCAGACTACGCCGCACTTGCTACTTCACAGCGTTCTGATGAAGAATTAGCACACGCTCGCGCGAGCTCTTCGCTTAAGCTTGAGGACGTATTAATTCCCGGCACTAATGTAAGCATCACTTGCGACATGTCGACTGGTAAAGCTCGCCCATACCTAACGCCACCATTTCGTAAAGCAGTATTTAACAAGTGCCATAACCTTAGCCATCCTGGTGCGCAGGCTTCTGCACGCATGGTGGCTGAGAGATACGTTTGGCCTGGTATTAACGCAGATTGTAACAGATGGACTCGTTCATGTTTAGATTGCCAGCGTTGCAAAGTGACAAGACACGTTAAGTCTCCGCTGAGTAACTTCAGCAGTCCGTCGGACAGGTTCAAACATGTCCACATCGACATCGTCGGCCCACTTCCTCACTCTAACGGTTATAATTACTGCCTCACCGCGATTGACAGGTTCACGCGGTGGCCGGAAGCTTGGCCGATGACATTCATCACTGCCGAAGAAGTTGCAGACACCTTCGTGGACGGCTGGGTGTCTCGCTTCGGCGTTCCCAGTATTTTAACATCGGATCAGGGACGCCAATTCGAATCATGCCTCTTTCAGCGCCTTATGTGTGTTTGCGCGACCAAGAGGATTCGTACCACCAGCTACCACCCATGCGCAAATGGCATGGTCGAGCGGTTGCACCGCCAGCTTAAGGCGGCATTAATGTGCCATGCTGAAACGTGGTCAAAGGCACTGCCATTTGTTCTCCTTGGTATGAGATCGGCTTTTAAAGAGGATATCAAATCTTCTTCAGCCGAGCTCGTGTATGGCGAATCGTTACGTTTGCCAGGAGAGTTCCTTGTTCCCGCCGATGCCTCGGGTAGCCCTGATTCGATCATTGATTTTGTATCAGATCTTAAGAAGCGAATGGAAGTAATGCGTCCAGTCGAAGCTTCGAATCATGCACGTTTTTTTTTTTTTTTTTTTTTAATACTACCAAGGTGGCAAGCAAGCGTACGGCCCGCCTGATGGTAAGCAGTCACCGTAGCCTATAGACGCTAGCAACACCAGAAGAATCACTAGCGCGTTGCCGACCCTTAAGACATTAGATGTTAAGTCTTTGTGTCCGGTAATTTCACCAGCTACAGTGTCCGGCAATTTTAATTTTCAAAGAACTAGCATCAGCGTCTCACGTCTGGCTACGGGACGATACCGTTAGGCGTTCACTTCAACCACCGTACTCCGGTCCATACAGGGTAATTAGGCGTAAGGGCAAAATCTTAACCTTAGATGTTAAGGGGCGTGAGGTTACAGTTAGCATTGATCGCGTTAAGCCTGCTTTTATTGAGGCTGATTTAGAATTAGGGCATCACGAGTTGCCAGCCTCGCGAGGACCAATGTTGGACGGTCCAGCTAGTGTTCCGTCGAGCAACGATTCGGATCATCCGTTCGTTGAGCTTGCTCCGCCAGCTTCCTTATCCCCTCCTGCCCCCATTGTCACTCGGTCCGGTCGTAAAGTTAGGTTTAGAGATATTCTTGATTTATAATTTAACTTCAGGCTCCTGCCCCATGTTTGGGGGGGGTTTCCTCTCTGCGTGGGGGGGTGATGTGGCGACTAGAACCTCTTTGCCACTTGGAGACGTGTAACCATATTTTCTATGTCTTTTGAATGCCGAACAGCTCAATTTAGAACGTGCTGTCGGACTAGTATTTGACACATTCGTTGTTATGATCTAGTAGTGTCAACAGTAAACACATTCCATGTAAATGTTTAGTTGAGAACAGTCGTGCAGATTATAGACAAATAGTCATTGTACATATTGTTAGTGATCGTGGAATCACTAGTCCTAATGTAAACAATCAGTGCTTTCAGTGCTTTACAGGTCAATAAATGTCTTGAAACCTCTACGGATTTATTTATTTGGAGCAGATAAACAATGAAGGGTCAACCGACCCTCAAACCTATAATACTGACATTATACCTTTAATAACAGTTAAACAAAAAAGTAAGTAATAAAAATGCCTACCGAAAAAAAAACTAATAAAAACAGAATTAGTACAAACAAATCAACAGAACGGAACGAATTCTTTTTAAGTAAGTTAAAACCTTATAATATAAATTCTAAAACAAAATCCTTAATCTGAATCATTCCGAGTCAATGTATGCAGTTTGACTCCACTGGGAAGTTGGCGTAAAAATTGTGATGAATAGCTGGAATAACACCTCTTGAAACTCATTAAATCATCGTTTATTATTGAAATGAGTTGAACTAATTTTACGGATTATATCAACCTCAAGAGACTGTAAGCTCTTTCTGTATAAATCGGACTAACAATAATAATGATAAAACCTGAGGGTACCCTAAGACAATTATGACGTATGGACAACTACCACCTCAGTCCACCCGCGACCATGAATGCTATAAAGTGTTCAAAACGTCGGGATAATAAAATAAAAAATAAACCGGGATATAATACATAAAATTATGTTATTTTCAATGTGTGTCAATTTAGATATATGCAGCTTATTGTAAAGTAACATTGCTTTCTTGTCGTTGTCATTCGTCTGGTATTAGCTTTCTGAGATCTGTTAGATCTTACTATATTCTATTTTGATCTACAGTAAGTACGTTTAACTTCTTAATTTTTGTACTCTGAACAGTGAACACCGTCACCATGTTACGAGTATGTTGAATAGTTTGGAAATAAACTGCGGAGTTGTATACTCGGACCTTGTAGCGACTATGGAACATTTTCGTGCTTTGAAGCGTTTCTGCCATACTTATTATTGGAAACAAGTTTAATAGTAGAAAGCTTAATATAGATCTCTTCAAATCTCATAACTTTCGTAGTGCCTTACAGCTGGACTAACAAGGGTTCCTGCACCTGTAAAAATCTTTCGTTCTGAGGTTATATCAACCCGTGTGAATGTTATTTGTCTCCCGCTTTGCAAAGGAGGGAAGTAAAATTTATATTTATTTTACTCCTCCTATATACTTTTCTAATTATATTTGTTGCGGTTTCCAAGACAATTTAGCGTTTCCCCGGGACTCGCCAAGGGTCAAACCTCGGTCTTCACTGGTGACCACTGTAACAGTCACAGTGGTGGGAATGAGTGGTGGGAGTAACCCCAAATTTAAAAAAAGACCAAAATCTAAACTACTCCCACAACCGTCCTACATCTGTAGCAACTACACCCACACTTTTCGACATAACACCTGAGAAACATTACATTATATAATACAGAAAATTACATTACCAACAAAAACATTCTCACAATCTGTGTCCAAAGGACTAGCATTCACAGCCTGGATAATGGATGAGGTGTTTGTATGATTCCCGGGTTATTTTTCTTAATAGAGTGGTCCTGAAATGTATTTTCTGTACCATTGTCATCAAGTTCTGAATGAGGAGTGTTACTGTTTACGGTGGGTGGCGTAATAACTAGTACGGAACTATTAAAATCCAAGGTATAGGTCAAATTAGCTTCAAATGTGGTTTTATTTAAATCTGGCATAAGCTGTGACTAAACTTGCATAACACTTACTTCATCTTCCTCGAACTTCGATGGAAACTTCTAAATGTTATCATATCTTCATCTTTAAAAAAAAAAATTATAAAGATGTTTATGTAAATCATACAGAAGTCATAGATCCTAGAAACTTAACACAAAGTATAAGTATAATTGTAATAAGTAAATGTTTACCAACCAAAATTATGATTTGGCAGTATTGGTAGTTTTTGAGAAATATCTTCTTCTGGCATCTAAGAAAGTGCTTCTATTTCCATTAAATGAGTCCCAGTTGGCAATGGAGACTCTAAAATTTAAAAAAAAAATTACATAAGACAGTACTTTTTTTGCAATTACCACGTAATTTATTGTAATTTAATCTTACCATATCCAATTCCGCAACGTAAATCAGCGTAAGTAACACATACGATAAAAGTCAGATTTAAAAATACCACGTAAATAGTTGTACGTAGTACATACGATAAAATAATCGCTTCGATTGGCAGCGTACAAAATCGAAAGTACTACATACGATATAATTTGATGACCAAAAAGCAACGTACTAAATTGTATTTGCTATATACGATATTTTTGACATAGTTTCGTAAAAAACTTAAACACTTAACAACAACGATACAATTTTAAAACTTATTTGTATATATAGTACTTACCAGCTAATGCTCTGTTGCTTTCTCTGCTATTAACAAGTACATGACACAACTTTCCATCTCATGAAAGATAATCCGAAGCATTACTCTGTCTGTACGACCCCACAAGGAACATCACAGAGTCTTTGAGTTCTTGAATTATGTCTCAAATACGAACATGATTTATTTTTACTCATTATCAATCTTACATAGTGATTTAAATTAAATAAATGGTAAAACGAATACGTGCCGTGCGAGCAGGGCGTAATTCCCACGTACAAGCCGGTAAGTGATACTATAATGATTTCTGATACTTACGCGAATATTACACATTGAAATGAAACTAATTTTACGGATTATATCGCGGTTTATTTTTGATTTTAATTTCCCGACGCGATATAATCCGTAAAATTAGTTTCATTTCAACGGTAAGTGATAGATACGATTCGCCGATCCTCCGTACTCCCGCGCACCTTTACCCCGTATAATATAGCTAGAGTCAATACGCTGATTTACGGCGCCCACAAAAATAACATACGCCTTTATACGGCAAAAAACTTTTTCATTTTTCACATTTTGAAATTTCTGTTGATGGGATTAAAAAGTAAATAACCCCTTAATTACGAATCAATGAAAATATGAAAATCACGTTTTTAGACATACGATATTTAACGTGGGAGCCATCGATATGGAGCGGTGTTTTATATTGACGTCAGTTCCGCCGCTGGAAATACCGTGCAGCTAGTGTCCGCGTAATCCAAAGTCCCTCCCACTAAGCCACTCGCCATCGCTCGTCTAGAACTCTGTGGAGCTGTCCTCCTGTCG
Source organism: Furcula furcula (assembly GCA_911728495.1). NCBI lineage: Eukaryota > Metazoa > Arthropoda > Insecta > Lepidoptera > Notodontidae > Furcula > Furcula furcula. Next base: position 25,090,069 of record OU452257.1, on the reverse strand, counting down.
AGACTGCTTCGCAGGGTTCTGGACAATTATTCCCGTATCATCCCAATCAAGACTTATGAATTTGTTGACTCTAAAGTCGCATTGACGGGCCCGTTGGTCTAGTGGTCAGACACCGATGGGTCGTGGGTTCGATTCCCGCCAAGTGTCTGGGTGTTATTTATCTATTTAAGTATGTATTTACAAAAAAAAAATATATAAGTATTAGTATCAGTTGTCTGGTTTCCATAGTACAGGCTCTGCCTAGTTTGGGATCGGATGACCGTGTGTGGATTGTCCCAAGATATTATTATTATTATTATTGTATTGGATTAAAAGTTCGCCACACCGGTGGCAGACTTTTGTCGCAAACCGCGTTGTTCAAGTTACGGACAATATTCCCGCTGATGATTTCTATCATGTTTCGGGTACTGAAAATCCCGCTGATATTATTTCTCGTGGTCTTACCCCACAGAAACTAGTCTCGCACCCGCTGTGGCTCCACGGCCCGCCGTGGGCTATACTGAATCCGTCTCAGTGGCCTCTTAGGAGCCTGGACGGTCAGTCTATTATAGACATACCTGAAGAAAAGGTTTTAACGCACATTGTGTGCACGCCTGTAAAGTATTGCGCTTTACATGAGCTATCTCTCCGCGTCTCCTCATGGAGTAAATTACTTCGTATAATTGTGTATGTATGTAAATTCGCTAAGTGCTGCGGCGGTGCAATAAAGCCCCGCCGCAGCACTACTGCAGTGACTGCTGAAGAATTAAATTTTGCAGAAAATATAATGCTCCGCGCCCTGCAAAGCCAGCACTTTGCAGAAGAATATTCTAAGATTGTTAATAATAAATCTTGTTCGCCAGCTTTCAATCGCTTAAGGCCTTTTATTGACAATGGACTGATTCTCGTTGGAGGTCGCCTTGTCAATTCCGCACTGGACTATGCTCACAAGCATCCAGTTATATTACCGCGCAGTGGTCATTTAGTGAACATGATCATTGATTATTATCTTGTAAAATATTTACATGCAGGGCCAGAATTGTTAATGTCTCTTCTCCGACAAAAATTCTAGATCCTATCCGCACGCCGCATAGTGAGACATAGAGTCCACATGTGTAACATTTGCTTTCGCCAAAATCCGCGTCCGACTTACCCGCTGATGGCTGACTTACCTAGTAGTCGCACGCGAGCTGTCGTTAAGGCGTTCACGCACACGGGCTGTGATTACGCCGGCCCGCTTGCCTATACTCCTGTGCGCCGCGGCGGCGCGCCGTCGGGGCGTCCACAGTGAGAAGGCCTACATATGTTTATTCACCTGCCTTACGACGCGCGCTGTACATATCAAAGTTGCCACGGACCTCAGCACTCCCAGTTTCCTTGCTGCACTGAAACGTTTCCTTTGTCGACGTGGGCCCGTTCAGTTTATGTATTCTCACAACGGGACCAATTTTAGAGGTGCAAATTCGTATCTCCGCGACCTTTATCGTTTTCTTAATAACGAATATCGCCAAAAGCTGGAGCAAGAATATGCTGAGAGTCGCATTACATGGAAATTTATTTGTCCTAATGCGCCTCATCATGGGGGAGCATGGGAAAGTATGGTCAAGGTGGTAAAGAATATATTTTTCCGCATTGTTGGACAGCAAATTCTTTTTTATCAAGAACTTTGCACAGTTCTTACAGAGGTGAAATGTCTTCTCAATTCGCGCCCGCTAACTATTCTAAGTTCAGATCCGTCTGAACCCTCGGCTTTAACACCGAGTCATTTTTTGCACACCGCGCCTTTATTATCATTTCCCGCGCCTGAGGTAGGGTCTGGTTCTATCAGCTTGCTTCATAGACACTCGCTATTGGACAAATCGGTTCAATCGTTTTGGGATCGCTGGAGGATGGAATATCTACACGGTTTACAAGTTAGGCAGAAATGGAATACTCCATCCGCACCTATCACTCCCGGGATTGTCGTGGTAGTGATAAATGATAATTGTCCGCCCCTAGCTTGGCCCTTAGCTGTTGTAGAGCAAGTTCATCTTTCAGAAGACGGGGTCGCACGCGTGGCGACCGTCCGAACTGCCAAGGGATGTTATCTTCGTCCAGTTGTTCGTTTGTGTCCTCTACCAAAACAATAACTTTAACTCTATAGTTATATTATTACCGCATTTATTATTATATTTTATGTAATTTCTGCTTCACGGTCTTATACATTTCATTAATCATCGCTTATTACCGATAGGTTTTCGCGCGCATTGAGCGCTATCTGCTCATATCTCACCTTAAGTATGTTTGTTAATGGTGACCCATTAAGGGCGGGTGGAAATGGTTGCGCTCGATATCGCTAAATTTTAAATTATACTTGGCTTCGTCCTCGAGATTAGAATATAAGTACTTGTAGTAACGCGTAGCGATCGCCATTCACTGCACTATTTTGAGATATTTCTCGTCTTTTTTATTTTTTTTTTATTTTGTGGGTAGTTGTTCCTTTGTAGGTTTACCTGTTCGCTCTCTGGAATCAGACTTTCATTCGCGTTCTAGTGCTCGGCCATTCCGCACGCGTTCAGACTAAGTCATTTTATTGTGTATTAAAAATGAAATTAAATAATGTCTAAAAGAAATAGTACTTAGTGATAAATAGAAAGTGCTACGCAAGAAGATAAAAATTATCGAAAAACAATTACAAGTGTCAAGTGGTTATCGTTGTACGATAGTTCTCAAAGTCATCATCTTCATCGAGTGGTTCATCTCCAAAAATCGTCAGAAATAATGTGGTAAGTAATTTTAAACCCATAATTTTATGTGATTTATCTGGATAGCTTGAGGGGCTATCTCTAACCGCTCTGAAACGGTTTTGCGAGTAGCTTTAGGGGCTACTTCGTACCGTCTTTAGAAATGGTATTACGGACAGTTTGAAGGGCTGTCTCGTGCCAAACAAGTAGTGTTGCGGATAGCTTATGTGCTATCTTTTTGCTATATTTTTTCACTTAACCAGGCGACATGTAAGTAAGTAGCTTTAGGGGCTACTTCCTACAGACTTTATAAATGGTATTGCGGACAGTTTGAAGGGCTGTCTCGTGCCAAATAAATGATGTTGCGGATAGCTTAGAGGCTATATTTCCACTATATTTTTTTCACATTACCTAGCTACATGTAAGTAATTAGATAGCGTCACACGGGTGGCTTTTGGGTCTCATCCTCGCGAGTATTTACCTACACAACGTATATCATATGTTGTTGCATACAGCCTGCCTTCGTATCAGGCGTCTAACACAGTTATAACTGAGAATATCGAACTGGATCATTGGCCTCCACCGTCCGCTGAGATAGCATCATCTCTTACGCTCTAAAACGGTATTGCGGGTAGCTTTAGGGGCTACTTCGTACCGTCTTTGGAAAGGGTATTGCGGACAGTTTGAAGGGCTGTCTCGTGCCAAATAAATAGTGTTGCGGATAGCTTATGGGCTATCTTTTCACTATATACTTTCACTTAATCAAGTGACATGTAAGTACCTTTAGGGGCTACTTCTCATGGCTACTGGTCATGCCGATTGGCCTCCACCGTCCGCTGAGATAGCATCATCTCTTACGCTCTAAAACGGTATTGCGGGTAGCTTTAGGGGCTACTTCGTACCGTCTTTGGAAAGGGTATTGCGGACAGTTTGAAGGGCTGTCTCGTGCCAAATAAATAGTGTTGCGGATAGCTTATGGGCTATCTTTTCACTATATACTTTCACTTAATCAAGTGACATGTAAGTACCTTTAGGGGCTACTTCTCATGGCTACTGGTCATGCCGATTGGCCTCCACCGTCCGCTGAGATAGCATCATCTCTTACGCTCTAAAACGGTATTGCGGGTAGCTTTAGGGGCTACTTCGTACCGTCTTTGGAAAGGGTATTGCGGACAGTTTGAAGGGCTGTCTCGTGCCAAATAAATAGTGTTGCGGATAGCTTATGGGCTATCTTTTCACTATATACTTTCACTTAACCAAGTGACATGTAAGTAGCTTTAGGGGGCTACTTCTCGTGGCAACTGGTCATGGCGCGACCGCGGCGGTTATAGTAGTCGGGTTCCAGAGGAGGCACTAGTAACTGACGTGTTGCACCTATCCTAGACCCCGAAATCCGCGAAATTCTAGGAGTGGATCCAACCAAGGTTATTAAATATAGCAACAAGATTCAGAAATATGTTGCTCTACATTTTGAACATACGCTACTAGAGGTAATACAAAAGAAGACCGTAAGCTATTTACTGTTTAATATCTAGTACCGGATAATTGTAAACTCATCGCTGCACCGCCTTTAAATCCTGAGAAGTCGCTTTATCGGAAACTATTATTAAGCGTGACAGTCATCGCTACTACACAAACCTTGAAGGTTTCGAAAGCTATACATAAATCGGATGGAGACCTGAAATGAGCCTCCGCACCAAAACCCGCAAACAGAATTTCCTCAAAAAACTGGAAAGGCACGTTTCCCCCACACAATCCTTCAGCCACCTACCGCTCCGACCAGCCTCCGCAAGCTCGACCAAGAGCGACGGACATTGCATCCTCGAGGGTAACAAGTCTGACTACTTGTTACCCTCGAGGATGCAATATGCGCGGACTCCTCCAAGCAGTTGCGGAATCATCGTCCGCCGCGCAATCGCCGCTAATGCTCGCAGCGTCACCAGAACAACCGGTAAAGTATGCGGGTAAACTTTCTCAGTTTTTTGAACAATGGTCGTATATATTATAGGACTCTGTTATTCTATTATATATCCAAGAATATAGAATTCCATTGGAACGGCCCGTATGACCCCCTTATTAGAAGGTATTCTAATGAAGAAAGGTCATACTTTGAGACTGAAATTAATTAATATCAATTGATGCTGTTTCGAAATGTCAACCATGCGACGGTCAATTTTTATTGAACACTAGCTGGCCCGCGCAGCTCCGCCCGCGCCTTAATTACATTTTGCTCCCCTTTTCTCCCTACTCCCTTGATTTATCTCTCTCCATCTCTCTCTCTCTTATAAGAAAAATCTAATTCTATGCTCTTTCTCTCCCCTCCCGCTTCGGTCCCCGTCACACATCCCCTCTTCCTCTCCCCGTTGTCCTCTCTGAGCCCTCTCCCTCCTCTCTTCTCCCAACTTGCTCCCTCTCACTCCCCCCCTGGCTCCACCTAACTCCTCCGATCACTCACTCCATCACCCTGCCCTCTCCCTATCTTGCACCCTTCTCTCGTTCTATATATCCTCGTCAGTCATAGTATCAGCGGCATAAAATATACTTTGTAACCTATTCTCAGACCTACCCGCAAAATTTCATACATATCGGTTCACCCATCTATTTAAAGACCTTGCCTTATGTTGCTTAACCTCAACCTAGTGGCATGAAATATACTTTACGACCTATTCTCCGACCTACCCGAAATGCACACAAAATGTCATACAAATCAGTTCACCCATCAATTCAATGACCTGGCCTTATGTTGCTTAACCTTAACCTAGCGGTAAGAAATATACTTTATGACCTATTCTCAGACCTACCCGATATGCATAAAAAAATCATACAAATCGGTTCACCCATCTATTTAATGACCTTACCTAACGTTGCTTAACCTTAACCTACCGGGATAAAAAGTATCCTATGTCTGTTTCCTGGTTCTAAGCTAACTCCCCACCAATTTAATTTTTCAGTCAAATCGGTTCAGCCGTTCTTGAGTTATAAATAGTGTAACTAACACGACTTTCTTTTTTAATAATTTATAGATTAAAGTTCTATAGTGATTGTATGTTCAATTTGACCGATAGATGGCGCTGATCATAATGTAAATCCCGCTAACATCCTAAATTACTGTCTAATGATATTCGATAATGAAAGTTCTAAGTTTCTCGCTTCTATCTTTTATTGTTGCGACTGTAATACAATACCTATACACTACCTGGACTTGGAGAGTTTCATTAAAATTTCATGAACCCCCCCTGAGCCCTGACCTTGAACCCTTAGATAGTTTTAATGTTGAAGTCGAACGGTATAATGCGCTTTATTCTTAATAAAAAAATAAAAAAATATCTATCTATACTATAATAAAACTCAAAGAGCACTTTTTCTGTACATTGAATATTTTTCCAAAATTTCTATGTGGGGGTACTATACTATCGACATAGAGGCCAAAACAATTTTTTTTTGGAATTATTGTCTGTCTGTCTGTCTGTCTGTCTGTCTGTCTGTCGTTCTGTTCGTCCAGGTATCATTTGAAAACCCGTGGATGGATTTTGATAGGACTTTCACTGATGTGTTGTGTAGAAGTCAAGGTGTAAGTTGGTATATAAAACATCACGCTATGTTTCATAGGGGCTAAGCAGTGAAACATTACTTGCACATATTACCACGTAATTTCCTTTGTATGTGAATAGGGTAATTATAGACTGATCAGTTAATCATTAAGATATGTATTATTACGCTATATACAATAGGGACTGAGCAGACATTTAGTTTGCATAAGATATGGCATTGGCGAAGGGTCAATTTTTGTAAGGGGTAAACCGGTCCGGTACACCCAGGACATTTTCATTAGATTTCTGTATTGTTCTAAGTACTTTGCTGATAGCAATATGACATTATATCTTTGAAAAGTTAAAATCTGTAAATCCCGAGCGGATCCAAACTAGATTATGTATGTACTACAGTCGCAACAATAAAAGATGCGGAAAACTTAAAACTTTCATTATCGAATATCATTAGACAGTAATTTACGATGTTAGCGTGATTTACATTATGAACAGCGCCATCTATCGGTGAAATTGAACATACAATAACTATAGAACTTTAATCTATATAATTATTATATCAAAGAAAGTCGTGTTAGTTACACTATTTATAACTCAAGAACGGCCTAACCGATTCGGCTGAAAATTGGTGGGGAGGTAGCTTAGAACCAGTAAACGGACATAGGATACTTTTTATCCCGGTAGGTTAAGGTTAAGCAACGTTAGGTAAGGTCATTAAATAGATGGGTGAACCGATTTGTATGAAAGTGTGCATATCGGGTAGGTCTGAGAATAGGTCATACAGTATATTTCATACCGCTAGGTTAAGGTTAAGCTACATAAGGCAAGGTCATTAAATAGATGGGTGAACCGATATGTATGAAATTATGTGTGCATATCGGGGAGGTCTGAGAATAGGTCATAAAGTATATTTAATGCCGCTGATACCATGATTGACGAGGATATATAGAACGAGAGGAGGGTGCACGAGAGGAGAAAGAGGGAGAGGGGATTCGAGAAGGGGGCGATGGGGTGAGGGATCGGGGGAGTTAGGTGGAGTAAGGGGGGAGTGAGAAGGAGCAAGTTCGTAGAAGAGAGAGGGGGAGAGGGTTCAGAGAGGGGATAACAGGGTAGGAAGAGGGGGACGGAAACCGAAGCGGGAGGGGGAAAGAGAGAGGAGAGAAAGAGCATATAATTAGATTTTTTTTATAAGAGAGAGATATGGAGAGAGATAAATCTAGGGAGGAGGTAGAAAAGGGGAGCAAAATGTAATAAAAGCGCGGGCGGAGCTGCGCGGGTCAGCTAGTATATATATATTGAAACAAAAAACTTAAAATTCTTAGATTGCAGTAAAGATAGTTTTCCAGGACTATTATATGGCAAAAAATTACCTTAGGATGCAAGCATTTTAATAAAGATTCATCCTTATTATAAAAAGTATTTACGTTTTCAGTCTAATTAACAATTACTTGAATTCAACGTATTACCGTTCGGCCTTAGTTCAACACCATATGTATTCACTAAAATTACGAAACCAATAGCGAAATTAATTCGCACTACAGGTTATTATGTCAACCGTATACACGATGACTAGTTTTTACTTGGACAGTCCTAAGATTTGTTATAATTGGGGCTAAGAGTTTTCAAATTCCATGCAAACTGTTTATTCCTCTGTTATAGTATTGACTCAAAGAATCTCCCAAGTCAGCCTGCCCCTGTTCAATCTAAATTCTATAATTCAGGCTATGGACAACATGTTCTCCATTCAGCGATCTTATGGTTCGTAGGATTGACAGTTTCAATCCAGCCGTTGAATATGGCTAGTTTTACAATCACACATTTGAACTATTTACTTAGCTTAAAATACAACAATGATAATTTTATAAATTTACAAATATCCTTATTACCCGATCTCGAATGGTGGAAGAAAGTAATCTGACACTCTGTTAGTAAAACGACACTTATGACTGGTACATTTTTTCAGATGTCTCAACCACGGGATAGGGTCGGTCTCTGAGTATTGACTATCTCATGTGTAAACCGTATGGGAGGTATCCACATTACACTTACACAGGTAGCAAAAATAAATAACTAAAAGGGAATGGTGTAAAGTGATGATCGAAACCTATATGTTCATGCCTCTTATAGGTATGTGATCTATCGACAATTCTGAAGTGGACATCGAATCCAGGCGGATTCACCCAGATATTGAGGAGAATGTCACCAGATGCTTTCCAAGAAATCATAATTAAAATTGGTCTTCCAACTAAAAATTGCTATTTTGATTGAGACTGCTAGCAGCCTAAATAAGAAATGTAATATCTACATTTCTTGCCATAGGGATCCTAATATCCATACAATGAATGCTTTTACGATTAATTGGTAATACTTCCACTTTACGCATTCCCCTCATTTTCAGTTATTCTTAATACAAAGCTGAAGGAATCTCAATTGTCCCTATGTGGCCTAATCAGCCCTATTTTTGAAAGCCTATTATCATCGGATAATGTGATTGTTAGACTTAATTGCAATTTCCTCATTTAAATATAGTAATATGTCCTTGCAGTTCATCTTCCGAGAGCTTCACCTTGGCTGCAGCATTATTACCCGGACAGCGTTCTTAAAACGACATACTCCTTTAATAGATTAAGAAGTTATGATGGCGTCCATAACACAGAATTCACTTGTGCAATATAATGTCTTTAAAAAATACTGCTGCAATAGCGGAAACGTGAAATTTTCTTACGTATTTACGAAGGTGCACATTATAAAATTGCAAAAATAGCCTTAGTTTAAAGAGTTCGATGGATCAATCTGCTATTGCATTGGCTATGAAAATTATATGTACTTATACCTCAGATCTTCAGCAAATAGTTTTATTGATTAGATATTGGATTAAATATAACGTTTTCAAGCAATATGTATTTAAAAAATGTACTACGGTGGATATGAATTGTGTTAGCGTTCAACATCCGTTCATCGGATAGACGTCAAACTTGGACTATTAAAAAGCATATAATCTATTCTACAATTTGTATTGATTACATTTCTTAATTTCATACATGATATACAAGAATTTATAGAAAAACCATGTACGCGATGCATTTCCCCTTGCAGCGCCCCCGCGATCGCCATATATCAGTCCTTCGTGGACTGTGACGGCGAGTGGACATGCCCGATTTTTTTATGACAAGTTGGGGTTAATTTAAATGATTTTAAACATATTTTTAATTAAAATATGTTAAAAATGGTATAATTATAACACTATAACTAATTGCAAATGGAATTTATACTTGTTTATTTAATTAAATATATTTTTATGTTACTACCATTTTTGTGGTTCATCATAGAGTATGCGACAGTATCGTTGCCGTATATAATGCCTAACTTTTAAAGCGTATCAGTCATATACGATCTTACTAATTTAGATCGTATTTAATACTGAGTAGGTCGACAAAATGACATACATTATGATATACTTGACAATGCCTTCTTTTTGTCAAAACATGAATGGTGTTATTATTATTATCATGTTGTTTTTTTCAACTTAGCAACGAGTATAGTACCCAGGAGGTTTGCTTGGTGGTGAGTGACACGCTTACCAACGGACAGTTGCTCGTCTTTTGAGATATCTGGGTTGGTTAGGTTGGAAGCGTACTTGTGTGCTATCTAGGTGGTGCCACCGCAATCTTAGATTTCTGCCGCTAAGTAACGAAACTGGTGAAACTACTGGACCGAAACGCTATAATTATAGTTTTGGATGACAGGGACAGAAAGGGAGTTTTCTATGGGTCGGTGATTCGATTACTATCAGGTAATACCTTTTTACGTAACTAAGTTGCGTAACAATAAACTCATGGTGGTGTTGGCAGAACCACCACGTTAAAATTTTAGTTACTCTAAAACCTGTTTGCTTATTAAAATCGATGTCTACTGCTCCGCGTAGTTCAAACCCCGCTATCGGTACAGAACTTAAGACGAAGTTACGTTACGTACATACGACGGTACACTAAAAACTCTTCTTCTTCTTCTTTCTTCTTCTTCTACTAAATTCGTGCGTTAAAACAAACAGTACTACGGATTACTTTGGCATCCACGTATTGATTAACAACACATGCCCGTTGATTTAGTAGTTTGCTACCTTGGCCGCTACCCATAAGATCTTGGGAGTCGATTCCCACACTCATGTACATGAACATAATCTATTTGTCTTGGGTCTGGGTGGTTTTGACTTGTACTTTATTATGTAAAAAAGTTAAGTATCTTGTCATTGTTTATATTCGATGGCCATCACGGAGTCGATCACGGAACTAATTGCCATAATAATAATAATATACGGTTTTATGGGTCTGCACGACTTGGGTCTACGATGGGTAGTCTTTGCAGCATTTTAAGTCCCTGTCGTTGGCAAATGCGAACATCTTATATACAGTTCGTTTCAATTCATTTTTCCACGTACCAAAAAGCCTTACTATCAGATGGATGATTGGAAGAATTGGAACCAATTCAGGAAATATGTTCAAAATATCCTTTTTCTGATATTTTTTCTATATTTTGGCGGCTCTATTAAGCGCTTTCGTTTTGACGTGCATAACAAAAACATTAGAATTTTGTGCATAGTTCCATTTCAAGTACGCTTACAGTAGTCACAGCGGATCTTCGTGTGTCTGAAGTTGGCTGCAAGACACAGTACAGAAGCTATTTTTTATATTTTTGTATTCACAACTCACAACTATACTTGCGCAATGGTTCGCTAAACCTAACTTCATACATAGATCCGCTGTGACTACTGTAAATTATATGTAGTACATACGTATAGCGATTCCGAATGGAACTACCAGCATTACATGCAAACGGTAGGAAGGAACAAACGAAAGCATGAAGGGCAGCGATTGGCCTAAATCACTCCAGAACTTTCCCCAGCACAAGGGTGGACTGTGAGCTTAAATGATTAAATCTAAACAGATCACAAATCAGGCACCTAATGGGTGCATCAAGAAGCTAAATGAGCCTAAGTACCGTAGATACTTGTAGTTTCTGTGAAGATGAAAAAGAGTCGATGTTATAGATACTGTGTCGCTGCGACGCTCTAGCAGGACGTAGATTGAGTGAACTGGGAGTAGCCTATCCTACACCAAATAATTATGTACAGCTCCAAGCTGGTGCAATCTTGGGGTACCTAAACAAACTCTTCGATAAGTCAGCAACAGAGTAAGGGCTAGGGCAGGCACAATGGATCCAGCTGGGTTGAAGTGCGTCCCGGTGGTTACCGGGCCCAACTAATAGCCAGCAACAATAGAATAGAAGTATGTAAAAGTCTCACTATTTAGGCATTGACCCTTCTATAATAGACGGAGGGAACCTTTGATATGAAGTTTGGAATATGAAATGCAATAATCCATATCCTGACGCAACACGCAATTACGTTACCACTGTAAGTTGATGCGTTATCAGATTGTAATTAGGCGGCACGCCAAAGTATACATCAAAATCAAGGTATAAAAAAGTGAGATACAGATTTCCCCAGAGAGTGATTATGGAGGATAAAATGACTTCGTATTTAGACATTTGTCTAAATCAGTCACCAGCAGAAGGTCCCAGCAGTATGCAGTGTGGTTCTCGGTATACGGTGTTCGTGTTGGTAGATCAACAAGCTAAGTAAGATTTATCGGCAATGTAAATTTCCCCGTCTTTCGACTGACGTAACAGAATATGTTTCAGTGAACGACGAGTTGAGCTGGCGGGGACCGTTCTTATACTGCATCAGTCTTGTTCTTTTTGCGTCACTATGAACTAATATAATTTTTTTATCATGCATTTTTTATCATGTATTATTTTAAGTTCCCCATAAATTTTATTTTATTTATTTTATATTTCATCAGTTTCTTTTCCTTTTATGTATACATAATCAATAAAATATTCAAAAGTGATATCGTTAAGTATATTTGCAGTAAATGTAACTATATTGAAATTTCCTTCCTTAACGAAATAGGCAAAATTAATAAAGCTCCATTTGACACATCTGCATATTTTAGTCTATAATTTTTCAAATGTAATATTCATATTTGCTGGTAGCGCCCTCTACGATGACAACTCTCGGCCGGAGCGGCCAGATTCTCAAGGTCATTGGCGCATGTTACCCCCTTAATTTCTGCAATTCTGCCTTGTCACCAATTATTGGGGATCTCGTTGGTCATGATCAAAATATAAAACTATTTTTCTAGGCTATATTTTGTTCTCGTCCCCCATTGCCAAGATAAATCAGTGGATTTAAAAAAAAAAAAAATGTTCCCTAAATGTGTTCGTCCCTTGACGCAATTAAAAAAAAAAAATATATATATATAGATAGATTACTTCAATGGTTTTAGTTACCGCACATAGGGTACAATCCTTATCAAAAATAGAAATTAATCACATTTCAATATCAACATCTCATTTGTGTATCCAAATTAAGGAATTGGTAACATAGCATTCGTGAAATGGTTGTCCACAGACATTGATTTTAACTTTATTTTTTTCCTTCAAAATATAGAAATATGTCTACAAGACAATTTATGTAAGACTGAATCCTTGGGGGAAATTAAAAGAACTTATTTATCGGTTTAAAAGCCTCATCATAGTGTTTCTAGTCTATGGATTCCTATTATACTGGCATAGTGCACGACACGTTGCCACCTCGTGCGCGCACCGCCTCAGTGTTAGTTTAGATATTATTTGAAGGACCGCTGGTTGGGGCACCACGTTGGATACCTTTTGACAGGTTTTATAATTGGGCCCCTAAATATATAGGTGAATCTATATATATACCATGATTTGTATGAATAAATAACAAGGTCTTATTATTCTAAGGCAATGCTATGTAGTATCATATTTATTTGCATAGTTACTCTGTTCCCATAATAGTGATTTAAGTATCATCTTGTTGCGAATATATTTCACGGTAAGCTCTAAAAGTCTACAAGTACTTATATTCTAATCTCGAGCACGAAGCCAAGTATAATTGATGATTAAACGAACTTACCTGTATGTGAAGTTCTATCATAATTATACGAAGGCTTCGTCCGAAGAGATTAGCAACCCACCCTTTTATTATAAAATATCTATTTTATAATACAACTAGGTCAATACATCCTTAGTCTAAATTTCCCAGCAGCATGTTTTAATGTGCGTGTGTCCCATCCCATTGCCGTGAAATATATTGAGCAGCTCCGAACTAAATGAAAGTCTGATTCCAGAGAGCGAACAGGTAAACCTACAAAGGAACAACTACCCACAAAATAAAAAACAAATAAAACAGACGAGAAATATCTCAAAATAGTGCAGTGAATGGCGATCGCTACGCGTTACTACAAGTACTTATATTCTAATCTCTTCGGACGAAGCCTTCGTATAATTATGATAGAACTTCACATACAGGTAAGTTCGCTTAATCATCAATTATACCATTAATTCCATATCCACCTTGCAACCTCCTTTTCCTGTCCTTTCCTTCTGTAGCGTGTTTGCTACAGTTTAAATGTTAGTTAGGAGGGAGAGGTTAAAATGTAAGAAATAACCAAACCCAACGAGCGCTGTTTTGACACTGATTTAATTAAATAAAATTGTACCTATCGAAACCAATAATTTAGGTTAACGTTGTGCGTCATAATGCTGACACACCATTGTACGATACCTCGTACATCCTGCCCCCCAAGGAAGCTAAATAATGTAAAATATTAGGAATACAAAGTAGCAATTCAAATGTAAAAAAAATATGCTAAAATGTACAATGTAAAAGGTATAAAAATGTCAAGTAGAATATTTAAAAATATAACTATAAAACGTAGGTACAATGTAAAAATGTATAAAATGTTAGGTAAATAATCTAAAAATATGTAAAATAAACTCTAAATGTTCGCAATAGCGTATTAAAGTCTCTAATATAATTGTTTGTCCAATTGAAATTGTCTATCATCACTATCACATCATTCACAATCACTCGCAGAGGGTATGTCTAAACGAACCGATCGCGATCTCGGACGCGCCTTTGGCGTAATAATCGTTCCCCTATGGACTCTCGGCTCTAATTCTGGAACTTGGGTGACCACATGGTTGCCGCTCGACTTAGGCTGATGCTGTAGATCCATTTGGACCTTCTCCTGGAGTGCGTTGAAGAGAACCGCTGGGATTTCTGGGGCGACTGCCACGTTTCTCTTACGACATTTAATAAATGAGTATGTCGCTATAGCCAGAACGACGATTGTAAGGGAAGTGTACAGAACCGTGTATTGATGGATGTCGTGTACACTTATTTCCGATGTGTTGGACTGTTCTTGCAAAACGTCGATTTGTGCCTTGAGGTTGTGCCACTTCTCCTCATGGTTTTCCGGAGTGTAATTGTAGGATGTTGTATTGGCAATGTGATTTAGGATGGATGTCTCTGGGATCACTGGAATATTACTCTGAACCGCTGTATGGGTAAGGTAATTGTTATGACCATATATTGATATGTCCTTGCTCTTGATATTGCAGCCTTGACCAATGTTTAATATTCCATTACCGGTCAACGATTCTATATTCGTTCCTTCCGGACAGAAAATGCATACTGAGCATTTTTCGCAACATGAGTACAACCAGCTGTTAGTATTATGTAATTTGACCCACCTGTCTTGACGGGTTAACGACTCGGTAGTACACAATCGGGTGTCCTTATTAATGTTTATGTCACAGATTGATTGTGTAATACAATACGTGACTCAGATATGGGATTATTGGTTACGATAGAATGCGATTTTCTGTAAAATGTATACATGTCAATATCCATATGACCGTGTGTTAGTCAGTGATGACGACTCGAAATAAAGCTCGGTTTCTAATGATCATGCGTTACTTCTTCCTCACTGTACTTGACTGGCAGAACCGATAGTTTCAGGGCTGGTCTTTTAATTATACCATGTTTTGTCTTCACCGAAACTATTCTGACCTGTCGATCTCTCCCGGGATGAACCTCCACCACTTTACCTAGTGCCCATTTACCAGGGGGTAAATTCTCCTCTTTAATGAGTACTATGTCATCTACTTCAATATTTTTCACAGGAGTTCTCCATTTTGATCGCACCTGAAGCTGTTGTAAATAATCAGACGACCATTTTTTCCAAATCTCCTTGTTCATAGCTTTAATCATCTGCCATCTAGATGTCAAATTAATGTGATCTGGATCTGTTTGTGGCCTGGATAATAATGAGTCACCAATTAGAAAGTGTCCCGGCGTAAGGCACGTGTATTCTGGGCTTTCCTTCAACGCGATTAAAGGTCTTAAATTTAAGCAGGCTTCAATCTGTTGGATTAATGTTATGAACTCCTCGTAAGTAAGTTTCTGTTCACCTATGACGCGACGTAAGTGGTACTTAAAGCGTTTGACTGCTGCTTCCCACAGCCCACCTGCTGAAGGATACGCAGGTGCGTTAAATGTCCACTGTATGTTAAATTCGTTGATGTTTCTGAAGAAATCTGTGTTTATTGTCTGTACTATCTCCTGATACTCTTTCTTCAGCGCTCGATTCGCTCCCACAAAGTTGGTGCCGTTGTCGCTGTAAACGCGACTTGGCGTACCCCTACGAGCACAGAATCGACGAAATGCTGCTAAAAATCCTGGTGTACTCAGGTCAGAAACGAGTTCCAGGTGGACCGCCTTGGTTGATAGACACACGAAAACTGCTACGTATCCTTTGTGCGTCCTTACTCCACGTCCCTTGTTTGCTTTTATATCAAAGTGCCCTGTAAAATCGACACCTGTATGTGTAAATGGGCGTGAAGGTGTAACTCTGGGTTCTGGTAAGTCTGCCATAAGCGGTGGCCTGCTTTGATCACTGTGTTTTCTGCACGTCACACACTTACGCAGTTCTCGTTTGACTGTACGAAGCCCGCTGAGAATCCAATATTTTTCTCGGATGTGTGATAACGTAAGGCTCGGTCCGCCGTGCAGCGTTGTTAAATGTGCTTGGCGAATAATGAGTTCCGTAAGACGACTGTGGCTTGGTAAAATTATGGGATGTTTAGCTGATTGTCTGAGATGAGAGTTGTTTAGTCTCCCACCAACTTTCAGTAGTCCGCTTTGCTCATCCAGATAAGGGTTGAGACAGAGAAGATTGCTACTACGTTTTAGAGGCTGTTTTCTTTGCAATCGAACAATGTCTTCTTGAAATACAATGTTTTGTACAGTTTTTATAATTAAATTGTAAGAATCGCTCATTTCTTTCGAAGAGAGATAACCTCGTACGGGCGTATTTTGCTTACTTCGCAACCACGCGATGTAACGTGAGAGCCATCCAATTGTTGTTGTCACGCGCCGTATAGAGTTACAATCATTTAATAAATTTATAATTATGTTTGCATTGCTTTGATGTAAGGCTGTATGCACATTGATTTTCTTTGTTTCGATGGACGGTGATTGATATAATTTGTTCTTAATACTATCTGTGTTAAAGTTCTTCAGCCACTCTGGGCCTTCCCACCACAAGGAACAGCCTAACAATTGATTTGCAGTTAGACCTCTCGTGGCACAGTCTGCAGCGTTATGTTCAGAGCGCACGTGATGCCAACGCGATGTAGGGATTGTTGATATGATTGTTTGCACCCTATTCGATACAAATTGTTTCCATCTATTAATGTCTCCATGAATCCATCCAAGCACAACCATAGAGTCGGTCCATGCGAAGATGTTTATGTTGTCTTCTATAAAAGTCTCCAGTACTTTCTTCATGAGACGTGATAGCAGTAGTGCTCCACACAACTCAAGTCTCGGTAGTGTCAGTTTGTTTTTTACCGGTGCTACTTTTGTCTTGGCTGTAATCAACCTTGATGTGTACTCCCCCTTATTATTAATTGTTACGATGTAAATTGCACAAGCGTATGCTTTTTCGGAAGCATCGCAAAATCCGTGTATTTGGTACGTCTGTTTATCACCCAAATATCTCGGTATTTTGAACTGGTTTAAATGTTGAAAATCATGTTTAAGTTGTTTCCAGGCTTCTTTCATCTTATCTGATAAATCATGGTCCCATCTGTCGGTTTCATTTGACCATGTTGTTTGAAATAAAAGTTTAGCTCTGACTGTTAGCGGCGCAATCCATCCTAAGGGATCAAATATCTTCGATATGTGTGATAAAAGTTGCCGTTTTGTAAGTTGTGTGTCTTGTTCCTGTTCTAAGAACTTGTTTTGGAATGTAAAAGTATCTGACTCTGGATTCCAGCTTAATCCAAGTGTTTTCCTAGACTCCAAGCTTTTAAAGTTAAGTTGGGCGTCGAGACTGTCTTTTGGAAGGTCCTTGATAAGTTCTGGTGTGTTACTGGACCACTTCCTAATGTTCATTCCTGCCTCTTTTAATATGGCTATTATTTCTTGTTGTAAGGCCCTAGTGTGTTCTAGGCTATGTCCACCTTCAAGCAGGTCATCCATGTAAAACGATGATCGCAGTGCTTTTGTGGCTAATGGGTACCTATGTGCCATCTCATTGTCAATTGCTATCTGGCGTAATGTTCGCATGGCTAGGTATGGCGCTGATTTGGTTCCATAAGTGACAGTTGTTAACTGATATTCGCCTAATGGTTCCTGTGGTGATGCTCTCCAGATGATTCGCTGAAGATGTTGATCATTCTCTCTTACAAGAATCTGTCGGAACATTTTCTCAATGTCTGCGGTGATAACGTATTTATGGTGGCGCCAGATCAGTAGGAGACTTTGCAGATCCTTTTGTAGGTTAGGACCCCGCTCCATCAAATCATTTAGGCTGTTACCACTCGATGTTTTTGACGACGCATTGTAGACCGTACGTAAGCTCGTGGTAGAAGAGTCAGGTTTTAATACACCGTGGTGGGGTAAATAGTATGATACCTCACTGTAAGTATCAACGCGTTTCATGTGACCTAGATTCTCGTACTCTGACATAAATGTTTTGTAGCTGCTGGCAAACTTGTCATTTTGTTTAAATTTATTTTCTATGTTGTAAAATTGCGCAATAGCTTTTGTTTTCGATAGTCCTAGGTTTTGTTCAAAATTTGGCTTCATTGGAATTGCGACTTCGTATCTCCCATCCTCCAATCTTCTTGTCGTTGACTGGTATAAGTGTTCGCAGTACTCCTCTTCTGGTGTGAGAGTAGATGAAGATGATGTATCATTTATCTCCTCCATTTCCCAGTATTGAGACAGATCTGACAAATCCCTTATGACGACGTGACAATTGAACGTTTTCACGCTCCCTGATATTATCCAGCCGAGTCTTGTTTGTTGAGCTATAGGTGCGTGGTTTGGACCTTTGATAAGACCGCTCATGATAATATCAGAGTACACGCTAGCATCTAGTAGAAGGTCAATTGATCGTGAAATGTTATAATCTTTGTCAGACAATTGTATATGTTGTAGGTGCTCCCAGTGTTGTTTTTTAAAGGACATGTTGGGTAAATTGTTGATAACTCGTGGCAGTACTAACGCTTGAGTACTAAATTGGTAATCATCATAAACAGACTGAAGTTCGAGTGTAACTATTCCTCTGCTCGACTTTGATCCGTGGCCTATACCAGATACTGAAGCATAGTGACGCTGTCTGGGTAAGCCTAATTGTTGTACTGCGTTTTCTGAGACCAACGATATCTGCGATCCCTGATCCAGCAATGCTCGCAGTGTGACGTATGTACCATCAACCGCCTTTGCCTTAACTAGGACAGTTGTCAACAGGATCTCTTCATCCTCAGTAGCGCCATGATTCACGCTATGCTCACGTGTTGCTGATGTCGATTGGTGCTGTGTTTGCCTAGCCGTAAATGTGCTGTCACGGCTTGGGCCGGGCGCAGTTATTGGGGTTGCTGATAAATCACTACGCTGCACGTTAAATGCGTCATGCAGAATAGTGCTGTGATTGCATTGACAGATTTTGCATGTTTTCGTTGAATTGCACTGATTGTCATAATGCTTATAAAGACAATTCTGGCAAATTTGTAATTTCAAAATCGTCCTCAATTTGGCATCTGGTTTTAATTTCAGAAATTTGCTGCATTTGTATAATACGTGATTTTGATTACAATAAGGGCAATCACACATGTAAGCTGCTGCTGATGCTTGATATTCACGTTTTTCTATGTATCCCTTATGCTGATATTTTTGAGGCAATGGTTTGTAGGACCCCCTTGGTGGTGTTTGGTGACCAGGTCTGCTTGATGTTGATGGGATGTCCCTCTCCTTCTGTCGCATGGGTTCTAGTGCGGTGTATTTGTTTTCCAAGAAGTCAGTCAGCTCGGTAAGCGAAGGTAAAGCTCGTGGTGATTTTCGGGCTGCCTTATAATCACTGTAAGTTTCCTGGTCAAATTTCTTAATGACGAGGTGCACCAATATAGGATCCCATGTTGATGTATTTATACCTAGGTTCTGAATGCCATGTATACTCTCCATTGTCGTATCATAAAGGCGTTTTATTTCAAAAGCTGTTTGTTTTTGTATGCTAGGTTGATTGAGAAAATTTTCAATGTGGTTTGTAAAAAGTATGAGCGGATTGTTGTATCTATGGTTCAGTAATTCCCATGCTGTGTCATAGTTATCTGCTGAGATATGCAGATGTTGAATGAGTCGCTCTGCTTCACCTCTCAACTTGCCTTTTAAATGTTGCATCTTTTGGCATTTTGTTAAAAGATTGTTGTTGTGGATGCTCTCAGAAAACAGATCGCAAAATGTAGGCCATTGAGTGTACCTGCCAGTAAATACGGGTACCTCAAGCTGTGGTGTAGACTGCTGAAGGTGAGCTGTTGATGCTAACTTCTCATTCAGAGCCCTCTTAATTGTTTTGAAGGTGTTTTCGTAGTAGAAAAATTCTTCCTCGTATTCTGGATCTGACCCTTGCAAGATATTGTCGATTCTTAAATGTAACGAATCGATATCCTTCCAGCGTGACTGTACATTCCTAAGCTCGTCTTCCAGCTCCCATTTGACGTTGATGTCTTCTACATTGATACTCCTGGTCAGCCGTTTAAATGCTCTAAAGTTAGTGCGCTGTAGTGTGAGCAACTCGACTGCATGCCCTGCTGCTGGTTGTCTCGGCGACACAATGGGTGGTTCTGGAGCAGGAGTTGACGGACGTGTGGGCGTCTTGTTTGACGGACCTGGCTGACATGCCTCTTCGGTGTCCATGGATCTTGCCAAATGAAGCGCCGTTAGCTTCTGTTTCACAGACTGGAAGTATTTACCTGTCTTCTCAAATTGATTTTCCAAGAAGTACCTGTACACTTTCGTATGCTAACAATTTATCATTTACCAATCTAAATTCCGCCCAGAGCTTATTAAGCTTGTCTATACGATCTTCTAAGTACTCCCGTGTTTTACGAGAGGCCGAGTCCTTGCCAAAGTTGCGTTCGATCTGTTTGATCGACTCCAGGATTTCCGCTTGTCTTTGGATCAGCTTTTCCATGGTTAGGTGTAAGTAAATAAAAGATCTTACTTGAGAGCAGGATACTTGTCCTTATCCTGCTGTTAATACAGGCTGTCGTTGCTTGCTCGATGTGTTCTCGAACTCACGAACCGAAGCGCAGAAACCTCGAAGCTGTAGACTGCTAATGCACACACTGAATCTACACTTCACTGGTTTTGTTAATGTTATTGTTAATGTTAAATGCTATCACTAATTACACACAAATGTACGATGTGCGATATTGTATAAAATGTAAAATTGTAAAAATGAATGTAAAAAGAATAACTGTTTGTAAAATACTGTTCTTCGATAGTTCACTGGTAATGTAAACTTCACAAACGCGACGCGAACGCGAAGACCCTAGAAGGTCCAAAACTGTTCACTGGTATTGTAAACTTCACAAACGCGACGCCAACGCGAAGTCCCTTGAAGGACCAAAACTGTAGCGTGTTTGCTACAGTTTAAATGTTAGTTAGGAGGGAGAGGTTAAAATGTAAGAAATAACCAAACCCAACGAGCGCTGTTTTGACTCTGATTTAATTAAATAAAATTGTACCTATCGAAACCAATAATTTAGGTTAACGTTGTGCGTCATAATGCTGACACACCATTGTACGATACCTCGTACACCTTCCAAACTCCTTTTTTCTTCATAAACCACTCGCACCGAAGCTCGCTGTCAAGATTGACGGCAGCCTTCAGTCTGGAAAAAAGAAGCTGTGAAGATCCCCGCGTTGTTATAAAATATCCGCGCTGCGAACATTTTAAACCCGCAATAAAGCTCCGCGCCGTTATAGTGATATTCCCGCGTTTGAGTTATGTGTTAACAATAAACATTAACATTAAAGACAAGAAAGTGATCGTCCGCTCCGCGCCGCGCCAGGTCGACGTGTGACCAGTAGGGATGTTAAAAAATAATCGATTTTTATTTTAATCGATTATTATTTTCTAATAATCGATTTTTTATTGCCGATTTTTATAATAATATTAATCGATTTTTAGTAAATCGTTTATATAAATTACGTGTTTAATCGATTTTTAGAAGCAGCTCGTATCTATGCGACCGATGAAAAAATCTTGCAGTAAGTTTCAATTTTATAAACAGGGCCATCTATGCGTTGGGTCAAAAATCTCGAATGAAGTTCATACGTATAAGTTCAATATATAAAAACGGCGCCATCTGTATTTATGTAGGTATGTATGCGTGTAACGTAGTTTCAGTGCAGTGTGACCAGGTTAGCAGAATCTAATGAACTTCAGCAGAAATTTAACAGAATACGGTAGTTAACACATAGAACGCCAAGTACCTGGATACGCAATGGATTTTTCTATTGGTATGTTGCCTGACGGCGGTTTAAGGGTTGAACAATAGGGTTTTATTTGAATGCTTGCTCAAAACACGTAATTAAATATACATCCAATTTCTATTTATGTTATTAAACTTCGTGTTAATCTAAACCTGCGCTTACCACAATTTCTTGTTTTACATTCAACTTTAGCCAGTACGATTACGAGTAGACCTGATTTATAATATAAATATAGATTATAAAAAAAAAATACATTTATTTCATCTCCAAAAGTGATTAAATACATTCATTCGTGGGCACCCCCTATTAAGTATGTAATACCTGTACCAGGAAGTGCCGCTCTTCTCGTTGCGTTAACATATAGAAACAAAAATAAATGCAACAAATACAAACTTAAAATATGAATCCAAGGTAGTCAGCAAAGAATTTAAAAAAAAAAAAAAATGCACAATAATGCCTATTTAATTTATAAATAAAACTGATACTAATATTTATAAACTTGGTTTTGAAAATGGATATGTGCTCTAAAGATGAATAACATCCAGATTTTTTGCATTTAGCATGCACCTTTTAGTAATACAAAAAAAAAAACGTTTTTTTTTTTGTAATCAGTTATAGTGGTTTATACTACCTGTGCTGTGTGAGAGAGATATTATTTTACACATTTTCAATTCCAAAACGTCGGATTTTCTTTAAAAAAAAAATGTTATTGGTGTCATTTTCGAGGTTTCTCGGGGTGCTGATTACGAAAATGGCATCCATTTTCAAATCCAAAATGGCGGATTTTTTCTTTTTTCAAAAAAATATTATTGGTGTCATTTTCGAGGTTTCTCGGGGTGCTGATTACGAAAATGGCATCCATTTTCGTATCCAAAATGGCGGATGTTTTCTTTTTTCAATAATATGTTATTTGTGTCATTTTCGAGGTTTCTCGGGGTGCTGATTACGAAAATGGCATCCATTTTCAAGTCCAAAATGGCGGATGTTTTCTTATTTCAAAATTCAAAATTCAAAATTCAAAAATTTTTATTTCAAATAGGCTTAACGCTAGCACTTTTGAACGGTCATTTTTTTTAAAAGCTACCACCGGATCACAACGCGGCCTCAACTGAGAAGATCCGGCAAGAAACTCAGCGGGCTTGTCATTTTTTCACATTTTTTTTTAAAACAAAGTTTGTCTTTTTACAATTAGATCAGCACCAGCGACAGTGTGTCCTGCCGTTCAAAATATCAAATAAAATAAAAAATACGACGAAAATACAACAAACTAAAATGCCAAAGGGATAGTAGTCGGACCAGTCCCCCCAAGCAGCACCCGCGCACGAGTTGACTCGAGCAGCAGCCATCACTCCCCTCAACCATATTGGAGGGAAGGGGGTGACCCGCCACACGAAGCCGCCACAAGCAAAGACTTTTCGATGGCGAGCATGACCGATCCAAAATCACAGTGGCACACGTTAAACATTTACCTTCTGCTGTTAAGCAGTGCCTCGTCAGGCAAGACACAAAGCACTTTAACATATTACCAACTTTTGTCACAAGTCGTCTAAGTTAGATACATACCAAGAATAATTTACAAGCTCAAGTGAATTGCCTTCAGAACGTAAATAAAGTAATAATCAATTTTGCTGCTAGACTACAAAAGAAAAAAAATAAAATAAAAAAGGATAAAAGGACAGCGGCCGGACCAGTCCCCCCAAGCAGCACCCGCGCACGAGTTGACTTGAGCAGCAGCCATCACTCCCCTCAACCATATTAGAGGGAAGGGGGTGACCCGCCACACAAAGCCGCCACAAGCAGAGACTTTTCACCGCCGCCACAAGCAAAAATATGTTATTGGTGTCATTTTCGAGGTTTCTCGGGGTGCTGATTATGAAAATGGCATCCATTTTGAAATCCAAAATGGCGGATTTTTTCTTTTTTCAAAAAAATGTTATTCGTGTCATTTTCGAGGTTTCTCGGGGTGCTGATTACGAAAATTGCATCCATTTTCAAGTCCAAAATGGCGGATGTTTTCTTTTTTCAAAAATATGTTATTGGTGTCATTTTCGAGGTTTCTCGGGGTGCTGATTACGAAAATGGCATCCATTTTCAAATCCAAAATGGCGGATGTTTTCTTTTTTCAAAAATATGTTATTGGTGTCATTTTCGAGGTTTCTCGGGGTGCTGATTACGAAAATGGCATCCATTTTGAAATCCACAATGGCGGATTTTTTCTTTTTTCAAAAAAATGTTATTGGTGTCATTTTCGAGGTTTCTCGGGATGCTGATTACGAAAATGGCATCCATTTTGAAATCCAAAATGGCGGATTTTTTCTTTTTTCAAAAAAATTTTATTGGTGTCATTTTCGAGGTTTCTCGGGGTGCTGATTACGAAAATGGCATCCATTTTCAAATTCAAAATGGCGGAATTTTTCTTTTTTCAAAAAAAATTTATTGGTGTCATTTTCGAGGTTTCTCGGGGTGCTGATTACGAAAATTGCATCCATTTACAAATCCAAAATGGCGGATTTACCTTTTTTCAAAATAAATGTTATTGGTGTCATTTTCGAGGTTTCTCGGGGTGCTGATTACGAAAATGGCATCCATTTTCAAATACAAAATGGCGGATTTTTTATTTTTTCAAAAAAATGTTATTGGTGTCATTTTCGAGGTTTCTCGGGGTGCTGATTACGAAAATGGCATCTATTTTGAAATCCAAAATGGCGGATTTTTTCTTTTTTCAAAAAAATGTTATTCGTGTCATTTTCGAGGTTTCTCGGGGTGCTGATTACGAAAATTGCATCCATTTTCAAGTTCAAAATGGCGGATGTTTTCTTTTTTCAAAAATATGTTATTGGTGTCATTTTCGAGGTTTCTCGGGGTGCTGATTACGAAAATGGCATCCATTTTCAAATCCAAAATGGCGGATGTTTTCTTTTTTCATTATTGGTGTCATTTTCGAGGTTTCTCGGGGTGCTGATTACGAAAATGGCATCCATTTTGAAATCCAAAATGGCGGATTTTTTCTTTTTTCAAAAAAATGTTATTGGTGTCATTTTCGAGGTTTCTCGGGATGCTGATTACGAAAATGGCATCCATTTTTAAATCCAAAATGGCGGATTTTTTCTTTTTTCAAAAAAATGTTATTGGTGTCATTTTCGAGGTTTCTCGGGGTGCTGATTACGAAAATGGCATCCATTTTCAAATTCAAAATGGCGGAATTTTTCTTTTTTCAAAAAAAAATTATTGGTGTCATTTTCGAGGTTTCTCGGGGTGCTGATTACGAAAATTGCATCCATTTACAAATCCAAAATGGCGGATTTACCTTTTTTCAAAAAAAATGTTATTGGTGTCATTTTCGAGGTTTCTCGGGGTGCTGATTACGAAAATGGCATCCATTTTCAAATCCAAAATGGCGGATTTTTTCTTTTTTCAAAAAAATGTTATTGGTGTCATTTTCGAGGTTTCTCGGGGTGCTGATTACGAAAATGGCATCCATTTTGAAATCCAAAATGGCGGATTTTTTCTTTTTTCAAAAACATGTTATTGGTGTCATTTTCGAGGTTTCTCGGGGTGCTGATTACGAAAATGGCATCCATTTTCAAATTCAAAATGGCGGAATTTTTCTTTTTTCAAAAAAAATTTATTGGTGTCATTTTCGAGGTTTCTCGGGGTGCTGATTACGAAAATTGCATCCATTTACAAATCCAAAATGGCGGAATTTTTCTTTTTTCAAAAAAATGTTATTGGTGTCATTTTCGAGGTTTCTCGGGGTGCTGATTACGAAAATGGCATCCATTTTGAAATCCAAAATGGCGGATTTTTTCTTTTTTCAAAAAAATGTTATTGGTATCATTTTCGAGGTTTCTCGGGATGCTGATTACGAAAATGGCATCCATTTTGAAATCCAAAATGGCGGATTTTTTCTTTTTTCAAAAAAATGTTATTGGTGTCTTTTTCGAGGTTTCTCGGGGTGCTGATTACGAAAATGGCATCCATTTTCAAATTCAAAATAGCGGAATTTTTCTTTTTTCAAAAAAATGTTATTGGTATCATTTTCGAGGTTTCTCGGGGTGCTGATTACGAAAATGGCATCCATTTACAAATCCAAAATGGCGGATTTTCCTTTTTTCAAAAAAATGTTATTGCTGTCATTTTCGAGGTTTCTCGGGGTGCTGATTACGAAAATGGCATCCATTTTCAAAGCCAAAATGGCTGACATATTTTATAAAATGTATACATTTCATTAACATATTTTATACATTTAATTTAATTTCATATATTATGTTACGTTATTTTTTTTTTGTTAAATAACTGACAATTTTAATACTATTTATTAACGACCTCAATTATAATCTTATATTATGTATGAACTAATTAACCATTTAATTTTCAAAATTCGCTTATAAAATAATTTTTAACATACTTGACCATTACATGATTAATGGACTTGAACTTCATTTTGTATTTCTGTACTAATTTCGATGGCTCCTACGTTAAATATCGTATGTCTAAAAACGTGATTTTCATATTTTCATTGATTCGTAATTAAGGTGTTATTTACTTTTTAATCCCATCAACAGAAATTTCAAAATGTGAAAAATGAAAAAAATTTTTGCCGTATAAAGGCGTATGTTATTTTTGTGGGCGCCGTAAATCAGCGTATTGACTCTAGCTATATTATACGGGGTAAAGGTGCGCGGGAGTACGGAGGATCGG
This sequence comes from Furcula furcula, assembly GCA_911728495.1. NCBI lineage: Eukaryota > Metazoa > Arthropoda > Insecta > Lepidoptera > Notodontidae > Furcula > Furcula furcula. The sequence continues at coordinate 25,063,403 of OU452257.1, read as the reverse complement.
CGAATCGTATCTATCACTTACCGTTGAAATGAAACTAATTTTACGGATTATATCGCGTCGGGAAATTAAAATCAAAAATAAACCGCGATATAATCCGTAAAATTAGTTTCATTTCAATGTGTAATATTCGCGTAAGTATCAGAAATCATTATAGTATCACTTACCGGCTTGTACGTGGGAATTACGCCCTGCTCGCACGGCACGTATTCGTTTTACCATTTATTTAATTTAAATCATTATGTAAGATTGATAATGAGTAAAAATAAATCATGTTCGTATTTGAGACATAATTCAAGAACTCAAAGACTCTGTGATGTTCCTTGTGGGGTCGTACAGACAGAGTAATGCTTCGGATTATCTTTCATGAGATGGAAAGTTGTGTCATGTACTTGTTAATAGCAGAGAAAGCAACAGAGCATTAGCTGGTAAGTACTATATATACAAATAAGTTTTAAAATTGTATCGTTGTTGTTAAGTGTTTAAGTTTTTTACGAAACTATGTCAAAAATATCGTATATAGCAAATACAATTTAGTACGTTGCTTTTTGGTCATCAAATTATATCGTATGTAGTCTTAGAGGAGATACCACTGGAGAGAGCATGATGCGCTAACCCCCTCTGCCAAATTTTTGGTCATATGGTCAGGTCTTTCTTTATTTGTGTGCGTGTATTTTTGAATGTGTTACGAGTTTACTATAGTTTGTGTATGCGTGAAGGTGTATCTGTGTGTGTTTACTTGGCCTCCCGCACCCCGCAAAAGTGCCACGAAAAATTTGTTCGGGGAATCGACGCGATACTAACTCCTTTGGTACTTTCTCTGAGTATGTAGTACTTTCGATTTTGTACGCTGCCAATCGAAGCGATTATTTTATCGTATGTACTACGTACAACTATTTACGTGGTATTTTTAAATCTGACTTTTATCGTATGTGTTACTTACGCTGATTTACGTTGCGGAATTGGATATGGTAAGATTAAATTACAATAAATTACGTGGTAATTGCAAAAAAAGTACTGTCTTATGTTATTTTTTTTTTTTTAATTTTAGAGTCTCCATTGCCAACTGGGACTCAATTAATGGAAATAGAAGCACTTTCTTAGATGCCAGAAGAAGATATTTCTCAAAAACTACCAATACTGCCAAATCATAATTTTGGTTGGTAAACATTTACTTATTACAATTATACTTATACTTTATGTTAAGTTTCTAGGATCTATGACTTCTGTATGATTTACATAAACATCGTTATAATTTATTTTTTTAAAGATGAAGATATGATACCATTTAGAAGTTTCCATCGAAGTTCGAGGAAGATGAAGTAAGTGTTATGCAAGTTTAGTCACAGCTTATGCCAGATTTAAATAAAACCACATTTGAAGCTAATTTGACCTATACCTTGGATTTTAATAGTTCCGTACTAGTTATTACGCCACCCACCGTAAACAGTAACACTCCTCATTCAGAACTTGATGACAATGGTACAGAAAATACATTTCAGGACCACTCTATTAAGAAAAATAACCCGGGAATCATACAAACACCTCATCCATTATCCAGGCTGTGAATGCTAGTCCTTTGGACACAGATTGTGAGAATGTTTTTGTTGGTAATGTAATTTTCTGTATTATATAATGTAATGTTTCTCAGGTGTTATGTCGAAAAGTGTGGGTGTAGTTGCTACAGATGTAGGACGGTTGTGGGAGTAGTTTAGATTTTGGTCTTTTTTAAATTTGGGGTTACTCCCACCACTCATTCCCACCACTGTGACTGTTACAGTGGTCACCAGTGAAGACGCCGAGGTTTGACCCTTGGCGAGTCCCGGGGAAACGCTAAATTGTCTTGGAAACCGCAACAAATATAATTAGAAAAGTATATAGGAGGAGTAAAATAAATATGAATTTTACTTCCCTCCTTTGCAAAGCGGGAGACAAATAACATTCACACGGGTTGATATAACCTCAGAACGAAAGATTTTTACAGGTGCAGGAACCCTTGTTAGTCCAGCTGTAAGGCACTACGAAAGTTATGAGATTTGAAGAGATCTATATTAAGCTTTCTACTATTAAACTTGTTTCCAATAATAAGTATGGCAGAAACGCTTCAAAGCACGAAAATGTTCCATAGTCGCTACAAGGTCCGAGTATACAACTCCGCAGTTTATTTCCAAACTATTCAACATACTCGTAACATGGTGACGGTGTTCACTGTTCAGAGTACAAAAATTAAGAAGTTAAACGTACTTACTGTAGATCAAAATAGAATATAGTAAGATCTAACAGATCTCAGAAAGCTAATACCAGACGAATGACAACGACAAGAAAGCAATGTTACTTTACAATAAGCTGCATATATCTAAATTGACACACATTGAAAATAACATAATTTTATGTATTATATCCCGGTTTATTTTTAACCGACTTCAAAAAAGGAGGAGGTTCTCAATTCGTCTGTATATATATATATATTTTTTTTTTGTTTATGTATGTTCGCGCATAACTCTGGCAATTATTAACCGATTTAAAAAAATCTTTCTTCCATCCATTCTTGAATCCATTGATTGGGTCCCATAAAAAAATTATTGCTTAGTAATAAGTAGTTCCTAAAAAAACAAGAATGGTGACTGCGCACTGAGAGTTGCAAGAAAGCCTATATAGATGACGTTTTAGTCGCTCGGACTCGCTCGGTCGGACAAAAATGGTCATAACTCTGGCAAATATTTACCAATTTCAATGATTTTTTTTTATTCGAAAGAAGAAACCACTGTATTGAATCTGTATGAATTTTATTACAACCGGATAAGAACTTCCTGGAGGACCATGAACGATGTGGAGGAATTTATCTGGTATAAAATCTTTTTAAAAAAAAATTGAACCGACTTCAATATCACTGAAAAGTATAAAATAATTTAAATATTATTGAAGTTGGTGCGCGGGTGGACTGAGGTGGTAGTTGTCCATACGTCATAATTGTCTTAGGGTACCCTCAGGTTTTATCATTATTATTGTTAGTCCGATTTATACAGAAAGAGCTTACAGTCTCTTGAGGTTGATATAATCCGTAAAATTAGTTCAACTCATTTCAATAATAAACGATGATTTAATGAGTTTCAAGAGGTGTTATTCCAGCTATTCATCACAATTTTTACGCCAACCTCCCAGTGGAGTCAAACTGCATACATTGACTCGGAATGATTCAGATTAAGGATTTTGTTTTAGAATTTATATTATAAGGAATTCTTTTTAAGTAAGTTAAAATACTTAAAAAGAATTCGTTCCGTTCTGTTGATTTGTTTGTACTAATTCTGTTTTTATTAGTTTTTTTTTCGGTAGGCATTTTTATTTCTTACTTTTTTGTTTAACTGTTATTAAAGGTATAATGTCAGTATTATAGGTTAATGTTTCTGTTTTTTAACTATAAGTAACTATTTTATGATAATCAAAGCTATTTTAAAAGTTTTTCTATGTCCAATAAAAAAGCTTATCATACGCTCTAATAAAGTGTTTGTTTAGGTATTTGCAAGAAATTCAGTTTTGTTTTACCAAAGTAATATTAAGAGCCTTATTATTTTCAGGCAATAGTAATTACGTTTGTAAGTTTTATTATTATTTTAATTGTGTTGATTTTTCTGCGAGAGTTAAAGCTAGTGAGTACCTATTTTGTTGTCAGACTTCTAAATAAAATATATCAATAAAGTAATTTAGATTCAGTTCAGTTGTTTCATTTATTATTTAAATATTTTATTGACTTAATCACCACATGCGATACTATTTCATTTAATATGGAGAAAGTAAAATATAGTATGTCTCATAATGCCAAATTAGTGTCGATGTAAGACGCCGTAAGTAAAACATACGATATTTTCTGCTTACTGAATTGCAGCGTAAGTAATCGTAAGTAACACACGATATTTGTATACTGCAGATTTCCATCGTATAAAAGCGTAACAACAATATCTCTAAAACGAATAATTATTAAACGTTTGTTGTTATCAATTAATACTATATACGCTGATTGTGAGTAGAGATATCAATAATTTCGTAATTACTAATAAAAAATAATCATAAGTGGCTCGGCGAGTTGAAATGAATAGATTACAAAAATACTTAATTGTAATTAAAGTTAATTGACGTTTGTGAGTGCGGCAGTTAGTATTTTACTATGACCAAATAAATAATAAAATAATATTTTAAGTAAATTATAAAAACAAACTGTGACAACCCTACTTGCTACGGAGTGCGCCATGCGGTGTCGGCTTTTACTCAAACATCAAAGGCGTCGAACTACTGTACTAGTTTATATACTGTGGTATTAGTTTGTACACTGTGTTAATACATTGTTAAACTATAATACGATACGTATTTATCATGATAATGTAAAGGTGGAACAGGTAGTTTGACATCGTATTTAATAGATGGCGCTAGTTGAATTGTACTGTTTTGCCGACGTAGCAATAGTCGTTGGCGACTTGAATAGTTTAGTCAGTCAACAGCAAACAGGATGTAATCAACGGTAGGAACAGTCGATTGTGAGACTTTGTAGCGAATAGTGATTGTGGGATTTGATCACAGTCTGACGTGATATTTTATAGTGGAGATACTTTGTTGTTTTCATTTATGATGGTTTATAAAATGTGTTTGTGAGTTTGATTGGCAGGTTATCAAGAGGTGCTATCTGAGGAACTGCATTGAAGATTGAGATGGGACCGACGAACATTATTAGTGGTAATATGAGTGGTTAACGTGCAGATTATTTTTCACTTAATATTATTATGTAATATAATTGATGATGGTTAGTTAATTAACGATAGTTGACTATAGTGGATAACTGAATAACTGATGATGATGACCAAGAGTTGGCGTTGGTGTGGTTTTAGGGGCTGGTGGAGACCACTTGGAGGGAGTCCCCATATTTTTATAAGCCTGTCAGTGTATCGAATGCCTTTAATATTACTGAATTATTAAGATAATCTCCCGTAAGAGTGTTTGAACTCCTACACATAGGTACTATTATTATTACAAAAATATTTTGTTAGTATTAAGAACTCGCTGTAAGTTTAATAAAAATTGCGACGTGTCTTATTGACACCCGCTTGGAACGGAGTTTCTATTTTGTTCCTTTGCTTAGCCAGAAATGGCGCTGGTATTTCAGATTAAGTAAACAATTCACAAGATGGCGCTGTACTTCATGTAATTGCAGAGCTTATTGTATTGTATTTAATTGTGTCTTATTCTGTATTTTGTGCCCTATTGCATCTTCTTGCGTCTTTTTGTGTTTTTTGCGTATTCTTGCATCTTCTTACGTCTTCTTGCGTCTTATTCCATCTTATTGCATCTTCTTGCTTTTTATTGCATCATCTTGCATCTTCTTGCATCTCCAGTAGACGTGACGTAGCCAAACCAGTAAGATGAGTAGGTACAATAATATAGATTGCGAAAAACAAAAATGCTAAAACATGTCCTCCTGCCCTATATAAACGCAGTTAATTTATCTAAAAAAAATATTATTTTTATTTTTTAATTAATGTGTTGCTCGCTGTCTTCGTATTGATGTTCAATTGATTTAATTTTTGCTTAAAGAAAAGTCACCCCAGACTTAAGTTAAATTTCCCTATTATAATAACATCAGTCTAGTCGGACAATGTACAAATTATTGTAAAAACAATCTAGGTTTTATAATAATCCTTTACAGAATCTTAAGAGTTATCGATGGAAAATTAAGTTAGGATCCTTATTAATTTTACTTAGTTATTTTTTCACGATATGATTACACAATTCAACTTAATAATTTTTATTTGCGCGCACAATCAGTCGGTACTGTTCAAGCGAAACTAAACAACCAACTCTACCGATTTTATGTTTTGGTAGAGTTTTCGCTGACTTGTGTTCGAATATCTAATGCTCCATCTAGACCAGAGTTCCCCAAACTTTTTTGTGTCGTAGACCACTTGCCATGTTTTTCCGTGTTGGGTAGACCCCCTACCCAACACGGAACCCTTCTTTTCTCGGTGACGTAGACCCCTTGCAGGTTGTCATAGACCCCTAGGGGTCGATATAGACCACTTTGGGAATCACTGATCTAGACGTATATATAATCAAAGCCTTTAAGTGACTTTCTGATAAGTATTCATTTTTCTATACATTATTGTGTGTCGTTGGTTTTCCAAAGAAATAAATAAAAATTAAAATTTGGGTGCCACACGAGCTCACTGAAAGAAACCTAAAGAATTGTGTAGTACTCATTTGCGATTCTCTATTGAAACGTAAAACGATCGTACGAAACCGAACCATTTTAGAAAATACTAGCTGACCCACGCAGCTCCGCCTGCGCTATTTTTACGTTAACTAAACTTTTATTATCAGACATTCGCATCGAATACATAACCTCCTTTTTTATAGTCGGTTAAAAACTGGGACCCACTTTTTACTTGCTCTCCGAAGCACGGACCCGTTTAGTTCAAATGGCGTTAAACGGTCACCCATCTATTTTAGGACCTTACCTAACGTTGCTTTAACCCGATCGATTACAAAACCTTGATAACAACTCTATATGAGTGTTACCTTACTGATATTTATTATATTATAAAGAAAAATTGATAAAATCGGACCAAGCGTATAACCAAGTACCCATGTTGACTTTAATACCCTCTCCCAAAAGAACCGTGCTAGATTACGGGATAAAAAGTATCCTATGTCCTACCTCGTAGTAAGATCTCAAATCATGCCAAGTTTAATTTGAATCCATTCAGTAGTTTCGGCGTGATGCTCAGCCGTGATACAGACAGACAGACAGACACAGACAAAAATTAAAAAAATTACATTTTCGGCCTCAGTATCGGTTATAGAATGCCTATTACAGTTTTATTATAAGTATAGATTGATCACTGATGATCAAAAGTGGATCACCTACGACAACATCGTGCGAGAAAGATCAAAGGTCACGATACCTCGGTGGTCACGATGGGTTAAACTTTATTTTATATCTAATATATAAAATTCTCGTGTCACAGTTTTCGTTGCCATACTCCTCCGAAACGGCTTGACCGATTTTGATGAATTTTTTTGTGCTTATCCGATATCTATGAGAATCGGCCAACATCTATTTTTCATCCCCCTAAATGTTAGGGGTAGTCCACCCCTAAATTTTTATTTATATGGCAAAACAACGTTTGCCGGGTCAGCTAGTATACTATAATATAATTAATATACGACCTGAGATAAGGTGCACGCTTAGTTTTTGTAAAGTTTAAAGATGCGTAAGTGGTGGGATCGTGTGGAAGTGTGGGGCGGGCGGCCGGTGGGCCGGGGCACGGGGCGGCCGCACAGTGTCGCGCGCGAGCCATGCGCCGGCGCACCGCTGCCACTAATCCGAGTGTTGTGAAGTGACAATTAACTCGCATCGCTCATACAAACGTGCCATCATTCGCGAAATAAAAAATCGTATACGGTGTTGATCGATATATTGTACATTTAACAAGGTGTACTAAGTAATACAGTTACGTGTACATTACTTGTGATAAAGGGACCCTAACGTATATAAGTACGTGACGTATATAAATTGACCCTTTTAACGGTAAGTAATGAATTGAACTCTCACTCTATATGTATATAGCAATCGAGTGTATTGCAACAATTAATAATGTTACACTTCAGCAAATTAGGACATAGGTCCCTCATCCTTGCGTAACCTCATCCTTGTTAACCCTCGACCAAAAACGAGGGGAGTTATAAGTTTGACGTCTATGTCTGGAAGTCTGTCTGTCTGGATGTCTGTCTGTATGTATGTCCGCCTGTGTCATCGTAGCGGTCGAACCAGTGAACGGATTTGAATGCGGTTATTTTTGAAGTGAAACTTCTTATGCGACTTCCAACAAATTTAACGCTTAACGCTTTAAACGTTAAGCGTTTAACTTGTTAACGTTATGAAAGCGCTCACGTGACGCAGTCATTCCGTCATTCAGTGTCGTCCAGTGTCGTTCGGTGTCGTCCAGTGTCGTTCGGTGTCGTTCGGTGTCGTTCGGTGTCGGTCAGTGTCGTTCAGTGTCGTACAGTGTCGTTCAGTCGCGGGGAGGGGGAATAGAAAGAGACAGAGCGAGAGTGAGGGACTTCCGCGCGGAGGGACTCCACGCACGCACATTTTTTTATTATATATATATATATTATATTAAAGGAGATTCTGGCGAAGGTTACCATTTTATTTAGTATCATCGGATTTACATATGTTCTAAATTTCAGATCTGTGAGGGTGAGTGAGTGAGTGAGGGACCGACCGACCGACCGACCGACCGACCGACTGACTGACTGACTGACTGTAGAAAGAGACAGAGCGAGAATGAAGTTTCACTTCTTCCGCGCGGAGGGGCTCCACGCACGCAATTTTTTTTTAATATTGCTTCGTTTTATTGTACATTTAAGATAATTATCTTGGTCAAGGAGAGCAACACCAAAGAGAATATAATACTACTGTAGCAACATTCCACAATAATATGATGGATCGGAAATACGCAACTAAAATGTCATTTTGACAACTGACTATACCTGCGATTGAACTTGTTGCGGATTCCAATTCAAATCACAGGCGATAATCAATACAGAAAACGGGGCCTTACTGTATTGATTATCGCGTAGTTTTTAAGATTTGGACTGTTAATGTTTTTAGTAAGTCACTGTATGTATGTCGTTCGAGTTGCGTAACAACGTGAACGCAAGTTATATTGATAAGTAATAATAATTCGCATTTAGCTTGTAATTTTTAGGACTTCACAAGCATATTCCGAAAAAGGAAAGTCGAAGAAGTATATTGTTTTGTATCCATTTTATACTATATTTGGCGCCCACGTACTGCTGATACTCGTATTTGATAACATAAAATTCAGTAAAATGTGTCAAGTAAAATATTTCCAGAATAAAATCTTTAAAAAAAAAAATTGAACTAATAGACTGGTCGAGTGTAAAGCTAATCGAGAAGCAGGTAACGTTAACATGTTTTTATGGCGTACAGGGCGATTGTTATGTTTATCGGCTCGTGTAGTGAATAATTTTTTTTTTTATTACAATAATATTTAAATTATTTTATACTTTTCAGTGATATTGAAGTCGGTAATTTTTTTTTTTTTTTAAGATTTTATTTTAAACTTTTTAATGATATTTTCATCGATATACTTTTATAGTATATCGATGGATATTTTCATATATAAAGATTGAACCATCGAAGACCGTAAAATGATCTAGGTAGGTTATGATCACATTATCGTCTACATAGTTTTACATAATTCATGTTTCTTCAGAAAAAAATATCCGGTCGTAATGAAACTTGTATGGAATCATCATAGTAGTTTACTCTCTCGAATAAAAAAAGAATCATCGAAATCGGTTCATAATTGTCAGAGCAATGTAATGGAGAACATCAGTTTTATGGTTTTTACCAGATAAATTCCTTCACATCGTTCGTGGTCCTCCAGGAAGTTCTTATCCGGTTGTGATAAAATTCATACAGATTCAATACAGTTGTTTCTTCGTTCGAATAAAAAAAGAATCATTGAAATTGGTAGATATTTGCCAGAGTTATGACCATTTTTGTCCTTAAAAAGCGACATAAAGTCATCTATATAGGCTTTCCTGCAGCTTTCCTACGCAGTTACCATTCTTGTTTTCTCAGGAACTACTTATTACTAAGCAATATTTTTTTATGGGACCCAATCAATGGATTGAAGAATGGATGGAAGAAAGATTTTTTCAAATCGGTTCATAATTGCCAGTGTACGGTTTACATCGTACATTTTTATTTTATGCTGACATCATATTTGTCAACTTAGTTTCCATACTTCATTATATTAAGACCAGTGTGCGACACAACACCACGCCACCGCGACAAACACGCGTCGTGTGATAATCACCACTCACTAACTTAACTCTGTAAAAAACCTTATAAAATAAACATTACTGAAAGACATTTAACTTCTACATTAACTTAACTAACTACAACAAACTCCACAGCTGTACAGATCTAGCACATAGTGAATTTTGCGGATTTTGTTTGTGATAGCGAATCGGTTTGGCTGGCCTCCCAGAAGCGGGTCTCCCCAGTCCAGATTGAGAAGTCGAGTGTCACAGCGAAGACTGCGGAGACACTTTGTGCCATGGACTCTCAAGAAAAACTCGTGAGCAGAAACAAGCAACGAAGAACACTTGAGAAAGAAGACTGCTGGTGAACGACGGTTGTCTTCCTGTCCTGAACTGAACCATCACCTGGAAATCTACAGTATCCACTATACTAAGGTACTTAAACAATACTTAACTCGAAGGAACTTAACTAAACTATACTTAAACGAAACTACTTAACATGGAACTTTTAACTAAACAAGCGTCCTCTTTCGAAAGCATTAAAACATTATGCACTAATTACAAAAAGGACAGTGCGTCAAGAAAAACTAAAGACTACTTAGAAAAACGACTATCAAGCTTAGAAAAACTATGGGTGGAATTTCACGAGCGGCATGAAACACTTCTGGAAACATCTGAAGATAAATCTACGATTAGCTACTTCACCAATAATATTTACGGCAACACGAAGCAAATGTACGAAGGCAACTAAAACGGATATGATACATTTATTACTTTCTCTACGAAGTCAACAAAACGTGGACTTTGACTTGACTGGCATGCTGGAAGAAGAAACGAACAACAAAGTAAAACAGCTTATGAACCAGCAAGTATGTAACTTTAAGGTATTGTATAGAACAATGGAAAAAATTAACATTGACACCATAACAGAGAAGTGGGAGATTGAAGATTACCTTTCGATTATGAAGTCAAAATGGGAGTCCATTGACAAGATCCACTGGGAGCTGGAAGGCTCACTTAGAGGGAGTAATTTGGAAGAAGACTACAATAAAAAATTTGATTACATCGAACAAAAATATGACAACACGAAGAAGGTTCTGAACAGCAAAATTTGGGCAAACATTCACTACCAACGAGCTGCACCGCAAATTGAAACTCCTGTCTTTGCCGGCGACTATATGCAATGGGTCTCTTTCAAAGATATTTTTCTCGAAACCATACATAATAACCCTACTATCTCCAAGACGCAAAAACTGCAGCACCTGAAAACGAAACTAAGGGGTGAGGCTGAGCGCTTGGTACAGCATTTATCGATCAGCGCCGATAACTACGAATCTTGTTGGGAAATATTAAAACACCGATACGATAATCGTCGCCTACAGTTTTCTTCATTTATGAATTCTATGCAGCAGCTACCAGTTATTCAACAACCTAACGCCTACAATTTGAAAAGAATGCACGACATTATAAAATAAAGCATAAATGGACTCGCCAACATGAACATAGAGGTATCAAGCTGGGGACCGATGATCGTGCACTATATGTCACAAAAACTGGACGCCGTATCTTATAACGAATATAACAAAGAAATAGTAAACAACAAGGAATTGCCCGACCTCCAGGAATTCCTATCATTCATAGAAAACAAGTTCGTTGCCTACGAAACCGCAACAAGCTCACAGAAGAGCTCTCCTAATATTCAGAAACCGCTTTTCAATAAATCTTTTCAACAACCGGTTAACAAGAGCTATACAAATACCTATAAATCGAATTACAACTACAACATCAAAAACAAACCGAATCATTTCCAAAACTCAACTCCGTACGAGTCTAAAAACGACTTATCAAAGGCATTTCATACATCATTTCAACCATGCCCATTATGTGATGGCGATCATGTGTTGAGGAAATGTAACAAATTCATCAAAATGGACACAGCCGAACGTATTAAAACGGTTGCGAAACTGCAAGTATGTAGAAACTGTTTATACAGCCACGGGAATGAATACTGCACGTCATCGAATACTTGCAGGGAATGCAATTTGAAACACCACACATTGTTGCATAAAAACATTGTATTTCAACCGACTGCAAAAACGGAGAGTAATGATGTTCACCCACAACCTTCGACATCAAATAAACACCAGGGCACTCATCATTTATCAAATAGTGAAACGGAAGTCCTCTTGACCACCGTCCAAGTCAAGATAAAATCTGCCGTCGGCACCTACATCACTCTACGAGCTCTTCTAGACCAGGGCTCTCAAGTTAACTTAATAACGGAAAATGCTGCTCAACTGCTGCGACTACCTCGTAAAAAATTAAATGCTGCTGTGGCTGGAATCGGATCCGTCTCTGGAAACAGCAAGGGACTTATACAAATGAACTGCAAGTCCATTCATTCGGATTATAATTTTAACACTCAAGCATTGATCCTTAACAAACTAACGAATAACTTACCGCATCAAACTTTCAAAAACCAAAAGTGGGATCATTTACAAAACTTGCAGCTTGGAGACCCTAGCTATAATGTATCAAATTCTGTTGACGTACTTTTTGGCGCTGGGGTCTACGCTGACATCATCCTGGATGGAGTCCTGAAAGGCGATCATCACACTCCGGTCGCACAACAGACTCGTTTGGGGTGGATCTTATGCGGAAAACTTAAACCGCTCAACTGCCTTGCAACGTTAGTGGACACAACGGAATTATCTAAATACTGGGAGAGTGAAGACATTACGCAACGGGAGCATGACGTCAGCAAAAATGACCAATCCGAAATTTATCACAAAGAAACAACAATACGGAACCAAAATGAATCCTACGTTGTAAAAATGCCCATGATACAGAAACATGAAGACAACTTGAAACCCCTTGGCCTTGGATGGAACCCTAACTTCGACACATTTACTTTTAACTGGAAACTAGACGAAAAACCAAACAAAAGATTGAGCAAACGGACTTTATTATCTCAGATATCTCAACTGTATGATCCGCTGGGCTGGCTTTCACCAGTAGCTATTACCGCAAAACTAATGTTTCAAAGGGTGTGGACAGAAAACCAAGGATGGGATGAACCGGCATCTATCGACATTCAAAAAGATTGGGAAAAACTAAAAACACAATTACCAGATTTAAAAACAATTAAACTTCAACGATGGATCGGATGTATTAATAAACAAATCGAATTACTTGGATTTTGTGACGTCAGCGAAAAGGCTTACTCGTGTGTTATTTACACGCGCGTCATAAATGAAACAAGGCAACCTGTATTAAGCTTACTCGCCGCAAAAACTAGGGTTGCCCCTCTGGCGCAAAAACTGTCCCTACCACGCCTTGAACTCTGCGGTGCATTACTACTGTCGCAGCTGATAAAGAAAACCACAGATGCATTACAAGAATATGACATCAACGTCTGGGCATGGAGTGACTCTCAAGTCGTGCTAGCTTGGTTACAAGGTGAAGCCTCAAAATGGGAAAGATACGTGGAAAATAGAGTACTAAAGATTCGCGAAGTAATACCGGCAACTAATTGGTCATACATTGAATCGAAAAGTAACCCAGCAGATATAGCAACAAGAGGTTTATATCCAACCAAACTATTACAGTCTCCATTATGGTGGACCGGCCCTTCCATACTGAAAACTTTCAAGCGAAGCCAGGCTGAACATATAGCGAACTGCTATACAAGAAACATCGGCGAAAAACATATCGTGCCAGCCCTGCAACCGAAAGAAAACGACATCATTAATAATATACTGCACAAATACAGCACACTAACGCGTGGTACGTGTCATCGCTTGGATTACGCGATTTTGTACAAATGCACGACATATCATAACAATTACAAAGAAGAAACCTGATTCCATCCGGCCCACGCCACCTGATTACCTAACTACACAGGAATTGAACGATTCATACAAACTAATAACAAAACATGTACAAAAACAAGAATTTTATACGGAATACAACTTATTACTTAAAAATCAAGACATACCTAATAAGAGCAGTATATACAAATTAAACCCATATTTAGATAAAGACGGCATTATGCGTGTGGGCGGAAGATTAAATAAAAGTAACTTGCCGTCGCGAATGAAAATCCCTATGATTATATCAAGAAATGGAAGATTAACACAACTGCTGATTGAACAAGCTCACGCCGCAACTCTTCACGGTGGAGCTCGCCTCCCACTCGCATACCTACGTCAGCAATACTGGATAGTAGGGGGCAACAGAGCCGTAAAAACTCATCTACATCGATGTGTACGCTGCCATCGATTCAAATCAACAAGCCCCTACCAACTCATGGCGGATCTTCCAACTCAACGTGCGACCCCATCTCGGCCCTTCACACATACGGGGGTTGATTTCACGGGGCACGTGGACGTAAAGCTTAATAAGGGAAGAGGAGTAAAAACGTCCAAGGGCTATATTTGCATTTTTGTCTGCATGGCAACTAAGGCGGTTCACATTGAACTCGTGTCGGATTTAAGTACAGAAACATTAATCGCCGCATTTCAACGCATGTGTTCAAGACGTGGAACACCGGAACATGTCCATTCGGACTGCGGAACAAATTTTATCGGGGCATCAAAAATGCTAAAAAACGAATATGAACTCTTCAAAAAGGAACTGCCTACTGAATTCTTCAACGAGATAAGCCAAATGAAAGTGGAGTGGCACTTCACTGCACCCGCTTGGCCAACTGCTGGCGGGCTGTGGGAGGCGGCAGTGCGCTCTATGAAGTACCACCATCGACGCGTTTTGGGTGATCAAAAATTGACTTACGAACAATTTTCGACACTACTAACGGAGATTGAGGCCTGTATGAACTCACGCCCTCTCTGTCCCATCACAGAAGACCCAGACGAGTTCTACAACTATTTGACTCCGGGCCACTTTCTCACTGGTAGTCCTACATGACCTTGCCACTATCAAACAATGAGGACGACCGGAACTTGGACCTACGGCGAAGATGGCAACTAACCGAAAACATGTTCCATCGATTCTGGAAGACCTGGTCAAGCGATTATTTAACCTCACTTCAATCGCGCAGTAAATGGCAAAAACCAACACGGAACTTCAAGAGGGACGACATTGTAATCGTGAAGGAATACAATTTACCACCAGGAAAGTGGGCCATGGGTCGGGTGGTCGAAGTTCACCCCGGCAGCGATGGCCATGTGCGAGTAACAACTATAAAAACGCAAGTTGGCCTAATAAAGCGACCTGTTACGAAATTAGCGTTACTACCAATCGAAACGGGCAAAGCACAGCAACAGCAATAATTATACCTACAATACCAAACACGTAGCGCCAAAATTGAGCCGCGTCGGAGACGAGAGCATTGAGAAGATAACGCAGCGGCCGGCGCGGTGGGCGGCGGGACGGCGCGAAGACGCGCTGACGAAACCATCGCAAGTTTCCATCCGGACGTCCGGCGACATTGATTTCGACGTTTAAGATAATATATTTAATTCTTTACTTTAATGTTGTATAACTTTGCTTATTTTTTATTGCTATATGACAATATTTTGTAAAACTTATTTTTTGCTTTGTACTGGTGATTCTCACACTACCTAGAGACATTCATGTCTTTTCGGGTTAGGAGTATGTACGGTTTACATCGTACATTTTTATTTTATGCTGACATCATATTTGTCAACTTAGTTTCCATACTTCATTATATTAAGACCAGTGTGCGACACAACACCATGCCACCGAGACAAACACGCGTCGTGTGATAATCACCACTCACTAACTTAACTCTGTAAAAAACCGTATAAAATAAACATTACTGAAAGACATTTAACTTCTACATTAACTTAACTAACTACAACAAACTCCACAGCTGCACAGATCTAACGGACTGTACAGCCAGAGTTATGCGCGAACATATATAAAATATATATATATATATTATTACGGACGGACTTAACTAACTACAATAAACTCCACAGCTGCACAGATCTAACGGACTGTACAGCCAGAGTTATGCGCGAACATATATAATATATATATATATATATATATATATATATATATATATATATATTATTACGGACGGACTTAACTAACTACAACAAACTCCACAGCTGCACAGATCTAACGGACTGTACAGCCAGAGTTATGCGCGAACATATATAATATATATATATATATATATATATATATATTATTACGGACGGACTTAACTAACTACAACAAACTCCACAGCTGCACAGATCTAACGGACTGTACAGCCAGAGTTATGCGCGAACATATATAATATATATAATATATAATATATATATATATATATATATTATATATGTTCGCGCATAAAAACTTCAAAAAAGGAGGAGGTTCTCAATTCGTCTATATATATAAACATAAACATAAAATAAACATTACTGAAAGACATTTAACTTCTACATTAACTTAACTAACTACAACAAACTCCACAGCTGCACAGATCTAACGGACTGTACAGCCAGAGTTATGCGCGAACATATATAATATATATAATATATAATATATATATATACATAATATATATAATATATATATATATGTTTATGTTTATGTTTATATATATAGACGAATTGAGAACCTCCTCCTTTTTTGAAGTCGGTTAAAAATAAAAACCGACTTCATTGAATGATCTGAATGGTTATCTGTGGAAACTTTATTGGTTTATGTATTACCTATAGAGAATACAATCCCGAGCATGTTTTTCAATACCGGGATTTCGGGATTTTTGATGCGTAATCCCGGGATGCCGGGACTGTCCCGGTATTAGACTATGTATTATAAAATTATATTTTTTCCATAATATTTTTTCCTCTCTTACTTACAGGCTATATTCAAAAAAATTATGTAAAAACTTTATTAGTATTACATACTAATCTCAGAGTTCAAAGCTCAGAGTCTCGCAACGAGCTATGGAGAGAGCTATGCTCGGAGTTTCTTTGCGCGATAGAATCCGGAATCAGGAGATTCTCCGAAGAACCAAGGTCACCAACATAGCTCGTAGAATATGCAAGTTGAAGTGGCAGTGGGCAGGCCACATCGCTCGAAGAACCGATAACCGTTGGGGAAGAAAGGTTCTCGAGTGGCGACCACGAACCGGAAGACGCAGCATAGGCAGGCCTCCCACTAGGTGGACCAACGTCCACAAATGGCAAATTGTCGTTCATTGTGGTGGTCTAGGGGGGAGGCCTTTGTTCAGCAGTGGACGTCTTCCGGCTGATCATGATGATGATACTAATCTGTAGGGAATTTTATGAAGAATTCAAAAAATTTTACATATTAGGGGGTAGTTAAGTTATACAAAATTTGGAGAAATCATCGAAAGAATGCATCTGTTCCTTCCCCGCGGGGTGTCCGGTGCGGGGGGCCGCCAGACGTGCGGTATCGGCCGCAGGCCCCGCCACGAGAGTTAAGTATTCCGAGCGGGAAAGTCCCTTCTAAGTTCTAGGACAAACATACATTATTATTAGGACTGTACCTTTGTAGTACCTACGTATCGTACGGCGTATCTAAGGGTTGTATTTTGTCGTTATGTAATAAATCCCTACTATTAATATAATCTAGGCAAGGTTATTGTCAAGACGCAACGGGCTACGGAATGCAAACTAGATCTGTTTGTGGCAATCCCGAAAATCCCGAGATTAGCCAAGTGCAGTCCCGGGATTTTCGGGGCCAGAAAACGGCTGGGATCCCGGGATCCCGAATCTCGGGGATCCCGAATTGTATTCTCTAATTACCTACCATATTTAATTGTATATAAGTACAATTGTTTGTTATGTTTCCCTTGAAAATAAAATTAAATAAAGCTAAAAAGCATTAAATAACGATAATATATTGTCTTTCACTAATAGAAAATCTAACGCTGAATAGTAACGTCAGTATCCGTAATGTTTTGTATTAGTGATGGATTCATAATATCGGTATATTTTGTCACTTAGTATACCTAAGTGAGTGTTGGATTGCGGTCCCACCTGGCCACGGTCATCAGTGGCCACGCAGCCGTGGCTGGTGGCACACAATACATATACACTGTTAGTGTGGTTGTAAAACCCTTTTTTAAGATCACAGAATTAAAGTTATGTGGCAGGTAGTTTTAAAATTGTGAACTTGTTGAGGGTATGTGTAGCAGAAGGCTACACCTTTATGATAAACTAGCTGACCCACGCAGCTCCGCCTGCGCTATTTTTACGTTAACTAAACTTTTAATAACAGACATTCGCATCGAATACATAACCTCCTTTGTTATAGTCGGGTAAAAACTGGGACCCTCTTTTTACTTGCTCTCCGAAGCACGGACCCGTTTAGTTCAAATGGCGTTAAACGGTCACCCATCTATTTAATGACCTTACCTAACGTTGCTTAACCCGATCGATTACAAAACCTTGATAACAACTCTCTATGAGTGTTCCCTTACTAATATGTATTATATTATAAAGAAAAATTGATAAAATCGGACCAAGCGTATAACCAAGTACCCATTTTGACTTTAATCCCCTCTCCCAAAAGAACCGTGCTAGATTACGGGATAAAAAGTATCTTATGTCCTACCTCGTAGTAAGATCTCAAATCATGCCAAGTTTCATTTGAATCCATTCAGTAGTTTCGGCGTGATGCTCAGCCGTGATACAGACAGACAGACAGACAGACAGACAGACAGACAGACAAAAATTAAAAAAAATACATTTTCGTACTCAGTATCGGTTATAGAATGCCCTCCATATATAATTTTCGAAATATCTTCAATGTACAGAATTGGACCTGTTACAGTTTTATTATAAGTATAGATATAGATGATTAGACAAATTGCATGAAACTATTTATTTGGGAAAATTACAAGATATTGATTAAAAGGATAAAATGATATGATAATGAGCACACGACGCGGCGCGGTTGATGTCCGGTAGTGAACTGATTTAACATTAACGTATAATTAATGCGCTTACGGAAACTGCTTACTATACAAATGTGCGGTTGCACCGTACATGCTCCCGGGCGAAAGATGAAATGGATGCTGTGAGATGATGATGATAATTATACAATACAATTGAAAAATAAAACAAAATGATAACATTCATTGAAATAAAACTACTAGGTAATAGGACAACCTTAAATTATTATTAATTAATAAAAAATCACTTAAAGTCATTAATCTTCTGATATAGTAAACACTGGTTTTAATAATATAGGCGACGTGCCTCTGTTTGGCCTCGTTTACGGAGGCGCGGAGCGTCGCGCGTCGCGTGTGGCGTGGCGTCTTGCATCTCTCTCTCACTCCTAGAACGCCATATGTTTTAACTCAGTGCGGGCCGCGCCGCCCATCGCGACGCGTGACGCCCCGCGCCTCCGTAAACGAGGCCTTAGTCCTACTGGTACTAGCGACTTCACTACACTCAGTGTAAATTGCTCTTTGCTTAAACTTTGTCTTTTCACTACACTTTACACTATCGTAACACAGTTTACTGATGCTGGTGGTGCGGGCAGCGGGCAGCGGGTGCGCAGCCTCCGCCGCCACCGCCGGCCTCGCCGCCTCCCCGCTGAGACGACTCCGCAGTCTACGCCATGCGAATATCATACCGACGACGCTGACTACACCGATTATTATGTACTAGCTGACCCGCGCAGCTCCGCTCGCGCTATAATTACATTTTGCTCCCCTTTTCTCCCTACTTCCTTGATTTATCTCTCTCCATCTCTCTCTCTTATAATAAAAATCTAATTCTATGCTATTTCTCTCCCCTCCCGCTTCGGTCCCCGTCACACTTCCCCTCTTCCTCTCCCCGTTGTCCTCTCTGAACCCTCTCCCTCCTCTCTTTTCTCCCAACTTGCTCCCTCTCACTCTCCCCCCCCCCCCCCCCCCCTCCGTGCACCACCTAACTCCTCCGATCACTCACTCCATCACCCTCCCCTCTCCCTCTCTTGCACCCTCCTCTCGTTCTATATATCCTCGTCAATCATATCAGCGGCATAAAATATACTTTATAACCTATTCTCAGATCTACCCGCAAAATTTCATACATATCGGTTCACCCGACTCTCGTGCACGTAACTCAGAGGTTCTCAGATTTTGTTGTGCAAGGCGTTGCGAACGTTCGACACTCGACTCTCGTGCGCGTACCTGAGAGTTTCTCTGATTTTGTTCAGCAAGGCGTTGTGAACGTTCAGGTGAAGATTCTCCCATACGACGTATTCTTGCTGCCCGTGCTTGAGAACTATGTTTAGAAAGTTGAGACCTGGCTCTCTTAGGCATTTTCAAATGGGTAAGAAAATGCTAATAGCGTGTAATATTCTAGCTCTGAAAAGAACTGTTGTTTAGCCCTGAAAAGAACTGTTGTTTAGCCCTGAAAAGAACTGTTGGTTAGCCCTGAAAAGAACTGTTGATTACCCCTGAAAAAATCTGTTGGTTAGCCCTGAAAAGAACTGTTGATTAGCTCTGAGAAGAACTTTTGCGTAGGTGTAGTTTTAAGAAAGAAATATAAAAAAAATCGCACGACAATTATTAGAATTCCGACCTCGCGTTTGAGCCGCGCGGATACCATACTCATAGATCTAAACTCCCCTCCCGCATGCGCACCCCCGCCTTGGTGACGCTCACTTCGCAACGGGCCGTGCAGCAGAAATCTTTTAATTTATAAGCAGTAATATTTTAATTTCGCCATAACTTCAAAACCAAATGTCCAATTTTAATCATTCACAGACCAAATATAATCTACATAAACTGTACTTAATGATGAAATAATTTATTTTGATAAGGATTAATAGCATGAATAAAATAAATGCGTTTAAATGTAGTCCAAACAAAATTCAAGATTTTTAAATAAAAAAAATGGTTGTTGGGCCTCACTCGACATAGATACGCGCGTGTGCCGCGGACTTTTTTGTAGATATTTATAAGATCTACAATTAATTAGAACATTTTATGGTTCTATCTTTTATAGTTTAGGCAGCGTACGCAAAATAAGTAACTTTTCTGGTTGATTTTTTACACCTTGTGTCCGAAAAAACCCAAATATCTTACGGAACCCTATTTTTTTCAAAATAAAATTTAGCCTATGTTATACGTAGATAATGTAGCTTTCGAATGGTGAAAGAATTTTTAAAAACGGTCCAGTAGTTTTTGAGCCTATTCATTACAACCAAACAAACAAAGTTTTCCTCTTTATAATATTAGTGTAGATATCGCAGTGTAGTGATGAATATCGTGGAAGGATACCGTTTCTGATAGTGGAATGCTCGGTTTTATATCATCCGATTGCTTCTTGATATTCATCAAATCCTTGTAGTTTAGCTCAAGGTCTGTAGTGTTGATGACCGAGGAGTTTGGAATTGATATATTTAGAACTAGCTGACCCACGCAGCTCCGCCCGCGCTGTGTTTACGTTAACTAAACTTTCAATAATACACATTCGCAAAGAATACAAAACCTCCTTTTTTAAAGTCGGTTAAAAACTTGGACCCACTTTGTACTTGCCCTTCGAAGCACGGAGACGTTTAGTTCAAATGGCGTTAAACGGTCACCCATCTATTTAATGACCTTACCTAACGTTGCTTAACCCGATCGATTACAAAACCTTGACAACAACTCTCTATGAGTGTTACCTTACTGATTTATAAAGAAAAATTTATAAAATCGGACCAAGCGTATAACCAAGTACCCGTTTTGACTTCAATACCCTCTCCCAAAAGAACCGTGCAAGATTACGGAATAAAAAGTATCCTTTGTCCTACCTCGTAGTAAGATCTCAAATCATGCCAAGTTTCATTTGAATCCATTCAGTAGTTTCGGCGTGATGCTCAGCCGTGATACAGACAGACAGACAGACAGACAGACAGACAGACAGACAGACAGACAGACAAAAATTAAAAAAATTACATTTTCGGCCTCAGTATCGGTTATAGAATGCCCTCCAAATATAATTTTCAAAATATCTTCAATGTACAGAATTGGACCTGTTACAGTTTTATTATAAGTATAGATATTGTTTATCGGTGATATCTCCATAGATTCTAAGGTTGGTCTGATATATAGCTTGCTTGATTCCAGCTTATGACTGTAAACTGTGAAGTCATTTGATTTAATGATTCATCCCTGGCCTATAGTCAGGAGGCCAGCCTTTTGTAAATCTATTGTGCTTATTTGGTTCTCACATAGTAACCGAAGATGGCATTGATTGCAGCAAAAGTAAACATAGTTGTTCAGATCATGAAGGTCTGTCCATCTGTTCGAACATGCTATTACATTAGTTTCGCATAACCCCGTATTTGTTTCAGTCATGCATAGACTGTGATCGTTTTTCATGTTATAGATTGGTTTTGGAATACTGCACAAAATTGTCTCAGCGTTTTGTTGTATGCAAGAAGAACGATCGTATTCAGATAAAGGTAAGAATACGTCCTTTTTAAGATTAATAGCAATGTAATCTGATACTGGGTGTACACTGATCATACGTGTAGTGTTATGCAGTCGATGCGGTATTGGGATCACCCTCAGAACCTCAAATGCTTCTCTGCTGATAAGAGGCATCTTGATTTGAAATATGAAGTAAATTTGGGACATTCTGGCCCACACGCGGA
The DNA here is from genome assembly GCA_911728495.1 of Furcula furcula. Lineage (NCBI taxonomy): Eukaryota > Metazoa > Arthropoda > Insecta > Lepidoptera > Notodontidae > Furcula > Furcula furcula. Next base: position 25,040,978 of record OU452257.1, on the reverse strand, counting down.
GTAAATAATTTATTTTACTAAATGATGTTTTGTCGACCGGCGTTGATAAATCGTTTGATATTCGACCCGATATAGCCACGAGTTTTTGATTATGGGGTTAAAATTTAGGGTTAAATTTTCCATGATTTAAGTCGGTAATACACTCAATCAACCGATCCTGTATCTCTTTAATTTGAAAAAGAAGGTTGTTTGAAATTATTGCTGATAAAGCGAAATCGGCAATCGTAGATTCGTTTTGTAATGCTGATTTAAGAACATTGATTGCATTCTCTAAGTTATATATTTTTTTATTAATTGCCTTATGCTGTTTTTCCATTATATTCTCCGTTCTCTTAAGTAAATTAAACTCTGCTTCAACGATGGATGTCTGATTCTTCCACAGCATAGCCATATGATTTTGATTAGACTTAATGGTATTGATATCTCGTACATAATTTTCTGCGAAGCGCGCATCTAATACGCCGAAGAGGCTATTAGCGAGATATCCGACGCCGTCAATGAGTCAGTCAATGAGTTACGATGTATTAAATGTTGACTTGAATTCGATGAATTATTGTTGCTTATGTTTGATGTTGATGGGCTTGGTGTCGGGTTATTGTGCACATACGCGTAATGTAAAATCGTGTTATGCGGACTATAGCACGTACGACACCGTTTGTCTGAAATGCAAGCCTTGCCGATAACGGCAACGGTATGACCATAAGGTCATACAAGCAATTTTTGCATAAATTGTACTTTGATACGGTGCGCTTCTTGTTGTCAGGCGACATATTTAGGAATTTTTGGCTGTAAAATATTCCATGGTCATAACTGTTACACACAGGACATTTGTATTTTGATACAGGAGCTTTCTTATTATCATCGGATAATGCTGGAACCTGTCGTTTACTCGCCAAATATGTTTGTTTAAAGTTATTCGGCCTCTGCCGCATAGCGTCAAATGATTGCTGATTCTGATTATGACTGATATTACTGCTGTTCATAGCGGGCTTATTCACAAAACAGTCTGATCCTCCTGTCCTCTTCAATGATGTTTCTAATGATATAAACTTATTTTCTATAAAATCTAAAAACTCTTGTAGTATAGGTAGGTCCCTAGGTTGCTTGAGCGATTGTAAATACTCATTATTCTAATTTCTGAGATAAAATATGCACAATAAGAGGGTCCCATGAACTTGTATCAACCCCCAAATTTTTGATTGCGTTCAAACACTCCATAGTGGTATCATGCATTCTTTTTATATGATTCAATGATAATTTGGAACTTGCTGGTACATTTAACAAAGTATTAGCGTGGGATGAAAATATTTTTTTTTTATTATTGTACCGGTGGTTCAAAATATCCCACACCAAGTAATTGTCGGAGCTGATAGGAAGGTGTTGAATCAGTCGCTCGGCTTCTCCTCGCACCTTGCCTTTCAAAAACTGCATTTTTTGCGCACCTGATAATGCTGAATTACGGTGTATTGTTTCTGTAAACAGGTCTTTAAATGCAGACCATTGCTGGAAACTGCCACTAAAAAGGGTATCTGGGGTGTAGATTTATCACGAAATGATGACGTGGCCATCCGTTTATTGATGGATTTCTTGATATTTAGATATGTCTGTTCGGCGTTAGAGTATTGTTCCTCATTTTCCTGGTTTGAACCTTCTAACTCACTATCTAATTCCCAATGCAGCGCATCTATAACTGACCAGCGCGACTGCAGGGTTTGAAGTAAGTCATCAAACTCCCACTTTTCTGATATTAAATCTAAATCTAGGCCTGATATTGCTCGTTTGAATGCTCGGTAATTGCTGGACTGTTTCTTAAGCATCTCTTCGGTTTTACTGCAGACCCCTCTTGATGTAAAGGTTGTTGGTTGTGGCGTGTGCTGCTGGCTTCCTCCTGGAGCTGATAGCGGAGTAGCCGGCTTCAGTAATGGTGTCGGCGTCCGGCCCTCTTCTCGTAAAGGATAATATTGTATTGCTGATCGAATAGCACTGTATCTATCCCTAGCGGTCTCAAACTGATTGGACGAGAAGTAGCTATGCGATTTTGACCCGAAATTAGAAAGATTGTTATGATTAGCCTGGAACTCATGCCAATAATTATCGAGAGTGTGCAGTCCACGTTTGATATATTCCGCAGATTTTCTTTCCGCCCCATCTTTTTTAAAGTTTGTGTATAGCTGCTCAATAGCAGCGATGATTTGCTGCTGAGTTGCGGTAATATCCTCCATCGTCGTCATGATCTCCAACGAAAAAAAGGAAAGATCTTACGTGGTATCTGATGATCACGAGCTGCTCTGTTTGCTCTATACCTCCTGATAGTATTGGTAAGTACCGATGCTGGATGACAAAATTCTTCGATAGCTTCAGTCTGACTCACCTCACTTGTAACACAGAGTCAAGTTGCTGTCCACTTGATATACGACACTGGTCACACGCGAGGTCCTTTTTCGAAGGACCAAAAATGTAGTATAATTCATGGAACTTACGGAAACTGCTTACTATACAAATGTGCGGTTGCACCGTACAGTATGAGACTCAAAATAGTTGAGATGTATTTTAAAAATAACAATGCGGAAGGTAGTATTGGTAATATGTTACGAATGGGTTGTAGTATTGACAATGTGGTGGGGGAAATGTCTAGTAGTATTTAAGGTGGAACCTCATTGTATTCTGGTCATTCTATCTGTGCGCGTGGTGGAATAAAGATGTACCACGTACTCCAGTGTTTTACTCAGAAATTATAATTAACAAAAGCTTCATAAGAACATCACAAACGAGCTGTATGTCAGTTATCGCCGCGCTGTAAAGTTTGATTGGCGGATATTTAGGGTAATTGTATGAGCGATGGAGTGCTACTATTATTGGATGTCGCCGATCAATCTACCGCTACGCTCGCTAGCGCCACAAGCGCAGAGTGCGGACTCGCGTAGTTGCCAAATGAAGCTATTTCGGGAAAGTGACGCTACTTAGGTATTTTCCGGTTTCGAAATCAATAGCGCATTCATGCGCAGCCGGACGTAACGCCTCTGAAATGGACTTCCACTCCGTTTTCGATAAGGTATGTCTGGTCCAGGTCCCGCCTGCCGTATTTTTTGCGAACTGTGCACTCACAGCTAGCTAATAAAGGTCGATGCGAATTGATCGATGTCCAGTAGCTGTGGTTAGTTCATAAACAAACAACGTTGAATACATTCAGTAGTGGACAGTAGGGGGAGCCGCGCGCGGCGCGCGTACTGGTGGCGATCGATATTTAGCTAACCTTTGCGCGGTATTCTGGGCGCGCTATTTGCGGCACTGCGCTGCGATAGCGCGCAGAAATAGCCACACGCGCGCGCACGCACACAGACGCAGCGCTTCATCCCCACGCGCACGATAGCGCACGCACCGTTCGACAGTTCCCTCGGTTCATCAGATATTATTAAGCACGCAGTTAATTAAATAATTCAAATAGATTCTGTTTTAACGTAACGCCGAGGCGCGTACGGCTAATGTCCGACATCGTAAAATCGTTCGTAGTAGCTGGAAATTGGGTATTTGTTTACAAGAATTCACCTGAGCCTGAGCCCGTGCAACAGAAGCTTCTGGCCGACCGGATTTAGTTAATGAATTCCACGATAGTGGTACAACTCTGGGGAAAACGTCTTATAAACAAATCTCGTAGACGGTGCGAAGTTGAACAGAGTGAAGTGAATAACTTTTTCAGCACAGCACCAAATTGCCAGCGTGTTCAACTGTGTAGTATTTATGAAAATACTGCTGGATTATGAATGTCATAAATGTGTTGTAGGTGCATGTTGCGTTATCTATCAAAACTATCAATTTCCCACGCGACGCGGGCTGTGTCGCGCTCAGCGCTCAGCTGTGCTATGGACGCGTGTAAACAAACATTCCGCGCGCTCCTGCGCCCGCGCGGCGCGGGGCGGCGCGGGGCGGCGAGCTCGCCCGCATGCCTCGCGCTGTCGACGCTCTCTATATACATGTACTCTACAAAACAATACACTATTGTCAAGGTTCAAAATATACTTTAAACAACCGTTCACTCGGTACACTCGGTTCACTCCAGGGTGTACCTGACTGATTACAATGTGTAGTATTCCCGTTACTAAAAGAAGATTGTCAAGTATTTTTTCCGACGGCCGCTCAGCCTGTTAACAATCGATTTTCATATACTTCACAGAACTTGGCGCAAAGAGCCAAGTTCTCATCTGCATATTTGTATGACAGCAATGACATAATCTCTACCTCTAATACTTTTTATACAAGTATAAAAAAAAAAAATGTGCGTGCGTGGAGTCCCTCTGCGCGGAAGAAGTGAAACTTCATTCTCGCTCAGTCGGTCGGTCGGTCGGTCGGTCCCTCTCTCATTCACTCACACACACACACACACACACACACACACACACACACACACACACACACACACACACACACACACACACACACACACACACACACACACACAAACACTAACTCAACTCAACTCAACTCAATTCAACTCAACCCCACTGAAACCAACTGAAACCCACTGAAACCAACTGAAACCCACTGAAACCCACTGAAACCCACTGAAACCCACTGAAACCCACTGAAACCCACTGAAACCCACTGAAACCAACTGAAACCCACTGAAACCCACTGAAACTCACTGAAACCCACTGAAACCCACTGAAACCCACTGAAACCCACTGAAACCCACTGAAACCCACTGAAACCCACTGAAACCCACTGAAACCCACTGAAACCCAATGAAACCAACTGAAACCCACTGAAACCCACTGAAACCCACTGAGCCCACTGAAACCCACTGAAACCCACTGAAACCCACTGAAACCCAATGAAACCCACTGAAACCCACTGAAACCCACTGAAACCCACTGAAACCCACTGAAACCCACTGAAACCCACTGAAACCCACTGAAACCCACTGAAACCCACTGAAACCAACTGAAACCAACTGAAACCCACTGAAACCCACTGAAACCTACTGAAACCCACTGAAACCCACTGAAACCCACTGAAACCCACTGAAACCCACTGAAACCCACTGAAACCCACTGAAACCCACTGAAACCCACTGACACCCACTGAAACCCACTGAAACCCACTGAAACCCACTCACCCACTCACCCACTCACTCAGTGACGGCGTCACATGAGCGCTTTCATAACCTTAACAAATTTACGCCTATCGCCTATCGTTTAACACCTATCACTTAACGCGTTAAGCGATAACGCGTTAAGGTGATTCATTTAACGCTTAACGCGTTATGTGATAACATTTTTGGAAGTCGCATAAGAAGTTTCACTTCAATTATAAAAGCACTAGCTGACCCGCGCAGCTCCGCCAGCGCTTAATATTATTTTTCTTAACTTTCCCGGTATTTATATTTTAAACCCTCTGGCCTAAAATTTTAACGGCCAAAAAGAGTTCCAGAAGAACAGTTTGCTAAATATTTTGTATATGGTTATGCAATGTCAAGCAAGGCCAATCCATGGATAGCCGTCGACGTCCGGATTTCTTTGTACGTTTGAACTAAGCTTCCCTATGCTTCGGAGCGCGCGAAAAAAGACGGTTCCGTATGTTGTAGACAGTAGTCGTTACCTTCGGAGTCGCCCTAGGACGTCCATTGAGTACGGCGGTGACTCCGAGTAGGACGGCGGCGGGATTGCGACCCCCGTTCCCGTGAGCACCGTGTCTGGTTCCCGGGAGGCTATAATGCGTCCCCCGGCGGCGGGCTCAAAGGCAAGGCACTGAGGGGCAGGGGCCTCCTGGCGCAGTTCACACCGGAGAGCCTGGGGGTCCCATATAAATGCATTCTTTTCTTGCGCGGACGGAGGCGGGGTTTCGACCCCCGTCCCCCCGATCACCGTGACTGGGGCCACCGGGGGGCTATAATGCGCACCCCAGAGGTGGGCTCAAAGGCAACTCACTGGTGCAGATCCCACCGGAGAGACCTGGGTCCCCTCTCATGTGCCGATGCGACAGTCGCGGGGGTTTTAGTGGATAAGAATCCCACATACTCTGGTCGAGCCCCACATCTCCTGGGAATCTTTTGAAGATTTCCCCCGCGTCAAAAAAATACCTACTTCACTGTTTGGAGTCATTGGACGTTTTGGGGTATGAGCTCTAGACGTCGATCGAGTAGGTACGGCGGCGACTCACAGGAGTACGGCGGCGGGGTTGCGACCCATGTCCCCGTGAGCACCGTGTCTGGTTCTCGGGGGGCTATATTGAGTCCCCCGGCGGCGGGCTCATAGGCAAGGCACTTAGGGATTCCTGGTGCAGATCCCACCGGAGGGCCCAGTCCCCTCTCTCATGTACTGCTGCGCCAGCCGCGGTTGTTTTAGTGAGTGAGAATTCCACATTTCCCGGTTGAAATCGGTGGGGACACGGGTTCCAAAAACTTGTTGAAGGTTGTTTCCGCGAGAGCAAAAAAGTACACTATTATAAATTGCATTGATTTGCATACAGCCGTTTTTCCGTGATCAGACAGACAGAAATGTTAAAAGTAGCCAATATTGTGTTCTTGCTTGCTTATTTATTTCTAAACTTACAATTTACAGACTTTCCACCTTTACTGTTTTAGTCATGTTTTAGTAGATTATTTCCTTAGACCAGTGGTTCCCAAACTTGATTGGGCTCCGACCCACCTAACAAAAACTGACAAATTCGGGACCCACCTCTTGGCTGTCTTAAAAAGGGCATACAATATTGGTAACGCTCAGATTACCAAGTCTGTGTTAATTAATTCGTCTTCTGCCCATTCAGCCATTTCGTCGATTCGTCGTGCAACAAAAAAGTATTATTTGATGTCGTGCAAAAGTATTATTTGACAGTGGTATGCACTCGATTTTCTTTAATTCTTTTTCTCCAAACATCGCTCCAACAGCATCTTTAATCGACAGTAACACTAAGTCTTCCCCAATGGTGTGAGTCTTTCCTGCTCTGGCGATCCTTAAAAGCTAATGAGGTACGAGGCGTACGAAGCATTTTCATTAATATTAATAAAATGTGAAACAATGTTTTTTGACGATTTCATGTCTAATAATTTTGGTTTATTCCTCGTAGTACGATTGGTAGTTCGATCATCGAACAGACGGGAATTTTTTCTGCTGTCAAAATTCCTGTCTGTCCGATTGGCTTCCACGATCGAACTGTTAGGAAATAAATTTTGTGTAAATATTCCCAGTAGTATTTTCTTTGGAAAAAATCTACTGGTTTATTCGCAAAATGGGAATGCTTTGTTTCTATATGACGCGTCAACTAACTTGGTCGCATACTTTCGTTCGCTAATATTTCGTAACAAATCACACATAGAGGACGCGTATCTAGCGTATCATGATTCCAAGTGAATCCTAGTTTCAGATATTCAGGGTCATATTTTCTTACAACTTTCCGTCGTTTCGATTCTTGTGAACTCGTTGAGGGAGCTTGGAAGTCAACTTCAGTGCCACTTCTGTTATTTGTAAGAACTTCTGTCCTTTCATCACTTTGTTCACAATCAAACGGCGGCGGCGACTTTTTTTTTGTTATTCTTTTTAACCACTTTTCCATGATTATCTTCAAATTTTAATTATTGTAAAATATTGACTTTAAAAAGATTATAAGGGCGTAAACTAACGAACACAACAAGTATAAATTTAATTTTTTTTAATAAACCCTCGACTTAGGTAAACGAACTCTTAAAAAGACTTTTCTGTGCTATTATCACACCATGATCAGTATCTGTCTAACTACTCGTTAAGATTTTACCATAGATTTTTAATTCGGTACGTCCTACATTTAATGGTGCCGAGTTCCTATTGCCACCTTCCTGCTTGATCTCATCATCAGACTCTGATCAACAATTTTCTACCTACTAATCGCAGCAACCTATCCAACGAATCCAAATTCGGTGAGTCTACGTTTATTGGTGCAGAGATCACGTGACCACCTTCCTGCTCCATCATCAGGCCCTGATCACCATTTTTCTGGCAACTACTCGTCGAGACCTATCCAACGAACCCAAACTCGGTGGGTCTACGTTTATTGGTGCAGAGATCCCACGACCACCTTCCTGCTCCATCATCAGACCCTGATCACCATTTTTCTGGCAACTACTCGTCGAGACGTATCCAACGAGCCCAAACTCGATGGATCTAATTTTATTGGGGCCAAGATCCTGCTACCACCTTCTTGCTGATCATCATCAGACCCTGGTGAAGTTTACCATTTTATTTAGTATCATCGGATTTACATTTATTTAATTTATTTATTTAATTTATTTTCAAAAAACACACAGTTTTACAATACACAATTACAAACTAGACACAACAATAAACATTCTTAAAAGAATTACCAGGGGTTCCCAAACTAGGCACAGCCTGTATCTTGGGAAACCAGCTAAGAAGTGGACATCAGAATTTAAACAAGACTTGTTTAGAAGAAGTGTTTAGATAAGCTTGAGAATGTGCGACAGTGTATATGTGCGTATGTCAGTGTGTGTACGTTTGTGTATGATAGGCAAAGGAGTACCTACTAAATCCGAATTTGAGAGGTTTATCTATTGATACATAGAGATTCTGTTTGATTATAATCCAGACTTAAAAGCAACTTTGTCAATTTTTCCTTAACTTCCTTCACAGAAAGAACACTCAAATTATTACGAGATGTAACAGCATTGTACGTTGCCAAGAAACAGACGCGAGCAAACCTTTTTGCAAAGGTGGTTTTAACTGTGGGGGTAGGTACCCTGAAAACGCGTTTTTCCAAGAGTTTTTTATAATCTGGCGATTTAAGAAGCGACTTATGAACAGATAGACAGGCCTTTAAAATATACAATTGCCTAACACGCAAAACTTTCATGGTACAATAAAGTGAATCCGTCGGAAATCTAAAAGTTTTCCGTAGCATTACCTTTAAAATTCCACGTTGAGCTCTTTCTAGAACAATTAGATGCGTTTTTGCTGCAGACCCCCAAATCCCAATACAATACGTGATAATTGATTGACACACTGCATAGTAAACAGTTTTTAAGGTAGCAAGGTTTGCCGAGCGTCTTAGGATTCGCATGATCCTCATTAATTTTCTCACTCTCTCACATATGTTCTAAATTTCAGATTTTTCGGACTAATAGAAGTAATTTTATACAAAATATGCCTACCTCGACACGGAAAAGAGCTGATGGTCTTCAAACAAATAAAAAAACCGCATTCAAATCCGTTCACTGGTTGGACCGCTACGATGCCACAGATAGACATACATACAGACAGACTTCCATACATAGGCGTCAAACTTAAAACTCCCCTCGTTTTTGGTCGGGGGTTAAAAAATATCACAAAAACAAAAGACGTCCGACTCAGGCTCATCACTTTATAGTGATGGGCGAATGCGAATGATTCATTCGAATTATCATTCGAAAGGGTAGTCATTCGAAAATGCATTTCGTGTAAAGTGACTTTACACGAAATGCATTTCACCGCCTGTCCCGACCCCCGCTCGCTCCTCTCCTCTCGCAGTCATCGAACGCGAGCGGCATGCCACCGCGCCGGGCGTGCACGCCCGCGCCTGCAGCCCTCCCTCAATGGCGAACCGGCTGTAAGCCCGATCGTTCGGGTTTTCAGGGCCCACTTAATATTCGCACGCGACCCACCAGTGGGTCGCGACCCACACTTTGGGAACCTAGGCCTTAGACTATATGATCTAAGATTATTTCGTCTTATCTTTAACAATTTATGCAGCGCACGCGAAGAAAGAACGGATTGACAATTTTTAATTCGAAGTATCTTTTGAACGGAATGTCCGATTTCAATATTAAAAATAGTAATGTATAGATATTGAAGCAGACTTGAATACAACATGATTTAATTGGATAAGGATTATTATAAAGGTATCCATAACTAACATCATCTGAATGAAGACGGAACTTTTATCAACATTTAAAATATAAAAAAGTACTTGTAGTGACATAACTCTAATAGTTAGACATATGGTATCGCGGACTTTTTTGCAGATATTGATACGTTCTATAATATTGTAGAACATTTTTTTGTTGTATCATCAATAGTTTCCGCAGCGCATGCAATGACAGGCATTTTATGACTGAGTTTTTCACACCTTGGGTTACATTATTTTAATTTTAGTAGGGATCCCTATTTTTTTTTAATATGAAATAGCCTATGTTACTCAGTGAAGCTGTAGTTTTCTAATGGTGAAAGAATTTTGGAAATCCGTTCAGTAGTTTTGGAGCCTATTCATTACAAACAAACAAATCTTTCCTCTTTATAATATTAGTGTAGATGTAGATAGTGTAGAAGTGTAGATAAAAAGCTCGACTGCAAACAAACAAAATGGACTTAAATTACATTATACATACATAATGCATATGTAAGTATATATATATGTTTCAACTGGTCTCGTTACCATCTTACATTTGGTACTCATATTGATGTTTTCGGAAGTTCCTAAAAAAATCAAAATGGAGTCACCCTTTTTTATTTTTTAACCGACTTCAAAAAGGAGGAGGTTCTCAATTCGTCTGTATATATATATATATATATTTTTTTATGTATGTTCGCTCATAACTCTGTCAATTATGAACCAATTTGAAAAAATCTTTCTTCCATCCATTCTTCAATCCATTGATTGGGTCCCATAAAAAAATTATTGCGTAGTAATAAGTAGTTCCTGAAAAACAAGAATGGTGACTGCGCACTGAGAGCTGCAGGAAAGCCTATATCGATGACTTTATGTCGCTTTTTAAGGACAAAAATGGTCATAACTCTGGCAAATATTTACCAATTTCAATGATTCTTTTTTTAATCGAAAGAAGAAACCACTTTATTAAATCTGTATGAATTTTATTACAACCGGATAAGAACTTCCTGGAGGACCATGAACGATGTGGAGGAATTTATCTGGTAAAAACCATAAAACTGATGTTCTCCATTACATTGCTCTGACAATTATGAACCGATTGCGATGATTCTTTTTTTATTCGAGAGAGTAAACTACTATGATGATTCCATGCAAATTTCATTACGACCGGATAAATAGGTTCTGAGTTTCTGAAGAAACATGAATTATGTAAAACTATGTAGACGATAATGTGATCATAACCTATCTAGATAATTTTACGGTTTTCGATGGTTCAATCTTTATATATGAAAATATCACTAAAAAGTTTAAAATAAAATCTTTTAAAAAAAAATTGAACCGACTTCAATATCACTGAAAAGTATAAAATAATAATTGGTGCCAAATATACACAGCCGGTAAGCTAACACCAACTTCAATAATATTTAAATTATTTTATTCTTTTCAGTGATATTGAAGTCGGTTCAATTTTTTTTTTAAAAGATTTTATTTACTTTAACAGCCACTATATATTATCTTTTTTGAAAAAATATGTAGCCTGTATCACTCAGTGGCGTGCACAGAGGGTAGGCAAAAAAAAACTATTTGGCTTGTTTCACCTATTTTAAGTATGTTATTATACTATTTCAAATATCCATATGCAAGCAAATACTATAGACATATTAATTTGCATTTGAAAATAATAATAAGTTTATTCAGCGGCTCTATACTGACAAAAATACTTTGCCTACCCTAGGATTTCTCTAAAAAGTCTTAATTTAAAAAAATCTTAGTTTGAACATGAATTAACGTAATCTTTTTTAATGTAAATGGATATGTTGGTAATATTGGTTAATTTAAGGATATTTGTGCTGGAACACGAGCAAATAGCATAAAGCATTAACAACTCACAGATATTTTTGCCTGCTTTCAGTGCACGCCACTGGACTATCACTCCCACAACTGAGACAAATCTAAAGACATATTGTAACGTGCCAAAGAAATAGACATACATACATACTCTTGAAAAACACAACCCTCTTCCTGTGGCGTCGGGCAATAAGGAATAAGGTAGGTGTTTTATACAGGATATGTCTTTGCAGAAATTATTCACTAATAATTTTTTGTGTGTGCACCGATCGAATGTTCGTTGGCTGATGCGATATCTATGGTCGCCACCGCGCGCCGCCGCCGCGTCGTTGAGCGAGCGACGCCGGGTGTCGGACGCTCGGCAATAAAATGTAACAATAAACACATGTCGAACATTAGCTGGAATGGGGCCGTAAACGAGATTTCGATAATGAGATTTGTCACAGCGCATTCCCACACCGCGGCCGCAGCGACGTGCTCCATTTCAGTGACCCTGTATCGCACGGGGTGATTGTACGCATCAGAATCAACTTCTATTTTATGAGTTCTGAAGTTGACTATTTGTTCCGCATATGAGTCAGCAATAATAGCGTATGAGATTATGTAAATGAGCCATCATTGGCTATTTCACATAGTCAGTATTAGTTAGATTAATTTCCAGCCCTTGTTCTCGTCCCACTGTTGGCTAAGGCCACCACGCTGGCCAAGTGCGAGTTAGTTGACTTCACACGTCATCCGAAAGCTAGTTAAGCTTTCTCAGACATGCAGGTTTCCTCACGATGTATTCCCTCACTGAAAGTTTTAATTATTAAAGAAATCCGAAGCACCTTATTAAAATGAGTGTACATTTTTTTTTAATATTACAAAGCTTCGTTGTTTCTATATGACAAGGCATGCTTCTACAGAGAGTAAAACAACAAGGTGAGCTGTGAGTGAGGAGCTTCGCGCAAGGATTTACATTTTGCCAAGACTCTATCGTTCGCGAGCAAAAGACATCAACGCTGGATAGTCGAAAAGCAAAAATATTATATACCTACTTACCTAATTTTTTTTATTACAATCGTGTCGAAAATAATATTATTTTATAATAGAAACTTTCATTAACTCGGTACTAAAACTTAGTTCATGCACTTACCTGTAAAATACTTTGTTTTTCAAATACCACGTGGCAATTGAAGCAAATCCTCGGACACCAAAACTAAATTTTATTTTAATAAATTCATCTAAAATAGCATATATTTATTTGTGCAAGATATTTACTATGTCTTTGTGCAAGGAACCGTCTAGGTAGGTACCACCGCAGTGTGGGATTTTCTGTCGCGAAGCAGCAGTGTGTAAATAGTGCTGTGTTTCGGTGTGAACTTCACACCGGAACCTACACCATGAAGGGCACTGTAGCTGGTGAAATTACCGGACACAAGAGACTGAATGTCTTTAGGGTCGACAACGCGTTAGTGATTCTTTTGATGTTGCTAGCGTCCATAGCCTGCGATGACTGCTTACCATCAAGCGGGCCGCATGCTGGCTTGTCACTTTGATGGTTTTCAAACTAAAAGTTTCTGATGTCATAGCTACATGCATAATAATAATTCTGGATTATCTCATTCATCCGCTAAGTATGCAATGTCAGTAGTACGAGTAAAACAACGCATGCTGCAATCAACTGATAGACTTTCCATCCAAAACTGCATTTTATTAATTCCAGGTAATCTATATTAATAAAAGAGCAGGGTGTTTTCTGGAATCACGATACAGCAAAAACCATATTACGTATAATCTTGAAATTTGGAACCAACATTATTCAAATAGTCTAGGTGAACAATAAGAACGGATTTTTCGAAATTCCATACCTAAGTGGGTCAAATGGGCTCCCAAAGTTTGTATGGAAAAAAAAATTTGTTTCTTCACACGGACATGAAACTTTGTAAGTGTACTAAACAAAAGAAATAAAGAAACACGTGTATCACACTTTTTGAAAATCGACCCTTATAGGGATTTTATCATGATTTTTGAGTGTACAACTCGGAAAAAAAATTTCATACTGCATTGCTGTAACTTTGCGAATACATTAATCAAATTATAGCAATCCAAGTGCAAATAATCATTTTTTGAAAATCAACTCCTAAAGGGGTCCAATTGGGGTCCAAAAAATGTTTCTCGACCTACAGTCATAAGACTTCGTTTATATATTGCACACAAGAATCTAAGAAACCTATTCCCGGCATTTTTCGAAAAATTACCCCTGAGGTCATTTAATGGGGTTCCAAAGTTCACACAAAGAAGGATTTCCATTTCATCCTATGGTGCAACTAGAGTAACGAAACTCAGTAAATAAACTCAACGCAACAATTGAAAAAACTGATTTAGAGCATTTTTGTAAAATCAACCCCTAAGTGGGTCAAATGGGCTCCCAAAGTTTGTATGAAAAAAAAACTTTTTTCGTCACACGGAAACGAAACTTCGTTACAGTACTGAGCAAAAGAAATAAAGAAACACGTGTATTACAACTTTTTGAAAATCAGCCCTCAAAGGGGTTTTAACTTGGTTTTTGAGTATGCAACGTGAAAAAAAAACGTACTTACTGCATTGATGAAACTTTGCGAATATATTTATCAAAATAAAGCAATCCATGTGTAAATAATCATGTTTTGAGAATCAACTCCGAAATGGGTCCAATTGGGGTCCAAAAAATGTTTTACAACCTACAGTCATAAGACTTAGTTTATATATTTTACACAAGAATCTAAGAAATCTATTTCCGACATTTTTCCAAAAACTACCCCTAAGGTCATTTAATGGGGTTTCAAAGTGTGCACAAAAAAGAATTTCCATTTCATCCTATGATGCAGCTAGAATAACGAAACTAGGTAAGTAAACTCAACACAACAATTGAAAAAAACGAATTTTGAGCATTTTGTAAAATTAACCCTTAAATGGGTCAAATGGGCTCCCAAAGACGGTATGGAATTTTTTATTTCATCTCACGGATATGAAATTCTGTCAATATATTAAGGCAAAGAAATTAAGAACCACGTGTATCACAACTTTTTCAAATTCGACCCGTAAAGGGGTGTTAGCATGGTTTTTAAGTATGAAACGCGGAAAAAAAAAATCATGCATTGATGAAACTTTGCGAATACATTTATCAAACTAAAGCAATTATTGTATAAATAATCATTTTTTAACCGACTTCAAAAAAGGAGGAGGTTCGCAATTCGTCTGTATATATATATATATTTTTTTTCTATGTATGTTCGCGCATAACTCTGGCAATTATGAACCGATTTGAAAAAATCTTTCTTCCATCCATTCTTTAATCCGTTAATTGGGTCCCATAAAAAATTATTGCTTAGTAATAAGTAGTTCCTGAAAAAACAAGAATGGTGACTGCGCACTGAGAGCTGCAAGAAAGCCTATATAGATGACGTTTTAGTCGCTCGGACTCGATCGGTCGGACAAAAATGGTCATAACTCTGGCAAATATTTACCAATTTCAATGATTCTTTTTTTATTCGAAAGAAGAAACCACTGTATTGAATCTGTATGAATTTTATTACAACCGGATAAGAACTTCCTGGAGGACCATGAACGATGTGGAGGAATTTATCTGGTAAAAACCATAAAACTGATGTTCTCCATTACATTGCTCTGACAATTAAAATAATTTAAATATATATATATATATATTTATTTTTATTTTTTTTTTTTATTTTTTTTTTTTATTTAATTTTAATTTGCATGATTAAATAAATTAAAAAAAAAAAAAAAAAAAAAATTATGAACCGATTTCGATGATTCTCTTTTTATTCGAGAGAGTTAACTACTATGATGTTTCCATGCAAATTTCATTACGACCGGATATTTTTTTCTGAAGAAACATGAATTATGTAAAACTATGTAGACGATAATGTGATCATAACCTACCTAGATAATTTTACGGTTTTCGATGGTTCAATCTTTATTTATGAAAATATCACTAAAATGTTTAAAATAAAATCTTTTTTTTAAAAAATTGAACCGACTTCAATATCACTGCCAAATATACACAGCAGGTACGCTAACACCAACTTCAATAATATTTAAATTATTTTATACTTTTCAGTGATATTGAAGTCGGTTCAATTTTTTAAAAAAAAGATTTTATTGAAAATCAATTCTTAAATGGATCCAATTAGAGGTCAAAAATTTTTTTCCACTTACATTCATAAGACTTAATTTATGCATTGCACACAATAATCTAAGTAACTTATTTTAGGCCTTCTTCAAAAAAACAATCCCTAAGGTAATTTTAAGAGGTTGCAAAGTTTGCATGAAGAAGGATTTTCATTTTAGCTATAATGCTGCTACAGTCTCAACTCATTAAATAAACTCAACATAACAACATAATGATTTCTGATACTTACGCGAATATTACACATTAAAATGAAACCAATTAAACAAACAAAAACCGCGAAAAAAAAAACCAAATTGAATAAACCGCGATATAATCCGTAAAATTTGTTTCATTTTAACATAACAACATGCAAATTTTCTGCATTTTTCGGAAATCAACCCATAACTGGGTCAAATAGGGTATCAAAGTTAACAAAAAAATATTCTTCATCACACGGACACAAAACTTTGTCGTCAAAAGAAGTTGAGAAACACGTCTGACAGATATGTTTTGAAAATCAACCCTTTACGGGATTTTAGCACGGTTTTTGAGTTTGAATGCGGAAAATAAATTCATGCTGCACTGATGACATGCATTCATGAAACTAAAGAAATCCATGTGATTTTTTTTTATTGGCCCCCAAATTGGATTAATTCAGGTCCAAATCATGTTTTTTTACCCTACACACAAGATTTATTTTATGTATTTCACATAAGAATCAAAGAAACCTGTTTCCTGCATTCATCGAAAAATAAAAACCCTAAGGTCAATTAATTGTTTCAAAGTTTGCATACAGAAGGATTTCCATTTAAGTTATAATGCAGCTACAGTCACTAAACTCTGTAAGTAAACTCAACACAACAATTTAACAAACTAATTTTCAGCATTTTTATCCGACTTCAAAACAGGAGGAGGTTTTCAATTTGTCTGTACATATATATTTTTTTCTATGTATATGTTCGCGCATGACTCTGGCAATTATGAACCGATTTCAAAAATTCTTTCTGGTACGGATAGGCCGCTCCACTGACTACCATACCATGTACCATAAAAAATATTACCTACTTACGAACAAGCAGTTCCTGAAAAAAAAAATGGCGACTCAGAAAAAACTGTAGGAATGCCTAAAAGATGGTATTTTTTTTAAGAACAAACTCTGGCCATTTTGAACCAATTTCAATGATTCTTTTTTATTCGAAAGAAGGAACCACTGTAATGACTATGTATACATTTTATCTCAACTGGATAAGAACTTCCTGGAGAATGAATCATAATTGATTTGGAAGAATTTATCCGGTAAAAAAAGAATACACACAGACAAATTGAGAACCTCCTCCTTTGAAGTCGGTTAAAAAACCATGAATCTGATGTTCTCCATTACATTACTCTGACAAATATGAACCGATTTCGATGATTTTTTTTATTCAAGAGAGTAAACTATTGTAATGATTTCATGCAAATTTCATTAGGACCGGATAAAGTGTTCCTGAAGAAAATATACACAGTAGGTACGTCAACACCAACTTCAATAACATTTAAATTATTAGCTTTTTAGTGTTGTTGAAGTCGGTTCATTTTTTTTGTTGTGTTGTGTGCAATGTTTTATTCGAAAATCAACCCGTGGGACAAATGAGGTATCAAAGTTTGTATCTAAAAAATATTTTTTCAGACACGAAACTTTGTCAGTGTATTCATAAAAAAATTGAGAAACACGTCTAACACATTTGTTTTGAAAATTAACCCTTAACGGGGTTTAAGCAACGGGGTTTTTGAGTATCAAACGCGAAAAAAAAATCATGCTGCACTGATGACACTTTGCGGATAAATTCGTAATAATGAAGCAATCCATGTCTTTTTTTAAAATTAATCCCTAAAAGAGTTCAATTCAGTTCCAAAAAATATTTTATTCCTACTGCCATACGATATATTTTATGTATTGCATACAAGATTTAAAAAAAAACGTTTCTGGCTTTCTTCGAAAAATCCCTAAAGTTTGCGTGAAGAATGATCTCCATTTAATGCTATAATGCAACTATGGTAACGAAACGAACTAAACAAAACTATGGAATAAACTAACTTCCAGCATTTTTCGAAAATCAACCGCTTAGGGCATCTACCAATGGGGCTACCAAATGATTTCCACTTAACAACCTCAAAAGTTTTTTATTGGAATTGCAAAATAAGTACCGTATCTTTTTAACTAAATAAGTAAATATTTAAGAAATCGGAGCTATGATAGCTTGCACAAAAATACAGGCTATATACTTGATACCGATTAGATCAGGGTTAATAAAAGTGTGAACAATATTGAAATCGATCGTCCGAAGATTGGACCAACAATAATAACTAAGAAGACCTGAGGGTACACCGGTATAATTGTGACATAAGGACGTTCAACATCTCAGTCCTCCCGTGACCATGGGTGCTGCAAAGCATTCGAAACGTCGGGATAGTAAAAGGTAAAATAAACGTAGTTTGATTTCAATGTGTAGCATTCGCGTAAATAAAAGACAACATTAGTGTAAACAATATTTTATAAAACCCCGATCCATAATTGAAAACACGTTTGAGTAACAAAGTCAACGCGGGCGAAGCCGCGGGCTACAGCTAGTTGCCCCATATATACGATAGTTTAAACATTTGACAGAATCTCATTTAAAATCTAAATCATACACTGAATCAATCGTTACCACATGCGGGTCACACCAGTGCACAACGCAGGGCATATGAGCAAAAAAAATCATTAAAAAAAATGAACCGACTTCAATATCACTGAAAAGTATAAAATAATTTAAATATTATAGAAGTTGGTGTTAGCTTACCGGCTGTGTATATTTGGCACCAACTTCAATAATATTTAAATTATTTTATACTTTTCAGTGATGTTGAAGTCGGTTCATTTTTTTTAAAAAATGATTTTATTTTAATCTTTTTAGTGATATTTTCATATATTTTTTTTTTAATTGTAATAGATAAGTTAGATTTAGATGTCGCTGTCGTTTTTTTTTTTCAAATACCTAATTGTAAGAGCATTGTAATGGAGAACATCAGTTTTATGGTTTTTACCAGATAAATTCCTCCACATCGTTTATGGTCCTCCAGGAAGTTCTTATCCGGTTGTGATAAAATTCATACAGATTCAATACAGTGGTTTCTTCTTTCGAATAAAAAAAGAATCATTGAAATTGGTAAATATTTGCCAGAGTTATGACCATTTTTGATTGACGGGCCCGTTGGTCTAGTGGTTAGTGACCCTGTCTGCTACCCAACAGGTCGTGGGTTCGATTCCCACCTAGTGTCTGGGTGTTTTATCTATATAAGTATGTATTTACAAAAAAAAAAAGTATATAAGTATTAGTATCAGTTGTCTGGTTTCCATAGTACAGGCTCTGCCTAGTTTGGGATCAGATGACCGTGTGTGAATTGTCCCAGGATATTATTATTTTTGTCCTTAAAAAGCGACATAAAGTCATCTATATAGGCTTTCCTGCGCAGTCACCATTCTTGTTTTTCAGGAACTACTTATTACTAAGCAATAATTTTTTATGGGACCCAATCAATGGATTGAAGAATGGATGGAAGAAAGTTTTTTTCAAATCGGTTCATAATTGCCAGAGTTATGCGCGAACATACATAAACAAAAAAAAATATACTGACGAATTGAGAACCTCCTCCTTTTTTGAAGTCGGTTAAAAATGTCTAAATTTAATATATGTATATCTATTAAAAGTACATACATATATTGTATTGAATACTACTCTCGATACTGAACAAACAGAGTTCAGGTTTTGTCATTAATTGGTTAACACTTTGTATTGGAAAATGACTACTTGTTTATCGCAGGCGTGGGTGTCTTGGTGGTGAGAGCTGGCCCCGAGCTGTGAGCGTGTCGGGGCGAGCCGGGCTCGGCGGGCTCGACGGGCTCGACGGGCGGGCCGGGCCGGCCGGGCGGGCCGGGCGCCGGCGCCATGTGCGCGTGCGCGCGCCTGCTGTTGCTGGCGACGCTGCCCGCGCTCGCAGGTCAGAGGCTCAGAGCTGCCAACTGTGTAACACACCACACGCACACTCGCTATCACACACATACATACATAGTGTCCGATCGGATCAGACATAAAACACAACAAACCTTATATAAACATTGTGTCCTTTAATGGACCCGATGTCTTTTTGTGCAGTATTTTGCACGGTGACGATAATCTCAATTCTCCATCACTTAGACTTGCACTTAATTGCAACGCTTGAGTCCATCGAAGTCTAGCCTCTTTGTAAATTTTCAAATGCACGGCTTTCGGCGGGTAGTGTGTTCAAAATGTGGAACCATAGTGGGATCTAAGTGCGTGTCTCCTGCGGTTCTACTAGGTTCGTCGATCTTCATACAGAAATAATACCGACCTTCTGTTCAGTACGAATTGGCAGGGATCCATACTACTACGCTATAAATTGGCAACAGGAAAACGTTTATTTAT
This sequence comes from Furcula furcula, assembly GCA_911728495.1. Lineage (NCBI taxonomy): Eukaryota > Metazoa > Arthropoda > Insecta > Lepidoptera > Notodontidae > Furcula > Furcula furcula. Next base: position 25,020,662 of record OU452257.1, on the reverse strand, counting down.
CCGCCATATCGGTTAGCAAAACGACCTCGATAATCATTGCTCACGACTCATCTTAATTCCAAAGACTGTTTTCTTTCACAATTTAATAGAGCCATTCACTGTAGCATAGCTGCATTGTTTTCATTATATTATAATAAATAATAATACGTAAAATCAGATTTTTAGTAGGAAATATAGTAGTTCCTGCTCTTTTAAAATAGCACTTATAAGTTGCATAGTAATTTTGTCAGGCGCTGTGTTGACTAGTTTCAATATCTCTTAAATTAACTATAAATAGTTGAGATATTTTATGCAATTTAGTAGTTGGTGGTTGATGGAAGCTGTAGCAAGCTTCTCTGGTATTCTTTTGACCAAAATAATAAAACTTGCATAGGTTTTCTTTGTTCTTTTATTATTTTCAGATGGGAAGGTATGTCTTTATAGAGGGGCGTAGTATAGTCTCTCGCCTGAACCATAATTTCTGTAGATACCTGCAAATAAAATAGTGCTTCAACGAGAGACAAAAACAAAACAAAAATCGAGTTCCTAAGTGGAATGTGGGCGGAGTCTTCTAGACCATTCCATGCCCTTCTCTTTAGCGACTCGATATGTTTAAAGCAGTGCATAGGCCTCGCACATATAATTTTAAATTCAACTGGAGCACACGCTCCCAAGTTTGTTTGTAAACGTGAAAAATAGATAATTATCCTGTAGAAGTTTTTTAATTAGAATCAGTAGTTTTAAATTCAGTGATCCCAGTATTAACTAGTAAGTTTTTTTTGGTTTGTAATAATGTAGGATTATAACTGTGTATTTTCTTATTTTGAATAGGTTTTACCTGTTAGGTTTACGTTTTTTACACCAGGAGAAACTATATTCTCCTGGCTTTTTATGTATGTGTTTTACCTTCTTGTAATCATCGCTCTTTTGCGTCAACCTTCATCAACCGAGGTTGCTCGGGAGAGGGTCGCGCTAAAGGAAGCGGCGACTACAGGGACGCATATCTGGCGTTCCAGGAGTCCTGCCTTCGGCAAGAATCTTACCTCTGTATAGAGCATTGCTACCTCCGAGTTGAGGTCCCGGCGTGCTGATCATTTTGGGCGATCGCACGAGTTTCTCCGTGTCTGGGTCTTCGCCCAGCTACTGCGACCGGGACGATAGTCCGGTTAATACGCTACGTCATCTCCAGTCTCCAGCCAGGCGAAGACATCGTCCGAGGGCTCGCCGTTTTCGCTACCTCCAACTCCTTAGTTGAGTTTACCAACCATTTTGAGTGCGAACAAGTTATAAAACCAAATTACAAACCTCCCTGTAATTCTTTTCTGTTATTCTTTTTTTTTGTAATAAATTTGTGTAGTCCTCTTTTAGCATTTTTATTTTATTCTCTTTCTCGCCGACTAGGCTACACCACTGGAAACTCATATCCGTCATCGCCATCTGCTAGCAATATTTGCAAATATTCAAGTCGCGGTCGCGTCGAGCTCTCCGGTGGCGATGGCGGTGGCGGTTCTCGAGTATGAAGACCGCGCGCGGGAGCGGAACCGGCACCGTTGCCAACATTCCACGCACACGTCACTCGTGTACCACTTGTAATGTTCGCAGGAATATCCTCTCTTCAATTATATTGACATTTACTATGTGTAATAATTATATGCGGACGACATATAGTAGTGTGATTGTAAATATCGCACGTAATAAAAAGATTTGGTGCAAATCGTTATTTAAAATGTAATATGGATTACGCGACGTAAGATAACTGTTACATTGAAATATTTTTTCCTGTCACAGATACATTTTCTAACCGACGGCGGTGCGCAGTGAATGTTAGGAAAACCTTAATGGTTATGACTGAGAGCACAGTAGCAGGGGGATAGTTTAGCGCAGTGTATAAGTGTATCATACGAGTATATGATTTAGTCAACCGCGCAATTAACAGCCGCTGGATCTGCCTCAAATACTGTATTATGGCTGGTATTATGGTCATTTTATACATATATACACACAGATCAATGTGCTGGCTACTCCTTCAGTGTTTGCTGCTCGCGCCTTTTCAACTGATCACTATTTATAGAGAATTATTTGAATTCCTCATTATTATTTTATATCTTATTTTATCTTATAGAAAAAAAAAGGAAAATAATAATCAATTACGAGCGACAAATTAACATATAAACTGCTCTACAATATTGCATCGTCTGCACCATCTCTATTTATAATATTCGGATTCACGCTTGTTGTCTTTGATCCTGATTTATCGGTGTTGTTTTGCCTTCGTAAATACCTACCTGCACGCGTCCATCCACATACTACATCATATTGTACAATATTCTGTCGTTGAGTTTTCGTCAGGTACTCTGCAAAACGGATAAAAACTACATAATATTGAGCAGAGCCATTCCGTTTTTTATATAGACTGTAGAATGCAGTCTTTGGCTAATTGTGGAGCCTAATAAAACCACGCGTGTGTCGCTCGTAGGGAGTGTATCGAACATGGAGTTATGTGCTCTGCATGGTTTCACTCGACAGTGGCAGCTGTTAGCGTTATATCCAACATAGACTTTAAAGTGTATTGAATGTCGATTATGGTTTCGACTGTGTTTCTTGGTATAACAATAGACGCTAAGCTACAATGGGGACCGCCAATTAAGAAACTGTCAGGTAGACTAAGTTCCGCGGCTTAAACAGTGAAAAAAATTAGACGCTTAACTGATGTTGAAACCGCTAGAATTGTCTATTTCAGCTATTTCCACAGTATTATGTCTTATGGTATATTACTGTGGGGATCTTCTGCAGAACTTAATGCCATTTTTATTCTGCAGAAAAGAGCTGTGAGAGCCATTTATAATCTGGCTCCTACCGATTCACTTAGAGAACGGTTGTTTCACAATTCATATTTGAAAATTTAGTTTATGTCCAGAAAAATATTTCATCTTTAAAAAAAAATAGTGATATTTATGGTGTTAATACCCGGAACAAACACGATCTGGTTTTGCATTCCACGCGTCTCCACAGAACAGGCAAATCCTGTATGGGTCAAAGTATACGCTTCTATAACAAACTGCCACAAGATATCCGAGATCTTCCACTGAATAAATTTAAACCTTTGATAAAAAGCCGATTGTCGAAAAAGGCTTAATAAAAAATCTCGGATTACCTAGAGGATAAAGCTGCGTGGGCTTGAACTGCCTGACTTATGCAAGCTTTGAATTTTAAGGCTTACAATTTGTAGTACCATATAAAGTGGTGGAAAACTGATGGCTGCTGCACTAGTCTATTAATTGATGACATCAATAATATGTTAAAGTGCTTTATGTCTTGCCTAACGAGGCACTGCTTAACAGCAGAAGTTAAATGTTAGACGTGTGCCACTGTAATCTTAGATCGGTCATGCTCGCCATCGAAAAGTCTTTGCTTGTGGCGGCTTCGTGTGGCGGGTCACCCCCTTCCCTCCAATATGGTTGAGGGGAGTGATGGCTGCTGCTCGAGTCAACTCGTGCGCGGGTGCTGCTTGGGGGGACTGGTCCGACTACTATCCCTTTGGCTTTTTAGTTTGTTGTACTTTCGTCGTATTTTATTATTTTTTTCTGTCTTAATTGATCTTTTGATCGGCAAGACACACTGTCGCTCTGATCTAATTGTAACATGACACACTGTTTAAAAAAAAAAGTGATAAAATGACAAGCCCGCTGAGTTTCTTGCCGGATCTTCTCAGTTGATGACGCATTGTGATCCGGTGGTAGCTTTTTTTAAAAAAAAACATGACCTGCCAAAAGTACTAGCGTTAAGCCAATCGAAATATTTTCTCTGGGTTGTTGTATAATGTTTATGTACCGGGCGCTGGTGGCCGGGGGTGGTGACGATCGATGTGCAGTTGCTAGCTCAGTACACAAGTGTTTATGTACCGGGCGCTGGTGGCCGGGGGGGGGGGGGTGGTGACGATCGATGTGCAGTTGCTAGCTCAGTACACAAGTGTTTATGTACCGGGCGCTGGTGGCCGGGGGGGGGGGGGGGGTGACGATCGATGTGCAGTTGCTAGCTCAGTACACAAGTGTTTATGTACCGGGCGCTGGTGGCCGGGGGGGGGTGACGATCGATGTGCAGTTGCTAGCTCAGTACACAAGTGTTTATGTACCGGGCGCTGGTGGCCGGGGGGGGTGACGATCGATGTGCAGTTGCTAGCTCAGTACACAAGTGTTTATGTACCGGGCGCTGGTGGCCGGGGGGGGGGGTGACGATCGATGTGCAGTTGCTAGCTCAGTACACAAGTGTTTATGTACCGGGCGCTGGTGGCCGGGGGGGGGTGACGATCGATGTGCAGTTGCTAGCTCAGTACACAAGTGTTTATGTACCGGGCGCTGGTGGCCGGGGGGGGGGGGGTGGTGACGATCGATGTGCAGTTGCTAGCTCAGTACACAAGTGTTTATGTACCGGGCGCTGGTGGCCGGGGCGGGGGGGGTGACGATCGATGTGCAGTTGCTAGCTCAGTACACAAGTGTTTATGTACCGGGCGCTGGTGGCCGGGGGGGGGGGTGGTGACGATCGATGTGCAGTTGCTAGCTCAGTACACAAGTGTTTATGTACCGGGCGCTGGTGGCCGGGGGGGGTGACGATCGATGTGCAGTTGCTAGCTCAGTACACAAGTGTTTATGTACCGGGCGCTGGTGGCCGGGGGGGGGGGGGGTGACGATCGATGTGCAGTTGCTAGCTCAGTACACAAGTGTTTATGTACCGGGCGCTGGTGGCCGGGGGGGGGGGGGGGTGACGATCGATGTGCAGTTGCTAGCTCAGTACACAAGTGTTTATGTACCGGGCGCTGATGGCCGGGGGGGGGGGGGGGGGGGGTGACGATCGATGTGCAGTTGCTAGCTCAGTACACAAGTGTTTATGTACCGGGCGCTGGTGGCCGGGGGGGGTGACGATCGATGTGCAGTTGCTAGCTCAGTACACAAGTGTTTATGTACCGGGCGCTGGTGGCCGGGGGGGGTGACGATCGATGTGCAGTTGCTAGCTCAGTACACAAGTGTTTATGTACCGGGCGCTGGTGGCCGGGGGGGGGGGGTGACGATCGATGTGCAGTTGCTAGCTCAGTACACAAGTGTTTATGTACCGGGCGCTGGTGGCCGGGGGGGGGTGACGATCGATGTGCAGTTGCTAGCTCAGTACACAAGTGTTTATGTACCGGGCGCTGGTGGCCGGGGGGGGGGGGGGTGGTGACGATCGATGTGCAGTTGCTAGCTCAGTACACAAGTGTTTATGTACCGGGCGCTGGTGGCCGGGGCGGGGGGGGTGACGATCGATGTGCAGTTGCTAGCTCAGTACACAAGTGTTTATGTACCGGGCGCTGGTGGCCGGGGGGGGGGGTGGTGACGATCGATGTGCAGTTGCTAGCTCAGTACACAAGTGTTTATGTACCGGGCGCTGGTGGCCGGGGGGGGGTGACGATCGATGTGCAGTTGCTAGCTCAGTACACAAGTGTTTATGTACCGGGCGCTGGTGGCCGGGGGGGGGGGGGTGACGATCGATGTGCAGTTGCTAGCTCAGTACACAAGTGTTTATGTACCGGGCGCTGGTGGCCGGGGGGGGGGGGGGGGGTGACGATCGATGTGCAGTTGCTAGCTCAGTACACAAGTGTTTATGTACCGGGCGCTGGTGGCCGGGGGGGGGGGGGGGGGTGACGATCGATGTGCAGTTGCTAGCTCAGTACACAAGTGTTTATTTAGTCATACGACGTCATGGAGCGATGCAACTTCGTCACTGCTCGGATTGTGATGACCTGTTCTGTTATTATGACAGTGCTGTCGCGGCGTATAGACATACTGTAAGATTCAATCGTGCGGATCTAACGTTGGTCTATCGAGGGATTTAGCTTCACCTAAATCTAGTGCTCAGTGGGCGCACCCACGGTGAGCATCGACGCTGCGCCGGCCCTCGTAGAAGTCCGTTTCTGTTCATATCCGACAAGAATTCCGTCATTTTAGATACGATTGAGGTGTTGCTCCTTGGCGGGCATGTATGCGAGGATCAACGACCGGGTCCGCATCGCCCGTCAGTGGCGGAGGCGAGCCGTTGGCGCTCGATCACATAAAGCGGCAGGAACGACACATCGCTCTCATGACGCGGTGCGCGCGGCTCCAGTCGGAGCACATAGCGCGCTAACGCGTCGTTTAGACATTCCTAAAGTACCTACATCGAAGCCTGGATACGCCTCGAACGAAGCGATGGAGTGCACTCACCTACAAGCTTACGCAGATAATACCGGCCAAGGTTGTTTCGGTGATTAACTGCATAAGATCGCGTAAGTCTCGTGTCCGGTAATTTCCCTAGCTATACTGACCTTCACACCGGAACACAGCAACGTGCAAACAGTGCAGCTTGGCGGCAGAATATCTAACATTAACGGTGATACCTACTTGGACCGTTATGCAATGTTATGTTGGTCGGTATGTCCGTTGGCCTGCCACCTAGTCATCTCATTCATCACAAGGACCCATACTATCAGGACGCAGCGTAGCGACTATTTATTCTATACCAAAATCTATATTTATTTATATCTATATTTATTTTATAAAAGCCAAATAGCACTTTGTCTGTACATAGAATATTTTTCCAAAATTTCTATGTGGGAATACTATACTATCAACATAGAGGCCAAAACAATTTTTTTTGGAATTATTGTCTGTCTGTCTATGGGTCCAGGTATCATTTGAAACCAGTGGATGGATTTTAATAGGACTTTCACTGATGTGTTGTGTAGAAGTCCGGACATAAAATGGTATAACGGGTGTAAGGGACATCGTACCGAAAAAAAAATTATAAGATGTCAAATAATGTCCGTTACAACATTATACAACATTTATATGGAAAATGACAAAATGAACAAATTGCAAATGATTGATTTATTAATTTTTTAATGAATATATGCGGAATAATATTTATTTCTCAAATTACATTGCTAATTTTCTAAAATAATAATAAATAATTGCCTATTAATTAATTGCCTATGTACTGTTTTAGTGCTAGAATAAATAAATAAATAATTAAATAAATTTTCCACAAATAAGTAATTTATTGTTTTAAAATTAAAATTATGCTTTATTATTATACCAATAACGATATTATACTAATTTTATTTAAAAAAAGTGTTTTTTTTTTTTTGGAAATTCATGAAAAAGCCGATGAAAAATTTCAACACTAGAGTGTTCAGACTCATGTACTGGAGCCCTGGTATCGGTTTTCGGTACGATGTCCCTTACACCCTATATAGCGTAATAATACATATCTTATTAATTAACTTGTCAGTTTATAATTACCCTATTCAAATACAATAGAATTTATGTGGTAATATTCGCAGGTAATGTTCCACTGCTTAGCCCCAATGAAACATAGCGTGATGTTATATACAGGGTGTAAGGGACATCGTACCGAAAACCGATACCAGGGATCTAGTAGGTACATAATAATAATAAGCCCGCGGGGCAGCTTGTGGCGAGCTGTTGGTGTGTAACGACACCACGGACCCGAGTGCTCCAGAGAGTCGGTCAGGGCCCCCACCTCGGCGTGTCTTCGTCGGCCGAGTGGAAACCGAAGGGGGCCCGCAGGACTCTCAGCTCTGGCTTGCCTTAATTGGCCGTCCAGAGAGGAGTTGTTAGAGCTATATGCTCCAGGGGTGGAAGTGTTAAAGGGCATAACGCCGCGAGTAACTTCGGAGAAAGCACAGTTTATTTAAATAAAAATAGTATAATTTCATTGTTGCTTTATTAGTAGTTTATTTAATTTTTTTATTATTTTTTATTATTGGTATAATATAAAACATAATTTTAATTTAAAAACAATAAATTACTTTATTGTAGAAAATTTATTTCATTATTTATTCTTTATGCACTAAAACAGTACATAGGCAATTAATTAATAGACAATTAATTATTATTATTTTAGAAAATTAGCAATGTAATTTGAGAAATAAATATTATTCCGCATATATACATTACATGCTCGAAAATTTATAAGTCAGTCATTTGTCATTTTCCATATAAATGGTTTCTGTAATGTTGTAACGGACATTATTTGACATCTTACAATTACAACAAGGTTGTTACAATTACGAGTTAGATGGCACAGTAATGGAACGTAAGGAATCGGTGCGGGATCTTGGTCTTAGCTTGAACACTGAGTTGACATTCCGTCATCACATAACAGATATTTGTAAGAAAGCGTACAGAAGCTTAGGCTTTATACTTCGACGCTCTGAAGGGTTTACGAATATAAAGGCTATTGTAGTTTTATACAACGCTCTGATAAGGACGCAATTGGAGTTAAATGCGGAAATTTGGGCGCCACATGAAGCAAAATATACACTTATGTTGGAGCGCATACAAAATAAATTTGCCAGGTTCTTGTATTTAAGATTGTATGGGGTCTATCCTTTCTATCCGTTGATGTATCCAACCCTATTTGTTTTAGGTATGGTTGGGTACAATAAATTAGAGACAAGAAGGGATATGAAGCTAATGCTGTACGTGTTCAATTTATTGCGGGGTAAATCGTGCAATCCGGGAGTATTGAGCCTCGTAAGTTTATGTGTACCGGACAATTATGTAGGGCGGCGACGTCGGCCACCACTGCTGGCGGTGCCGCGCGGCCGCACGAACTTAGTTAACAAGGCGCCTCTTACGCGCGCGCTGCGGACACTCAATCAAGTGGCGGAAAGGATTGACCTGTTTTCCTGTACTTTTAATGAATTCACAATAGTGACATTATGTGTATTATGTTAAGGTACCACACTGTTGCATTAGGTTACCCTGTAAAAACAGATGTGTTGAATTTTTAAATAAAATAAATAAATAAAATCTTATAAAAAAAATTTCGGTACGATGTCCCTTACACCCGTATCTTACAGGGACCGTCCCTTATAGGGACTGAGCAGACATTTAGTTTGCATAAGATAAGGTTATAAGGGAGTAAGTGTTCCGTGGTCGAACTGGTCAAGTGGTTACGGACGCTTCTAGAAAACGTCGTAGGTCCCTGGTTTGCATCCCACTCGAGGTTATATTTTAACTTATCTTTTTTTTATTAAATTATTTTTTTTTTGTTATTTTTAAATAATTTCGATATTATTTAGGTTTTTTTGCTTTTAAATTTTACGCAAAGTGGTGGTTTCAATGCGTCATAGTGTTTTTAAAAAATATAATGGTTCCATGAAATCTCAAACTAAACCTCTGTAAAATACGTTATGATAGATATCGAAATCATTGGATCATTGATCTTGAAATACAAAAGATAGTACCTAATAAAAAATAAAAGAAGTTATTGACCACTTAAAATAACATTCTTCAATCTATAAGACTAAAATTCCTTCAGAAAGTTTGGGGTGTGGGGCCCTAGATGTCCAACAAGTACGGCAGCTTGCTTTGTGGATGTATAAAGTGTCTCCGGCGCGGCGGCGGGCTTAAAGGCAAGACCAGAAACCCCTCAGTTTTCTGGTGCAGATCCCACCGTGGCGTCCACGCCTCCCGTTTCATGTGCCGACGCGATAGCCGTGGGTAAGAATCCCACATACCCCGGTTGACCCTGGGGTATTGAAGGGGTCCCCTGCGACAACAAGAAGCAAGTAGATCACGATATGCCCCTTGACACTTATCGTATAGACAGCTTACAAACAAGATCTAGGTTACTTGAACAATAGATTTACGGATAATTCAAATAGCTGGTGTCAGTATTAGCACAGAATACCAACAAAATTATTACAAACATTTATTATATTTACAATTGTTTTATATTTATGTACTTAGTGTTTTATATATTTTTTGCCATCCCCTACATATCTATTATTAACTTTAGAGTGGCGAAAATTCGTAAACCGCATAAATAATTTTAAAATTGTTTTAAAAGGTAAACATAAGCGTGGTGCAGTGAACTCAATGTTTTTTAGCTTCGTTAGTAATACATTTGCTGGATTTGTTGAAATAAGTTATAAAAAATACAGTTTTGAAGTCTGTTGTTTATTGCAACAGCCGTCCACACAACAATTATTGTTACGATTATCCATTATAATTATTTTAACAAAATGCGGTGATATTAATGCAATATACACACAAATACAGTAAATCCTTTCGCGTTTTGATTTTCGTTCTGCACGAATTATTCAATAACGTGTGCTCACAAGCGCGTGGCAGCCGCGAGTGATAGACTACCCCGGGTAGTCGAGCGCTGTAGGCATTTATTGTTGTAGGTATTGGCGAGTGACGGAGGTCTGGTATTAGTAGGTACTTAGTTGTAAAATGGGAAAATGAATTTAGGTCATATTAAAATAGTAATATTTTGTATGTGACATACCTACACATAATCGCCATCGTCGTTGTCATCATAATAATAATAATGTTCTCCAATACTCTCTATATTTTGTGCCCTCAGTGCCTATCTGACATATGGATCATCTTAATTTCCAGACAATAAAATCTTAAAAAAAAAAATTGAACCGACTTCAATATCACTGAAAAGTATAAAATAATTAAAATATTATTGAAGTTGTTGCAATGATTTGAGTTGGTGTTAGCTTACCGGCTGTGTATATTTGGCACCAACTTCAATAATATTTTAATTATTTTGTACTTTTCAGTCATATTGAAGTCGGTTCAGTTCTTTTAACAAGATTTTATTTTAAACTTTTTAGTGATATTTTCATATACATATAAAGATTGAACCATCGAAGACCGTAAAATGATCTAGGTAGGTTATGATCACATTATCGTCTATATAGTTTTATACACTTCACGTTTCATCAGAAAAAAAATATCCGGTCGTAATGAAATTTGCATGCAATCATCATAGTAGTTTACTCACTCGAATAAAAAAAGAATCATCGAAATCGGTTCATAATTATCAGAGCAATGTAATGGAGAACATCAGTTTTATGGTTTTTACCAGATAAATTCCTCCACATCGTTCATGGTCCTCCAGGAAGTTCTTATCCGGTTATGATAAAATTCATACAAATTCATTACAGCGGTTTCTTCTTTCGAATAAAAAAAAAACATTGAAATTGGTAAACATTTCCCAGAGTTATGGCCATTTTTGTCCTTAAAAAGCGACATATAGGCATTCCTGCAGGTTTCCTGCGCAGTCACCATTCTTGTTTTTCAGGAACTACTTAAGCAATAATTTTTTTCTGGAACCCAATCAACGGGTTAAAGAATGGGTAGAAGAAAGATTTTCTCAAATCGGTTCATAATTGCCAGAGTTATGCGCGAACATACATAAAAATATATATATGTATATATATACAGACGAATTGAGAACCTCCTCCTTTTTTGAAGTCAGTTAAAAAGGTCCCTCATTATCCTAACCAGTAAGAAACAATTCGCAAAGTTGATGTTCTCTGCGGGATTGGAACCCGTGACCTCCGGTTTGCCAAGTAAGTGGTGCCCCGCTGACCACTTAACTAAGAGACTCTTTATCCCGAAAAATTGAATGGTGCCTGCCTACGGGGGGACATCAATATATAAGGGTAACGCGCTAAATATATAGGATGATTTTGATATAATTTGTGTCAATCGATCGAGTCGGATCGGGTGGTCAGACGGGGTTGGATTGAGTTCCTTCGGAGTCGCTGGACGTTCGGGGTGTGGCCCTTACTTAGGATGTCCATCCAGTACGGTGGTGACTCCTAGGAGGACGGCAGCGGGGTTGTGACCCCCATCCACGTGAGCACCGTGACACCGTGAATGCTCAAATGCAAGGCACTGATCCCACTGGTGTAGATCCCACCTTTGGTGAGCTTTGGTGTCCCCAATCATGTGCCTATACAACAGCCGCGGGGGCTTTAGTTGGTAAAAATCCCACATCCCCCGGTTGACCCCCACTGGTTCCGAGGACCATTTGAAGGATTCCCCTCGAAAAATAAAAGGGTCGGATCGAATCCGAAGTTGAATGGAGATGGATCGGTTATGTCGAGTTTGATTTCATGAGTATAACGCGAAAATTACCTACCTACTGGCTGCGTGCGAAGCCGCGTGTACAGCTAGTATTAAGTAAAAATAAAAAGTTTACGATAATTGTAGAGTATTTAACACGGAGACGGAAGTCTCTACTGAGAAAAGCGAGACTTAATTTGACCATAATATCTAAAAATATAGTGATTTCATCATCTGGTCGAGTGTGCGAGCGTGCGAGCCGCCACCGTTCCGGCAGAAACCGTGTGTCGTTCATGTCGTTGTCCGCATTAAAACGCGCGCAGCGAGCGAGGGAGCGCCGCACCGCGCCGGCCGCGCGGCCATCGCGGCGCCGCGCCTGTAAACATTCGACCAGGAGCCCTTTCATCTTATCTGTGTCGTCGCACCGACGGCGACGCCCAACAACAACAATTAGTAGCCTACATCACTCGTGCCAAACGTTTGTAGGTCGGCGCCGACGATCTCCTCAGCGGCGGACGCTACGATTACTGCTAGTCAGTGTTTAGCTGACGATAATGCTATGATGATGCTATGCTATAGCGAACTCTATAGAGTTCGTTGCGTCGTCGTCGTCGTCGTCGTCGGTGGTCACACGTGGTCCCCGGTCCCCACCTCGCACCGCCCCACGCCCCGCGCCACGCGCCCCGCGCCCCGCCTGCTGACAGCACAATTACGTGTCTCACTCGACGGTGACGACGCCCGAGCCTGACACATGTGACATGCTAGCAACCAGCTATACAATGAAAGCTTGCCAGCCTCGCCGGTACCACATGTGGGCCACTCATCATTCGTTGGTATTATATTAATAGGGCGTCTAGTGCTTTTTTTACTTTATTATTACACCCCGCCTGAGCCTCGCCTTCTAATCTTCTAAACCTAATCGAAGGAAACAAAATACTGAGAAAGAGGGAAGTGACAAACTTATCTGTTCCTAATTTATTTTTCACCCACCCGCATCCGGCAGCGGTCCCGTGATCATGGCGCTTGCAACGATGCCGAAATATAGGAAATTTATAAATAATCCTGACAGAAATCGAGTAGGTCATTAATGTACTGAAAAATCGTATATAACGTACCAGAAGAATCTTCTATAAGCCTCACTATAAACGAACTGAAATCCGCGTCATAATCGCGTCAGTTAAAAGAATTAATCGAACAAATAGACGCGCAGATATCAACTTGTTGTAAAGCGCTAGAGTGCTCCGGCTCCGGCTCCGGCTCCGGCTCCGGCGGGCGGGCCGCGCCGTCCGGCTCGGGGACGCCGCTCGGCGCTCGCTCGGGACGTTATTTCGGTCCGCGGTCGCTCTAGAAACCGGACCCCGGCCATGTCACAATGCGGTTAATTGGCTTCTATTTCGGGATTGCGTATATTATTATACGCAAAAACGGATTACGCACTTACGATTTAAACGTGGCACGGGCAATTAAGGTCGCATTAGACGATTATAAACAGAAACACTGATAAAACATTTCTGTACTAATTGATTCACCTGGGCCACTGTCGCCAGCTGTTAGGCAATGTTAAAGTAATCTTACTTGACGTAGGAAAGAGATGAACGTATATGCAGTTAATAGCTCCGCTCCTTTATCTCGCAAAAATCTTTTAAAAAAAAAATTGAACCGACTTCAATATCACTGAAAAGTATAAAATAATTTAAATATTATTGAAGTTGGTGTTAGCGTACCTGCTGTGTATATTTGGCACCAACTTCAATAATATTTAAATTATTTTATACTTTTCAGTGATATTGAAGTCGGTTCAATTTTTTTTTTAAAAGATTTTATTTTAAACATTTTAGTGATATTTTCATATATAAAGATTGAACCATCGAAAACCGTAAAATTATCTAGGTAGGTTATGATCACATTATCGTCTACATAGTTTTACATAATTCATGTTTCTTCAGAAAAAAATATCCGGTCGTAATGAAATTTGCATGGAAACATCATAGAAGTTTACTCTCTCGAATAAAAAAAGAATCATCGAAATCGGTTCATAATTGTCAGAGCAATGTAATGGAGAACATCAGTTTTATGGTTTTTACCAGATAAATTCCTCCACATCGTTCATGGTCCTCCAGGAAGTTCTTATCCGGTTCTAATAAAATTCATACAGATTCAATATAGTGGTTTCTTCTTTCGAATAAAAAAAGAATCATTGAAATTGGTAAATATTTGCCAGAGTTATGACCATTTTTGTCCGACCGAGCGAGTCCGAGCGACTAAAACGTCATCTATATAGGCTTTCTTGCAGCTCTCAGTGCGCAGTCACCATTCTTGTTTTTTCAGGAACTACTTATTACTAAGCAATATTTTTTTTATGGGACTCAATTAACGGATTAAAGAATGAATGGAAGAAAGATTTTTTCAAATCGGTTCATAAGTGCCAGAGTTATGCGCGAACATACATAGAAAAAAAAAATATATACAGACGAATTGAGAACCTCCTCCTTTTTTGAAGTCGGTTAAAAATAAGTTTACATTAGTACTGCTCGAACAGATGGTGATAGACCCCAGATAATAACAGTGCTCGAGGTACCTAGCGCGATGCAACGAAGACGTACTGAAAAAAAAAACTAAAAAAAATGGTGTTATGTTTTATTTTTGCTAAAAGTTGTTTGGTTGAAGTTTGAAGACAGTGACATACGTTGCATAGAGTTTTATTTGTAGGGTCAAATTAAAAATGGAATGGAATTTGCTTGAAAGGAAGGCTTATTGGTGCGAAGATCCTGTTCCATCATCAGACCCTGATTACCATTCTTCTACTAGTAAGTAGAAGTTACTTGTCGAGATCAATCCAACGAGTCCAAATGCAGTGGGTCTACGTTTCTTGGTGCGGAGATCCTGTAACCAGCTTCCTGCTCCATCATCAGACCCTGATAACTATTTTTCTACCAACTACCCGTCGATACCTACCTAACGTGTCCAAATTCGGTGGGTCTATGTGTATTGGTGCAGAGATCCGGTGACCACCTTCCTGCTCCATCATCAGAACCTGGTGAAGGTTATATAATATATATATTTTCATGCAACATAGTAAGAATCATCTCCATTAAAACAGCTTTAAAAAACCGCATTCTGATCTGTCCACTCGTTAGAGAGTTACGACGCCACAGACAGACATAGGCGTACAACTTACCCCTCTTTGTAGGTTAAGTGATTAAAAACGGAGCCTGGTGCATAATAATTTTAATCTTTATACCACCGCCTGTGACTGGGGCAAGTGCGCGCTCTTCTCATGTAATGTAAGAGGTATTGTTGAAATATGTATGTACTAGGTATTCGTCGTGGTAGGCGGAGCGCGCCGAGCACCGAGCCCGCGCACGTGCGCCCGCATCCTGTATCCGCTTGATTCATCTCCGCCCCGCGTACAATTCACTCGCAGGAAATACCTTTTCGCCATTCGCCATTACTACGCCGTTTGATTTAGACTGTATTTTTCGCAGAACGCAAGTAATTCAGTAGCGTGACAAGCATTGTTTATTTGTATACCTGCATGTAGTAGGTGCGTGTGACATGCCTTAGCATTATTATGCTATAGTTACTCATAAGTTTAATAAAGTGTTAACGATTATGAGTACAACAATGATAGTAAAATATTGGAGTACCTACACTCAAGAAATAAAAAGATTTGTCACCTTAAAGTCAACTTTTGATTAGGATGTCTGTGAGCGACCGACCGAGATTTGGAACGCTGCACCGAGGAAGGCCGCAAAGAAAAAGACTCGCATACAGTTGCACTTAATAGACAAGCAATTAGCTGCAGATTTAGCGGCCGTAGATGAAGATTACAGTCCACACAACACAGAAGCTCACAGTCTACATGAGGGCAGGGACATTGAAGAGTGGTTGGAGCGCAATCAGCATGAACCAGAAAGGCAGGAAGTTGAAAAACATGATTCTGTTAATGATGGCATCTTTAAGAAATGGTTGCAATGAATTGTCCTATTAGAATCATTAAGGAACATAAAGCTACAAAGTTACTATCCAGCTGCCACAGAGAGATATACAGATATCCATTTGCCCTTGTCATCGCTGCACACTGCTGACACAAAGAGAGTGCCATGAACTGCCATGCAAGTCAAGTGATAACGATAAGCGAGTTTTATGTAGCACAGATAGTTATAGACACTTAGAGATGCATATATTTTGCGACGTGTCGGCGAAGGCTTATTGCGCTGTAGCCTACTGGAGATGGATTGACAGGGAATTGAAAGTCGCATCCCTCTGCAAGTGGATTGAATGCTGCCTCAGCATTCAGGGTGGGAAATGTGAGCGACCGACCTGCTTGAAGAAAAAAGAGGTGCCACGAGTTAACGGTTTATAAAAAGAAAAGTTTATATTTGTTACCTGTTTGCCTAGCAACGGAGAAAATGGTTGTAAATAAACTTCAATAAATTATTATACTGTCGGGCAAATTGGTTTTTGCTTGTAAGTAGTTCAGCGAACCACGAACGGCATATCCGAACCCCATTTGCACAGGCCTGCAGCTCACCGCTGACAATGTCTTTTATATCTGTTGTTTTTGTTATCCTATGTGTCGGGCAAATAAATGCATTTTCTTTCTTTCCTTCTACATACATTCAATAATGACTATCATTATACACACATCAAAAGTGTCTAGGGATCAAGCATTTTTAAGCGGATTTCTTGAGATTGAGATGTGGCTTTGTAATAAATTTATGATTTTATAAATTTATATGGATCCTTTTTGGTGCATTTCATAATTTGAATCAGGAACTGTGAATCAAATTCGAGTAAAAGATGAAAATCAGCTGTCAATATTTTCCCTATAAAAACATACAACGCATTGAAGACATTATTAGTGCTACTGTTTCCCTACTACTGATTAAAACCAACGTTATTATGGAGCGGCGACGTCATTTAAGCAGGGAAGAAATGCTCAGAGCCGTGGGAATGATAGAAGCTGGTTCCCGGCAACGTACTGTGGCTTTAGCTCTGAATACAAGTCAGAGTGTTATCAGTCGACTTTGGACACGTTACCGAAGCACTGGTACCGTGGCTGAGCGCCATGGAGGACGGTATCGCTGCACCACACGGAGACAAGACCGATATATTCAAATCTTAACTCGAAGAGCTCCAACAATAACTGCCATGATGTTAGCCGTGAGGCTTCATCACTCTTCAGGGAACTTAATTAGCGACCAAACAGTCAGAAACCGCTTGCATGAAGTGAACCTTCATTCCCGAAGACCGCTACGGGTACCACCTATAGCAATGCACAATCGTAGGATTCGATATCAATGGGCTCTTGAACACAGAAATTGGGCAGAAGAACAATGGCGTTTCGTGTGCTTTTCTGATGAGTCTCGTTTTGGTATGAGACCGGATACAAGACGTATACGACACTGGAGAACTCCTGGACGCCAACAGCGATTAAAATCCTGCCAGGAAGTCCATCCTTATAGTGGTGGAACCATCATGGTATGGGCGGGTATTTGGATCGGCGGAAGAACTGAGTTGATTTGGATCAGAGGCAACCTCAACGCTCAAATTTATGCTGAGACGATTGTATCAGACGTCATCGTTCCTCTACAAGTGCAAATCGGTCCCTTATTTCAGTTAATGCATGATAATGCACGACCGCACACCGCAAGAGTTGTAAGACAGACTCTCGCCGCAGCTAACATCAATGTCCTGCCCTGGCCTGCTCAGTCGCCAGACTTGAACCCGATTGAGCATGCATGGGATATGCTACAGAGAAGAGCTCTGCCGAATATGGAGGGTATCCAGTCGCAAGAAGACCTTTTTTTGTTGTTGCAACGAACATGGGCGGCCATTCCACAGCGTGATTTGGATGAACTCATTTTGAGTATGCCAAACCGATGTTCTTGTGTTGTTAGTGTTCGCGGTAGAAACACGGATTATTAATTGTTTAAGTTACCCAATAAAATTTTAAAGAAAACTGTTATTTCAGTCTTTTTTTCGAACTTTTGTGTTAGTGGTTCAAATGTCAAAAATCCCTTTATTAGGAAAATGGCAAATTTCTTTATTAATGCAAAGGTGACTTGGTTTATCGTTACTGTGACAAACGAAAACACTTTATTTGATGAATCCTTAAAGAAAATTTTAATTAATATCAATCAGGAGAAAAGTTATTGCAAAAATATATGTTGATCCCTAGACACTTTTGATGTGTGTAGAACAGCAGTTAGAAGGGCTACGGGACGTCATCGTTGGTTCCAAAATCGTTGCCGAATTACATACATTAACGGTCTTATTCATAATAATAGCTTATCAAAGGTAGCACTGATTAGTTATAGTGTTCTATAAGGTTATAAAACGTTCTATAAAGTTGCTTATTCATAAACGTTTCATAAACCATCTATAACTAATACGTCTCTATAGAACGTTTTTCAATCAAAGTATTGCCATTATAATGAAGTTGGTCAACAAATTGACCGAATGCACCCAATCGTCACAGATAATATGTGTCTACACACCGCCTAGGTGTTATCATAGACATTATTACAGATTATAAAACATTTTATTGTCTACGAAACGATGACGACTGTCGATTTGACGGGCGTGTTGGTCTAGTGGTTGGACACCCTGGCTGCTACCCAATAGGTCGTGGGTTCGATTCCCGCTAAGTGTCTGGGTGTTATTTATCTATTTAATTATGTATTTACAGTAAAAAAAGTACTTATATAAGTTTAAGCATCAATTATCAGGTTTCCATAGTACAGGCTGTGCCTAGTTTGGGAACAGATGACCATGTGTGTATTGTCTCAGAATATTTATTTATTTATTGTATTTATGACGCCCATGCGGAATTCGTCATACATCCATCGATCATTGTCATTGTTATTTGATTGTTATATGTTTGTTTGGTAATGTTGTAACAAGCGCGTAATAATAACTAACCTAAAATAAACTAACTTATATTAAAATATATTAAATTGTATAATATAATAATAAAATAAACGTTAAGTACTGAATAAAATAATAAATCGTAATAGTTTGTAGTGTGTATACTGCTATTTTGATTTCTTACGAAATTGAACGGATATGAAACCTGTATGGGCTAGAACTCTTTGCCTTCCTAATGAGGCTCAACTAAAGAAAAAAATTGAACTGATGGATGTGACACTGACATAAATGTCATTTTCTTAATAATTAATAATGAGCTGTTGAAAGTCGGCCATTTTTTACCTTATATCAAGCTTATAGCACTGTTATAGTAGGGGTCTGCCCTCTATAACTTTATAACATAGCTAAAGAACGTTTTAGTGCTAAAATGCGTTTATGAATAATACTTTTTGAAAATCATACTATAGCGAGCCTATAAGTGTGTGATAACTTTTTATGAATAAGACCGTTAATGTACAGGGTAGGTTTATCAAGTAGGCGGGTTACACCATACCGATAGTGCCGCTAGGATCGAATTCTGGTAACGAATGGCATAAATTATGGCAATACAGTATGTGGGTTTTTTTTTATAAACAATTGGTTCGATTCCTGGTTATATATTGATTTTTCATGAATTTAATGGTGCAGTTTAACTGTTGACCCCCACACGCCCCAGGGACCTATTGAAAGTTTCCCCTAAAAAGACCATACGAGACTGTGTACTAACCAAGTAATTTCAAATAAACAAAGGATGGTAAATATGATTATAATCCTTAAATGGCTTTATTAAGAAACTAGCGGCATAATGTTATGTTTAAATTACAATATGTATAAAGAATAATACCTTACCATACCTACAGTAGATTTTTTAGAATAAGATTTTCTCTAACAATTTTACCACAACTACAACATTAGATTCTTTTAACACCCATAAAAATTGAATTTTGAATAACCCGTTGTAAATAATTTGTTGAAGAGTATTAACCAAGTTTAGTTTCACGTAAATTAGACAAATTGCAAATTCCTTCTCTATTTTACCTCTTAGGAGAAACAATCCAAAAAACAATCCCTTTCATCATCGGACGACGAGACGCACGGCACGTACACACCCTTATGTGGTGAAAGTGCCTTCAGTCCGGACTAAGCGGTTTGCTTCTTCATTTATAATAAGGACAGCTAAGGACTGGAACAGTTTGCCTGGTTTTCCCGCCCGATTATAATGTGGGTGTCTTTAAGACTAGAGTGGCTTTTAATAAGCTAGTGTGTTTTGCCATCCTCGATTGCGTCGCCGCTTTCTATCAGGTGGGACTGCAGTCAAACACTAGCTTATTAGTTAAAAAAAAAAATGAATTCGCTAATGAAACTTAACTTTTAACTTGAAATTTTGCACTTAGACTCTCTAAGTGCAAAATTTCAAGTTAAAAGACAATGTTTTTACACCCTTCCCATACAAACTTTCAACCCCTATTTCACACCCTTAGAGTTCGAATTTCCAAAAATCGTTTCTTATTGATTGGTTAAGCCATAAAATGAACCTCCTGTCCAAATTTTGTAGTCCTAGCTTTGGTAGTTTCGGCTCTGCAGTGTTGAGTCACCCACGCGAAAAAGGCCTACCTCTTTATAATATAGTATAGAAGTATAGATAGATGGAATACAAAGTTACAAATATAATGAATAACTATAACTACATAAAACAAATATTATACTTACAATAAATGTTACTAAATACTTACAATAAATGTAAAAAATTAGGCCCATGTGTCATGGTACCCAAAATGCTGGCAGCATTTCCTCGCTGTATGGAAATAGAAACTCGCTGAGCGAGAAAATGGCCAGCTCCTGTATCCCCTGTGATGTCGACCAGCCATTTTGATAGTAAATTAAACAAACAATGGGCAGAAGGACCCCATGGACCCAGAGTCTCCTCTCCGAAGGGCATAAAAATATATTCGGAACCGATGACCCTGTATTTGTGTATTCTAATTATTTCAGCCGCCCGTTACTATGATTATAATCATAGTAACTCTATGTTGATACGACGCAGCAGTAAGATTCGCTTGCACGAGAAACTCTTCACGAGCTTTCGTCTACTTCACTTGACACGCGTCGTCTGCTTGACTCCTCAGTGAGGAGGTGGATTGTTTCAAGTGGATGTACTTAATAACTGATTATATAAGAGTCGGACCGCTCACATATCTGCAGTGGAATCTAGGGGTTAGGAAGATCAAAGTATGAGCGTTGCTAAGAGATTTTATTTGCGTTGCGATTTTACTTGCGTTAAAATAATTCTATTTGTTTTTAAATCGTCATATTATTTATAATCTGTAACAAATATTTTTATTTCAACGTTTGCTACTTTATATTGAAACTGTAACGTATCGAAAGAAAATGTATGCTTAACGGCTTCGTGCACTTAGCGTGTTGTTGATGAAATGAGTGAGTGCACACGGGCGCGTCGTGCGGCGGCGGCGCATGGCGGAGTCGGCGTCACGCGCCATTCATCCAGCACCGGCCGGGCGGCCTTGCACTCAGGGCTGACCGACAATTATATTACATTTGTAATGCATTTGTATTTGGGGTGAAATATTTACACATACACCCGGCCGGCGGCGGCGCGGCGTTTACTTCTATAACGGCGTTCGTTCGTTATAGAAGTAAAATAAACGTTGCGTCGTTAGTGTTCTTTTCACGATCTGATTTGTTTTTGCGATAATTTACTTGACATTCATTGCCGTTTAATTTTTGCTATCGGGTAGTAGCTGTGTACGCGGATATAAATAAAATATATGATTATGTTGTTGAAAGTAGAATCTGTGCTTAAAATAGAATATGTGCGGTGACCCTGAGCGGGGTCGGCGCCGGCGCACGGTTCCAGCGGCCGGCTGCCACATTCGTTCGGCGTGCACTTTGATCCGCCACGCCCCACCGACCCACCGCCGCCACCGCCATATGCGCCGTACATATAATGTAAACGGGTAGCTTTTGAATCACATACGTAAACCTCTCGGATCGTTTTGCAATTGTACATAATGTATACGCACGGTGCTTACGTTTGCCGGTCGGCTGATTGTAGAGCAGTACTCCGAGCTGTGTTGTGTATGTGTAGCGGTACACAGTATTAACATTGTGGTGTGTTTGTGTTGCAGGTGTGGGCGGCTGGGGCGCGGGGGGCGAGGTGGTGTCGCTGGTTGCGGGGGTCGCGGGGGGCGCGGAGGGTCCTGCGTTCGCGGGCGGGCAGGCCACGGCGGTGGTGGCGCCGCTGGGCCACTCCGCGACGCTCGAGTGCCGCGTGCTGCGCCTCGGTGACAAGTCGGTACGATACACAGCTCCTTACATACTTGGGTACACTGGTGTAGAACAAACTCAGACTCACACGACAACCTATGGAGTCACGCTCGGAGTTTCTTTGCGTGACAGAATCCGCAATATGGAGATCGAACTGAGGCCACCGATATAGCTCTCAGAATCTGCAAGTTGAATTTGCAATGGGCAGGGCTCATCGCTCGAAGAACCGATAAAAGAAAGAAAGAAAGAAAAGAAAGGAAGTTGGGGAAGAAGGGTTCTCGAGTGGCGACCACGAACCGGAAGCCGCAGCGTAGGTAGGTGGACAGACGACATTGTGCGCGTCGCAGGTAACCGGGTGGATGCAAATAGCCAATTGTCGTTCATTGTGGCGGTCTAAGGAGGAGGCCTATGTTCAGCAGTGGACGTCTTCCGGTTGGTGATGATGATTGGTGATCCGCACCGGCTTCGCGCGGGTGTCATTTAGAAGAGTAGGCAACACAATATTATACCTACCTATTTCGTTCTACTTACATAAAACTTCAGTAGTTTTTTATGTAAGTATTTATATAAAACTTTTGTGAAAAATAATTGAACTGAACGTGAAAACCGCTAAAATCCGTTGCGTGGCTTCGAAGGAGCTAGTGGTTACAGATAGACGCGGAATGTGACTTATTTATACTATGTAAAGATAGCTAAAAAGTTGCCCACTGACGAATGTTTTTCGAAACTACGATTATCGTTTGAAACATATTAACATGTGCACATTCTGGCAATCGTCAACGAACGCATATTGCGTAGGAAACCAACGGAAAACCGGTCGCGTGGGCAGATAACGTGTCTTAGTCAAAGAGATTAAATACATGTAGGCCATAGAACGGTTGTTACATACAAAAACTGTCGTAACTTTTTGCGCCACTGATTTATCTGAACTTTTCAATTCTGCGGTAGGTCTGTGTAGGCCATTTGGACCTCGTGCTAAAACTATGATTGATGATACAAGGCCTATTGAAGCTTGTAACGTTTTACAAACTAAAATGGTGTTTGGCTTATATATAAAATAGTTTGTGGATTCGTTATTTCTTCAGTGCGGTACTATAAAGGTTAAAGTGACTCAGTATCAAAGTAGATATCACGGTAAAAAAAAAAAAATCTCACATAGAACAGACTGAAAGTTGTAAACCCTTTTTTCAAAAATATAAATTACTCACTCTCCCATTTGTAAGAAAATACTCTGACTTTTTAACCGACTTCAAAAAAAAAGGAGGAGGTTCTCTATTCGTCTGTATACAGGGTGGAATTTTGTAATGCCACCTGAAGGGGAAGTACTCTTAATACTGCAGATAGAAAATTTTACTCAAAGAAAACATTCCTTTATTTTTTAAAGAAAGAAAACTGCATTCGAAGATTTTTTTAAAATTCGCTTGCCGCACCCGGTAATCGAACGACTAAAATCTCTAAAAGTTGCACCCTGTACTTTTATTGCATCGATCGTTAGGGTTAATTATAAGGATGAAATCTCTCTAACAAACTTCATAAATTAAATAAAAGGAAAACAATGAAATCTTAAATTATTTTAATTATTTACAAAAAATGGTAAACTAATTAATTGCTCGAACTGGGCTCCATCTTCTTGGTTACACAAATTTATTCTTCTAACGAATTCATTTCTAGTAACCATCATAAATACTTTTAAACAGCTTAATCAGAAAAAGACAGCTGATTTATGGGGGCTTTCTGTACAAAAAATAGCGTCTCTAATTGAAGCAATTGCCCCTCAATTGGCAGTGATATTTAATAACTGTGTCAAGAGTGGAGTATTTCCTGTCCTCATGAAGCACAGTAAAGTTATACTTTTGTTTAAGACTGGCAGCACCGCTGAGCCTACAAATTTCAGGCCAATTTCGGTGTTGCCAGCCTTGAGTGAAAATTTTGAATACTTATTCTATGTCAAATACTGGATCATTTTGATAAAAATAATCTTCTTCACAATAGACAGTTCGGCTTTAGAAAGAATCACTCAACTACAGACGCGGGAGTCGAATTATTGAAATATATCTACGAGGCTTGGGAGGAATCACGGGACGCTCTTGGTATATTCTGTGATTTGACTATGGATTTGGATCCCGTGATAAACATAGTCAAATCCAAAGACAAGCATTCCACTGCAAGACCTCAAGATACTGTAAGCTCTTTCTGCGTAGATCGGACTAACAATAATAATTAGAAGACCTGAGGGTACCCTAAGACAACTATAACATATGGACAGCTACCACCTCAGTCCGCCCGTGACCATGAATGCTGTAAAGTATTCGAAACGTCGGGAAATTAAAATCAAAAATAAACCGCGATATAATCCGTAAAATTAGTTTCATTTAAATTTAAACCTTTGATAAAAAGCAGTTTGTCAAAAAAGGCTTATTATAAAAGCTCGGATTACCTGGAGGATAAAACTGCGTGGGCTTGAACTGCTCAACTCATGCAAGCTTAGAAGTTTAAGGCTGACTTATGTATAATTTGTAAAACTGTTTAAAAAAAATATGACAAAAAAAGACAAGCCCGCTGAGTTTCTTGCCGGATCTTCTCAGTAGCGGCCGCGTTACGATCCGGTGGTAGTTTGTAAAAATGATTTTTGTGTAAGTGCCTCCGTGGGGCCTATACATAATAAAGATATTTTGACTTTGACTTTAATCTTTAATAACGTGTTGTGGTGAATGTTATAAATCGTATTCTGAACTTCAACTCTCAACTCGTTTACATTCTCATAAGATTTAATGTAAATTTGATTTATTACATATCCCCACAAAAAAAAATCTAAAGGGGTGAGATCTGGTGAAACCATTTAACTCGCTCGCTCTTCCTCGGGGAAACCATTTAACTCATTTCTTAATAAATCCAGTATTTCTAAATACTTGACAGTGTTTAAGTGACCTTCGTACACATGGACTAACACAACCTTATTTCTCATAATTCCGCACCAAACGTTGAAAGAAAATCTTACTTGACTGTTAGCTTCGTGAACACGAAGAGGATTCACTCGAGACCAATAGTGGTTATTGCGGCGATTGTACATGCCGTTATTACTGAAGTTGGTTTCGTCAGACCTTACAATGTTACTCAAAAAATTAGGGTTACCGGTCAATTTCTCTTAGCATGTCTTGACAAAATTGTAGTCGTCTCTCACAATCCCCAGGATGCAATTTTTGTACCAACCGACCATCGCGATAACTTATACTTATACTTTTTCAGCACTTTAAGTACACGAGTATGGGTTGTTCCAATTACATCGGCAGCATCTCTGCTTGAAGCCTTCGGAAATGCTTCGAAGTATGTTAAAACATTTAGATCAAAATCGAAGTTGTTCTGCTGAAGAGTTTGCCGTCGCTTTTTGAAACTACCCGTATTCTTTAAATTTTCTACCATTCTTTTCAGTACAAACCGAGTTGGTGCCTGTCGATCTCGATATGTCTCTCCATACCACCGCAGAGCACGATTCACATCTTTGTTATTTAAAAAATAAGCTTTCATTAAATCAAATTGTTCTTGATAAGCCATTTTGACACAAATATGAAATGATTTTTAAAAACAATCAAATGTGAATAACAGATGAAAATCCATTTTCAAATGTAACATTCCATATTTAAACTACTACACACACGGAGTTATGTCGCATCTAAGAAAGGAGTCTGCATTACAAACACGTGCAAATTGCAATCGTCTTATCTAAATAGTAATACGTAATTTTAATGGATAAATGGCGTCAATGATAATTATTAATTAATAACATAAGTAAACAGATGGATCTTTGAGTAAAAGTGCTTTAACTTGATCCATTGAATGAATAATTTAAGATTTCATTATTTTCCTTTTATTTAATTTATGAAGTTTGTTAGAGAGATTTCATCCTTATAATTGAGCCTAACGATCGATGCAATAAAAGTACAGGGTGCAACTTTTAGAGATTTTAGTCGGTTCGATTACCGGGTGCGGCAAGCGAATTTTTAAAAATCTTCGAATGCAGTTTTCTTTCTTTTAAAAAATAAAGGAATGTTTTCTTTGAGTAAAATTTTCTATCTACAGTATTAAGAGTACTTTCTCTTCAGGTGGCATTACAAAATTCCGCCCTGTATATATATTTTTTTTATGTATGTTCGCGCATAACTCTGGCAATTATGAACCGATTTGAAAAAATCTTTCTTCCATCAATTCTTCAATCCATTGATTGGGTCCCATAAAAAAATATTGCTTATTAATAAGTAGTTCCTGAAAAAACAAGAATGGTGACTGCGCAGCAAAGCTGCAGGAAAGCCTATATAGATGACTTTATGTCGCTTTTTAAGGACAAAAATGGTCATAACTCTGGCAAATATTTACCAATTTCAATGATTCTTTTTTTATTCGAAAGAAGAAACCACTGTATTGAATCTGTATGAATTTTATCACAACCGGATAAGAACTTCCTGGAGGACCATAAACGATGTGGAGGAATTTATCTGGTAAAAACCATAAAACTGATGTTCTCCATTACAATGCTCTTACAATTAGGGATTTGAAAAAAAAAAAAAATTATATATTTTAAAACTTTATTATTAATAATATTGATATTTAAAACAAAAAAAAAACAGAACAAAAAAAACCAATTAATTATAAACAATTAAAAATTGATGAAATTTCACGTGACTATAAACGCGCCGTGATTGGTCATCATAGTCGTGACCTCATAATGTTAAAGCTATTTAATAACAGTACAGCGTCAACGGCTATTACACTTGACTAGACAATAATATTGAAAATTTATTGCTAAAGAACGACTCTGAACAACGCTGAACGACACTGAACGTCACTGAACGTCACTTAACGACACTAAACGCCACTGAACGTCACTGAACGACACTGAACGACACTGGATGACACTGAACGACACTGAATGACACTGAACGTCACTGAACGACACTGAACGCCACTGAATGACACTGGATGACACTGAACGACACTGAACGCCGACACTGAACGTCACTGAACGACACTGAACGTCACTGAACGACACTGAATGACACTGAACGACACTGAAGGACACTGAACGACGGCACTGAACGTCTCTGAACGACACTGAATGACACTGAACGACACTGGACGACGACACTGAACGTCACTGACATGACACTGAACGTAACTGACGTGACACTGAACGTAACGTGTTTCCGGTACTGGATTCAAAAATTATATTTTTTATTTTGAAATAACTTTTGAATTATTGCGAAAAAAAAAACCAAAAATAGTTTTACTATAAAACTTATATAATATGATCTTTCCATTTATCACAAAAAAAATAATCAAATACCCAATTATGAACCGATTTCGATGATTATTTTTTTATTCAAGAGAGTAAACTACTATGATGATTCCATGCAAATTTCATTACGACCGGATATTTTTTTCTAAAGAAACTCGAATTATGTAAAACTATGTAGACGATAATGTGATCATAACCAACCTTTTTTTTATCGTGGAGAAATCCTCATGGATACCCGCGCTGCTACCCCCGTAGCGGCATTATGTCGGACTCTTACCGACTAAAACCCCACGGTGTCCTCAAACCGCTGTGTCGACGGGCCCCAGGAACGTACTTGGTACTCGTCCGGGTCCCGTCAGCGGCCGCTCGCCTTCCGGCGAGCCCTTCCTCGTCCGCGGGTGTAAAGCCCACGGACTTGTCTGCGGGTGTAAAAGGCCCGCAGACTCACAACCGGGTGGCGTGCCCGGACACACCGGCACGCCATCCTCCGCGAGGGCGACTTAACGCTGTGCGCAGGCAGCAGTTCCCCCGTTTCCACTGCCCGCACTACCTCACTACGGGGGCATCAGGTCGGCGTTGGCCCGCCTTCTGCGCCCGGGCCTCCTGCTGCGTCGCGGGTCAGCGAGGGGATCGCTCTCCCTGGCCCGCTCCGCTGCCTCCTTCTGGATCATAACCTACCTAGATCATTTTACGGTCTTCGATGGTTTAATCTTTATTTATGAAAATATCACTAAAAAGTTTAAAATAAAATCTTTTTAAAAAAAAATTGAACTGACTTCAATATAATATATGAAGTTGGTGCCAAATATACACAGCCGGTAAGCTAACACCAACTTCAATAATATTTAAATTATTTTATACTTTTCAGTGATATTGAAGTCGGTTCAATTTTTTTTTAAAAGATTTTATTCACTACACGAGCCGATAAACAGGCACATTTTATGGCGTACAGGGCGATTGTTATCGCCCTGTACGCCATAAAAACATGTTTTACCTACTTCTCGATTAGCTCTACACTCGACCAGTCTATATGTAATGTCTATTAAAATATATAATATAACAAGTTACCAGAAGCGATAAAAAATGTAACAGAAAATAAATAATTTTTGGTAAAACTTAAGGAATTTCTATTAGAAAAATGTTAATAAACAACCCATGAATATTTGAATGATAAATAAAAATAAAATTAAAATATAAATAATAATAATTTAATAATCATAATAATCCTATAATAATAATACTTAACTGATAAAATAATTACACAAATAATAATTGAACAAAAATAATAAAAAAATCTATATTATAATTGAAATCTATTCAGTTCAAAGTAATAATAATAATTAAACAATATTTAATGTATAATGATTTCTGATACTTACGCGAATATTACACATTGAAATGAAACTAATTTTACGGATTATATCGCGGTTTATTTTTGATTTTAATTTCCCGACGTTTCGAATAGTTTACAGCATTCATGGTCACGGGCGGACTGAGGTGGTAGCTGTCCATATGTCATAGTTGTCTTAGGGTACCCTCAGGTCTTCTAATTATTATTGTTAGTCCGATCTACGCAGAAAGAGCTTACAGTATCTTGAGGTCTTGCATGACCATGTCCGCCCGTGACCATGAATGCTGTAAAGTATTCGAAACGTCGGGAAATTAAAATCAAAAATAAACCGCGATATAATCCGTAAAATTAGTTTCATTTCAAAATATTTAATGTATACCGTAATTTTACCTTGAATATAAATTATTGTTTTGACAATTATTATCCTCCTCCCTCCTGCAGGGTCCACAATGACTCCTATATATCTATTACCACCTAATTTCACAATAATCACTACTTGTTTTGTGTCTACTATTGTATTATTAGCCTTGATATGTACCCCTAGTTTTAAATTTCTAAACTTTATGTTAGCTGTAGCCGTAACAATTACTGGTAGTCGTACCGATGGCCACGATACAGGCTTGCCTAGTGTGGACATCAAAAGCAATGTATTTGGTAGGCAGTTTTAAGAAAATAAATAAATTGAATTGAATTGAATTACAAACATTGTGGAATGCAATAAATACATATGAATATGAATAAATAGCACATCTCAGATATTATGTTAAATTTATCTTTTTTCTACACTGAGCCAAATTGAAGTTTCGCCCTCCGCACGACAAAGAACTTCCCTATCCCTATTTTCTTAAGCGCACCGCAAGTAAGACGCGTACGGGGCAACTTAGACCCCGTTCCGCTCTCAACGTGTTAAATTATTCGGTAAATATACAAATGTATACTACACGAAAATATACTGTAGTCTTTTCAGTCATTTTGTCATAGAAATCCATCGATATACTATAGAAATCTATACTTATAATAAAACTGTAACAGGTCCAATTCTGTACATTGAAGATATTTTGAAAATTATATTTAGAGGGCATTCTATAACCGATACTGAGGCCGAAAATGTAATTTTTTTAATTTTTGTCTGTCTGTCTGTCTGTCTGTCTGTCTGTATCACGGCTGAGCATCACGCCGAAACTACTGAATGGATTCAAATGAAACTTGGCATGATTTGAGATCTTACTACGAGGTAGGACATAGGATAATTTTTGTCCCGTAATCTAGCACGGTTCTTTTGGGAGAGGGGATTAAAGTCAAAACGGGTACTTGGTTATACGCTTGGTCCGATTTTATCAATTTTTCTATAAAATATAATAAATATTAGTAAGGGAACACTCATAGAGAGTTGTTATCAAGGTTTTGTAATCGATCGGGTTAAGCAACGTTAGGTAAGGTCATTAAATAGATGGGTGGCCGTTTAACGCCATTTGAACTAAACGGGTCCGTGCTTCGGAGAGCAAGTAAAAAGTGGGTCCCAGTTTATAACCGACTATAAAAAATGAGGTTATGTATTCGATGCGAATGTCTGTTATTCAAAGTTTAGTTAACGTAAAAATAGCGCAGGCGGAGCTGCGTGGGTCAGCTAGTCTATAATATAAAAGAAAGTCGTGTTAGTTACACTATTTATAACTAAAGAACGTCTGAACCGATATGTATGAAATTTTGTGTGCATATCGGGTAGGTCTGCGAATCGGCTAACATCTATTTTTCATACCGCGTAATTAATCTATTCTTACGGATTATATCGCGATTTATTTTAATTTTCCCGACGTTTCGAATGCTTTGCAGCACCCATGCCATGGTCACGGGCGGATTAATTACAATGTCTAGTGTTCGCGTAAATAAAAGACAACATTCCGCTAGGTTAATGTTAAGCAACGTTAGGTAAGGTCATTAAATAGATGGGTGAACCGATATGTATGAAATTTTATGTGCATATCGAGTAGGTCTGAGAATAGGTCATAAAGTATATTTTATACCACTAGGTTAAGGTTAAGCAACATAAGGCAAGGTCATTAAATAGAGAGGAGAGAGAGGGAGAGGGGATTCGAGGAGGGGGTGATTGGGTGAGGGATAGGGGGAGTTAGGTGGGGCAAGGGGGGAGAGAGCATAGAATTAGATTTTTCTTATAAGAGAGAGAGAGAGATGGAGAGAGAAATAAATCAAGGGAGGAGGAAGAATAGGGGAGCAAAACGTAATAAAAGCGCGGGCGGAGTAGCGCGGGTCAGCTAGTTAGACATAGTTTTTCTTCGAAAATTTTCTGTCAGTTTAGGTTTCTATTGATTTATTACACATGTAACAAGTTTGTCGTGAAAATTTGGCTCATCAAGGTCGGTCTACTCCTAAGCCTTTAAATAATTTTCTCTAAATAAATAATGGTATTTAGTGTACTCGCAAAATGACGAATGGTGCACGCGTCTCAGTGACAAGCCGACGCCGACCGACGCGCGATGTCCCGGAATAAGAATCGTAAACGTTCGACACGCGCGCCAGAAATATCCGGGTGAATCGACAACGAATGAAACGTGAAACGTATTATAAGATGTCATAGTGCGGGGCAGAGAAGGGAGCACGTGCGACGTCACCGCTCCGGCTAAAAGCGAGCAGCTGACACTGATCGTGAGTGATCTGTGGAATGGCGGTCGTTGACTCGCGGCACGAGCGCGTGGCACGCGCGTGCCGCGCCCACGCTGCGCTCCTCCTCCGCCCCCGCCCCGCCCGGAAGCGCGCGCTGCCAAGTTGTAAGTTTCGCGAGATGGCAGCAACCGCATTTCTGTGTCCCTTCCTTGTGCGGCCACGTGCCGCGCCAAGGTCACCGTAGTTTACAAGCAGCCTCCACTGGCGGCCCCGCGCACCGCGCGCTGTGCGCCCGCGACTATTTCGGTATCGGTACACGAAAGATCCATTATGACGACATCTATCGCGCGCCGGTCATCACTTCGGAATTTTTTGAATTTTATTTTTATGTGCCATTGTCGTATTACTATATGGTATTTAATCACGTGGTGACGCCCGCGCCGCTTCACTATATAAACAGTTTGAAGAACTTTGTTTATTTCCGTAAATTATATTTAAAATAATTTATTTAGGTAAAGCCTGGAACCCATTTTTTTTGTTTTGTGTACAATCTTTAGTTCATCATCTTCGGCAGCCGAAAGACGTCCACCGCTGAACAAAGGCCGGGCGGCCTCATAAGGGAGGAGTTGCCATAATCCCCATGCTCAGCGGGCGTCTGGGGGATCGCAGTATAGGTAGGGTATCCAATAGAAAGACGTCCACCGCTGAACAAAGGCCGGGCGGCCTCATAAGGGAGGAGTTGCCATAATCCCCATGCTCAGCGGGCGTCTGGGGGATCGCAGTATAGGTAGGGTATCCAATAGAAAGACGTCCACCGCTGAACAAAGGCCGGGCGGCCTCATAAGGGAGGAGTTGCCATAATCCCCATGCTCAGCGGGCGTCTGGGGGATCGCAGTATAGGTAGGGTATCCAATAGAAAGACGTCCACCGCTGAACAAAGGCCGGGCGGCCTCATAAGGGAGGAGTTGCCATAATCCCCATGCTCAGCGGGCGTCTGGGGGATCGCAGTATAGGTAGGGTATCCAATAGAAAGACGTCCACCGCTGAACAAAGGCCGGGCGGCCTCATAAGGGAGGAGTTGCCATAATCCCCATGCTCAGCGGGCGTCTGGGGGATCGCAGTATAGGTAGGGTATCCAATAGAAAGACGTCCACCGCTGAACAAAGGCCGGGCGGCCTCATAAGGGAGGAGTTGCCATAATCCCCATGCTCAGCGGGCGTCTGATGGATCGCAGTATAGGTAGGGTATCCAATAGAAAGACGTCCACCGCTGAACAAAGGCCGGGCGGCCTCATAAGGGAGGAGTTGCCATAATCCCCATGCTCAGCGGGCGTCTGGGGGATCGCAGTATAGGTAGGGTATCCAATAGAAAGACGTCCACCGCTGAACAAAGGCCGGGCGGCCTCATAAGGGAGGAGTTGCCATAATCCCCATGCTCAGCGGGCGTCTGGGGGATCGCAGTATAGGTAGGGTATCCAATAGAAAGACGTCCACCGCTGAACAAAGGCCGGGCGGCCTCATAAGGGAGGAGTTGCCATAATCCCCATGCTCAGCGGGCGTCTGATGGATCGCAGTATAGGTAGGGTATCCAATAGAAAGACGTCCACCGCTGAACAAAGGCCGGGCGGCCTCATAAGGGAGGAGTTGCCATAATCCCCATGCTCAGCGGGCGTCTGGGGGATCGCAGTATAGGTAGGGTATCCAATAGAAAGACGTCCACCGCTGAACAAAGGCCGGGCGGCCTCATAAGGGAGGAGTTGCCATAATCCCCATGCTCAGCGGGCGTCTGGGGGATCGCAGTATAGGTAGGGTATCCAATAGAAAGACGTCCACCGCTGAACAAAGGCCGGGCGGCCTCATAAGGGAGGAGTTGCCATAATCCCCATGCTCAGCGGGCGTCTGGGGGATCGCAGTATAGGTAGGGTATCCAATAGAAAGACGTCCACCGCTGAACAAAGGCCGGGCGGCCTCATAAGGGAGGAGTTGCCATAATCCCCATGCTCAGCGGGCGTCTGGGGGATCGCAGTATAGGTAGGGTATCCAATAGAAAGACGCTGCCGCCCGTTTTCTCGTTTTCTCTTAGTCGCCTTTAACGACATCCAACACGAAGAGATGTGTGGGTGGGTGCAATTTCGACCCGGACGCCCCTCGGACAAACTTCACTCGTTTATATCTTCTACCTTCTATCTATACCTACTATAATAAAACTCAAAGAGCACTTTGTCTGTACATTGAATATTTTTCCAAAATTTCTATGTGGGGATACTATACTATCGACATAGGCCAAAACAATTTTTTTGGTATTATTGTCTGTCTGTCTTTCTGTGAGTCCAGGTATAATTTGAAAACCCATGGATGGATTTTAATAGGACTTTCACTGATGTGTTGTGTAGAAGTCCGGACATAAAATGGTATATATAACATCACGCTATCTTTCATAGGGGCTAAGCAGTGGAACATTACTTGCGTATATTACCACATAAATTATATTGTATGTGAATAGAGTAATTATAAACTGACCGCTATTACGCTATATACAATAGGGACTGAGCAGACATTTAGTTTGCATAAGGTAAGGTATTTCGCCATGTTGAGTAAGTGTTCCGTGGTCGAGTGCTTACGGACGGTTTTAGAAAACGTCGTTGTAGTGTAGTCACCCTACCAAGTCAGTGCGTCTCTTGCCACTGCAGTAGCTCACGGGTTCGCATCCCACTCGGGGTTATATTTCAACTTATCTTTTCTTATTAAATTATATTTTTAAGATTGTTATTTTTAAATAATTTAGTTAGATATTATTTAGATTTTTTTTGCTTTTCAATTTTACGCAAGGTGGTGGTTTCAATTTATTAATGGGTAGTGTTAATAAATATAATGGTTCCATGAAATCTGAAACTAAACCTCTGTAAAATATGTTGATGTGATAGATATCGAAATCATTGAATCTGTACCGTGTAGTAGTAACGGCACATAGATTTAGTAGAAGTTGAGCACAAAACCACGAAGCTTAGTAAAAGTAGTGTAATTGGTAAAAAATAGTTATAAAATGTTAATGTAGTTGGCGATTCTCACGCGACGCGTGTCTCGCGGTTGTCGGTTGGTTTTGCACTGTTTGAGTTAAAGTGGAAACTGCTGATGGTTCAAATGTACGTAACCGTACATATTTCTAACCCGAGAGGAAGCTGTGAGTGAGAATCGCCATTACAAGTATAAGTAAAAGTAAAGTAAAAAAAATATAAAAAATGAAAAAGTAAACATGTAAAAACTTAAAAAGACTAATAGGTATAAATTGCGTGCGTCATCTGCGTTGGCAGCGCTGGGCTCCCGACGGGGCCGTGGCTGCGGTTCTGTCTTGTTCCAGAGAAAGCACTTGTTGCTTGTTAGGGCCGTGTGGCAGTTCTATATTTCGTTCAGTTAGGTACTTCAACCTGTTTTATGTACCATCCACGTTATCAATGAAAGAGAGTAGCAGATAACGTATACTAATGTATCATAACAAACGGTCAACCAGCTGTTCGCCGCTTGCAATTCGATCCACGCCGCTTCGCATTTCGATATCATTATAATACAATGTCGAATGAGTTTGATGGTTTAAAAGTTTAGCTTCACACGGCGCGTTCGCGGGTTCCAAGTCCTGGATGGGTAAGTTTGCGTTGCAGGTAAAGTGTCGGATTCTGTGTTCTATGCAGGTTAGTTTTGATGCAGGCGTTCCTAATTTTAAATCGACGAGTTTTATTCGCTATTTGTTGTGTTGAGTATTATCGGCAGTGGCGATAATTTCACGATGGGTCGCTTTAGTAAGCCACCTTGCGTTTTTATAGTACAAACACGCACGTGGCCATCTCTGCCCGGGTGAACTGCAACAACACGACCGAGGGCCCACTTTCCAGGGGGAAGATTATTCTCCTTTACTAAAACTATTCCACCCTCTTGTAAGTTACGGGTTGGTTTCTGCCATTTGCTTCGGGCTTGCAGTTGAGTAAGATAGTCACTGGACCATGATTTCCAGAACTGATGTAACATATGCTCATTCAGCTGCCATCTTTTACGTAAGTCTATTTTACGATCGTCTTCATGGCTGCTTATCGGTAAAGACATCGTGGGACTCCCAGTTAAAAAGTGGCCAGGAGTCAGATAGTTAACAAATTCTTCTGGGTCTTCCGTGAGTGGACACAGGGGCCGCGAATTCATACATGCTTCAATTTTGGCCAACAGTGTAGAAAATTGTTCATATGTTAGTTTTTGGTCGCCCAGAACGCGACGCAGGTGATGCTTCATGGAGCGCACCGCTGCTTCCCATAATCCACCGGCAGTTGGCCAGGCAGGGGCATTAAAATGCCATTCTACCTCTAGTTTATTAAGTTCATCAAAGAATTCTGGTGATAATTCCGTTCTGAAGGCTTCGTACTCATTTTTCAGAATCTTCGAAGCTCCAATAAAGTTGGTGCCGCAGTCAGAGTATACATGTTTTGGCGTTCCACGTCTTGAACACATCCTCTGGAAGGCGGCTAAGAATGTTTCAGTAGTTAAGTCCGACACCAACTCAAGGTGTACGGCTTTAGTAGCCATGCACACAAAGATTGCAATATAGCCTTTAGATGTTCGTACCCCCCTCCCCTTGTTGAGTTTGACGTCGACTTGTCCAGTAAAATCCACCCCCGTATGAGTGAAGGGGCGGGACGGAGTCACACGCTGCGATGGTAGATCCGCCATAAGTTGATAATTTTCATTGGCCTTGAAATGATGACAACGGACGCAGTGACGCAGTTGTGTCTTTACTGATCTGTTGCCTCCGACAATCCAATACCGTTGACGTATGAAGGCCAGCGTGAGCCGTGCACCACCATGGAGAGTAGTATGGTGGGCTTGTTCTATTAGTAGTTCAGTAAATCTTCCAGTTCTGGGTAATATGATAGGGGTTTTCATTTCCTGAGGTAAGTTAGTATTATTTAAGCGTCCACCTACTCGTAAAATCCCATGGTTATCTATATATGGACATAGTTTGTATAAGATGCTTTTTTTTGTGAGTGTTTCGCCTTTAGTTAATAAGTTGTATTCCGTTTTAAAATTACATCTTTGTACATATTTTATAAGCATTCTATTTGCGTCGTTCAGTTCGCTTAAAGATAAGTGGTTATTTAATATTGCATATCCGGTGTCATTCTTCAACTGCGGCGTCGTTGATCGGGTTTTTGCAATGTAGCGCATAATCCAAGCCAACACTCGTACGGCACGCGTTAATGTGCTATATTTATGCAATATTTTATTTAATAAGTTATCACTTTGTTCCAGGGTTGTCACAAATTGTTTTTGACCAATACTGGTTGTGAAACAATTTGAATTTGGCTGTGTTAAGTCTCCGGTCGTATCATTGAATGTTTTCAGCATTTCTGGACCTTCCCACCATAGTTTATAGTTCAGTAGTTTATTGGGACAGACTCCTCTAGTTGCGCAGTCTGCTGGATTATTTTTCGTGTCGATATAGCTCCATTTGTCACCTGGTAATATATGTCGTATTTGCGTAACTCTGTTTTCTATGTATCTCTCCCACTTGCATTTCTCGCCCTGAAGCCATGCAAGAACTACTTTAGAATCGCACCAGGCATGTATAGTAATGATGTATTCCTTTAGTGCTTCTATAACCTTCTGCATAAGTTTTGCTAGAAGTAGCGCGCCACATAGTTCAAGCCGCGGTAATGTAAGTTTTTGTGATAGTGGGGCAACCCTAGTTTTGGCGGCGAGTAAGGTGAGTACGTGCTGTCCCGTGACGTTATCCATTGAGCGCGTGTAAACAACACATGAGTATGCCTTCTCACTTGCATCACAAAATCCAAAGACATCAATTTGGGTGTCTATACTTCCGATCCATCTGTTAATTTTTATGTTTTTAATTTCTGGTAATTTTTCCTTAAGCTTGAGCCAGTCTGATTGTATGTTATTTGGTAATTCTTCTTCCCATTCTAACTTTTCGGTCCAAACTCGTTGAAAAATTAGCTTGGCTGTTATAGTAACAAGGGACAGCCAACCTAACGGATCGTATAACTGTGATATTTCAGAAAGTAGTCTTCGTTTAGTCAAAGAATTCCTGGAATCCTGTATATTCCATTTAAAGTTGAAGGTGTCTGTATTGGGATTCCACTCAAGGCCTAGTGTTTTCATTGAGTCATCGTGTTTAAAGTCGAACGTGGATCTTGATATTTGATTTTCGTGCAGTTGTTCTAATAATTCTGGACAGTTACTTGACCACTTCCGTAAATTCGTACATCCACTTTTAAGTAAGTTGATAAGTGAGCTTTGTAGTTCTTTGGCAGTTTCGAGTGAATTGTGGCCACTTATCAAATCGTCGACATAAAATTCATTTTTCAATATTTTGGCGGCAGTGGGTGCTTATGTTCTTCGTCCATCGCTAGTTGTTGCAGTGTTCGCATAGCTAGCCACGGAGCGCACTTTGTACCGTATGTCACGGTGCATAAGGCATATTCTTGAAGTCGTTCTGTTTTTGAGTTACGCCAAATAATTTTTTGTAATAGTTGTTGTTCTTCTGATATCCATATACATCTATACATCTTCTCCACATCGGCCGTAAAAGCGTATTTGTATGTTCGCCATTTTAAGAGAAGTTCTTGTATATCTTTTTGTAGGTTAGGGCCTTTTTCCATTAGACTGTTCAAACTTTTGCCGGAACTAGTCTTTTGAGACCCATTGAATACAATTCTCAATTTTGTAGTAGTCGAGCTGTCTCGTAGCACGCCGTGATGAGGGAGATAACATTCCGGAAGGTTTTGAGTATTTGAAATATGATGCGCCGGCTTCATATGTTGTAGATTTTCGTATTCGTGGATAAATTCGGAGTATTTGTGTGCTAGTTCCTTGTTCTTTTCTAGGCGCTTTTCCAGTTGTAAGTATTGTGAAATGGCAGCAGGACGTGACTGCCCGAGTTCAGTTTCAAAGTTTTGGATCATTGGCATTTTGACAGTATAACTTCCATCATGACTTCTTGTAGTTGTTTGTTGGTAGTAAATTTCGCATTGATCATCCTGACTGATATCTGCGGGTCCTTGAGTGATATCTTCAGTCTCCCAATATTTTGATAAGTCGGATAAGTCGAAGATAGTAGCGTGACAGTTAAATGTTTTTAGTTTGCCGCATAATATCCACCCCAGTTGAGTCTGTTGCGCGACCGGGGATTGGTGGTCACCTTTTAGGACACCATCCAACAGGATTTCGGCATACACGTCGGCCCCAAAAATTATGTCACAAAAATTGGACACAAAGTAGTCTGGGTCCGCAAGCTTCAAGTTTTGAATGTGTGGCCAATTGGTACACTTCATGGTATGGTTAGGTAGTTTGTTAGTTAGTTGGTGGAGTATCAAAGCTTCAGTATTAAATGTGTAGTCGCAATGTATTGACTTGCAAGTAAGTTTTAATAGTCCTTTGCAATTTTTAGCTGCTGACCCTATTCCTGACACGGTAGCGTTAAGTTTGGTCCGTGGGAGGCGCAGTCGTTGTGCAGCATTTTCGGTGATCAAATTCGCTTGTGATCCCTGGTCCAATAGAGCTCGAAGCGTGATGTAAGTTCCATCATAAGTTTGTACCCTGACCTGAACTGTGGTCAGAAGCACCTCGACCTCATCTGCAGATGTGATGTGATGAGTGCTTTGCTGAGCAGATGTTGACGGTCTTGGAGTGGTTGGCCGGGGATCGACATGCATACCTCCTTTCTTAGTCGGTTCAATTATATTATGTAGTAATGTGTGGTGTTTCAAATTACACACCTTGCATGATTTCCTTGAAGTGCATTCAGTGTTTACGTGACTATACAAGCAATTTTTGCAAACTTTGAGCTTAGCAACTGTGTCGTTGCGTTGCACAGTGTTCATTGCGACAAACTTCTCACATTGCATTAATACGTGATTGTCGGCACATAATGGACAATTACCAAAGGAAGTATAAAGTATATTCTTATGACCTTGTTCCAAGAAGTTCGCTTTATCGGCATAGGTCTGTTTGTCCGTATAATTTCTGTAGTTATAGTTATTTCTTTGGAAGTGCTTATTTACAGGTCTGTTAAAGTTAGGTTGTTTCTGGGGAGAAATGGTCTCTTTCTGGCATTTTCTCGCAGTTTCTAATGCAATAAATTTACTTTCCAGGAAGTAAAGAAATTCTTCTAAGTTAGGCAACTCCCGGTTGTTCTTCATGTCTTTTGTATATTCGTTGAAAGTTGCTGAGTCCAATTTTTGAGACATGTAGTAGACTATAATTGGATCCCAAGTTGATACTTCCACACCCATATTTGACAGACCATTTAAACTCTCCTTTATGACGTCATGCATCTTTTTCAAATTATAGGAACTTGACTGCTGGATAACAGGTAGTTGCTGCATGGTGTTCATGTAGGATGTAAACTGAAGTCGCCGGTTGTCGTACCTATGCTTCAGTATATCCCAGCACGAGTAGTAGTTTTCTGCGCTAATAGAAAGATGCTGCACAAGCCGTTCCGCTTCACCTCGGAGTTTTGTTTTGAGGTGCTGCATTTTTTGACAGTTAGAGATAGTGGGATTGTTGTGGATTGTTTCAGTGAAAATGTCCTTGAACGATATCCACTGCATAAAGTTGCCGGAAAATTCTGGTATCTCGATTTGAGGGGCAGAGCGCTGATAGTGTATATTAGACCACATTTTGTTGTTTAAGCATTTTCTGAGTTCGTCGTATTTCTTTTCAATATCTTCAAATTTTCTGTAGTATTCTTCTTTCAAATTGGAACCCTTTAGTACGCCTTCTAAATTCCAGTGCAGTTTGTCGATGGAGTCCCATTTTGATTTCAAAGTGGAAAGATGGTCTTCTGGACGGGCACTGCTTAACAGCAGAAGGTAAATGTTTAACGTGTGCCACTGTGATTTTGGATCGGTCATGCTCGCCATCGAAAAGTCTTTGCTTGTGGCGGCTTCGTGTGGCGGGTCACCCCCTTCCCTCCAATATGGTTGAGGGGAGTGATGGCTGCTGCTCGAGTCAACTCGTGCGCGGGTGCTGCTTGGGGGGGACTGGTCCGACTACTATCCCTTTGGCATTTTAGTTTGTTGTATTTTCGTCGTATTTTTTATTTTATTTGATATTTTGAACGGCAGGACACACTGTCGCTGGTGCTAATCTAATTGTAAAAAGACAAACTTTGTTTTAAAAAAAAATGTGAAAAAATGACAAGCCCGCTGAGTTTCTTGCCGGATCTTCTCAGTTGAGGCCGCGTTGTGATCCGGTGGTAGCTTTTAAAAAAAAATGACCGTTCAAAAGTGCTAGCGTTAAGCCTATTTGAAATAAAAATTTTTGAATTTTGAATTTTTTTTGAATTTTCTAACTCCCATTTTTCGGTCACAAGGTCTATATTAATTTTTGACATCGCCCTGTCCAAAGCTTTAAAGTTACACTCCTGTGAGTTCATGAGTTCTTTTATTATATCATCAGTTCCTTCTTCTAGCATACCTGTTAGGTTAAAGTCCACTTTATATTGCTGTTGTTGCTGATGATGAACCAATAGCTCCATCATGTTCTTCTTAGTTGACTCGTACATATTCTTTGTAGTTTCGTAAACGTTGCTGCTAAAGTATCCAATGCCAGTTTTGTTCGAAATCGCTTGTAAAAGCGCTTCATGCAGTTCGTGGAATTCCACCCATTCCTCTTCTAAAGTCGCTAGGCGTTTCTCCAAATAATCTTTCGTCTTCCTAGTTATGCTGTCCTTTTTATAATTAGAACATAAGTTTTTAATAGTTTCAAAGTTGTTAGCTTGTTTTTGTAGGAGTTCCATAGTTAAGTTTAGTAAGTAGTAGTAATATAAGTAAGTATTATAAAGTTAAGTAGTAGTAGTAGTGTAAAGTAGTAGTTCACACACCGTAAGTTAAGTTTAGTTAAGTAAGTTTTCACACGTAAGTTATGTATGCAGTTCTGATGTGTCGCTTCAGCTCAGGAAACGCAGACAGGCTGTAGTAGTCTTCTTCGTCGTCTTGCAGGTTTTCCTTCACTGGTCCAGTTTGTCTTGAGTGCGTCTGCGCTCTCGCAGGGTATGTGCGCCTTCTCAATTAACTTGGGGGATCCCGCTGGTTTGTGACCGGCTCGAAGGACCAACATGTACCGTGTAGTAGTAACGGCACATAGATTTAGTAGAAGTTGAGCACAAAACCACGAAGTTTAGTAAAAGTAGTGTAATTGGTAAAAAATAGTTATAAAATGTTAATGTAGTTGGCGATTCTCACGCGACGCGTGTCTCGCGGTTGTCGGTTGGTTTTGCACTGTTTGAGTTAAAGTGGAAACTGCTGATGGTTCAAATGTACGTAACCGTACAGAATCATTGATCTTAAAATACGAAAGATAGTAAAATACGAAATACGAAAAAAATATAAGAAGTTATTGACTACTTAAAATAACATTCTTCAATGTATAAGACTAAAGCTCCTTCAGAAAGTTTGAGGTGTGTGGCCCTAGATGTCCAACAAGTACGGCAGCTTGCTTGGTTAAAGTATCTCCGGCGACGGGTTTAAAGGCAAGACCAGAAAACCCTCAGTTTTATGGTGCAGATCCCACCGGAGAGCTTTTGTGTCCCCACTCATGTACCGATGCAACAGCCGCGTGGGCTTTAGTGGGTAAGAATCCCACATACCCTGGTTGACCCCCACAAGTTCCGAGGACCTTTTGAAGGATTACCCGCGAAAAATAAAAGGGTCGGATCGAATCGGACCGAATCTGATCAAGTTGAATGGAGATGGATCGTGTTATGTCGAGTTTGATTTCATGAGTATGACGCGAAAATTACCTACCTACTGGCTGCGTGCGAAGCCGCGGGTGCAGCTAGTCTATAAATAAAAGTCAGATTTCTGTATCTTTTTCATCGTATCGGGTCTAAAAAATCTGGACAGAACAAGTTGGTCAGAAAATGTTATCGTAGTGCAGCCTGACAGTTCCTCCATTCACAACGTACCTACATCTCAGCGGAGTACAAAATGAGCCTTGGAGAGACTTCAGACATTCCGATGGGACCTCGCCAGAGTCGCTCCATCGCCGGACGCTCGCTAGAGAAGGCAACCCCCCCGGCACTGGTAAATTGAGCCTAGCGATAAACTTCAAGGCAATCAATCAGAAGATATAAGTACGAGCTTTACAGCGCGATTATCTCGTGAAGGTCTATCGCAATGTGTTCAGTATGTATCGTGGTGCAGGTGTCGTGGGTGCGGTCCCGCGACCTGCAGATCCTGTCGCACGCGGGCGTCGTGTTCACGGCGGATGCGCGCGTGGCGGCGACGCGCGCCGGCTCCACGCACGCGCTCACCATCCGCCGGCTGCGGGCCGCCGACGCCGGCCGCTACGAGTGCCAGGTCAACACCGAGCCCAAGCTGAGCCTGCTCTACAACCTCACCGTAGCCGGTGAGAACTCACTTCCCTCGCTCAAAATACGGGTTCGCTGTGCTGGTAATGAAGGAAACGTAAAATGGACTCCATTTTAAATCAAAGCACTTGTACAGTACATTTTTCTATTGTCAGCACTTTACGCCACCGCGTCGCATTCAAGTTAGTTCGTAGCAATCATTCATACCACGCGGACTCATTCGTACTATCATACAAATTATTATCAATAAACTATTATCATATCACTATCTGTGTATCAATATCATATTAAGGTGTACGGTCCCAGATCATACAGCACTCGCACACACACAGTGCTCGCACTCATACGGTGGGTGGTATGCAGGGCTGGGCAAAATACATGCTTTGCTTTAATTGAAATACAAATTACAAAATACTGTATCGCATGTAATTAAAATACGAAATACAAAATATCTTTAAGTAAGGTATTTGAAATATAAAATACAAAATACAGTATTTTAGCTATTTTTAATTGAAATACAAAATACAAATTACAAAATAGTAGAGGAAAACAAGATTAATTCATCAGTAAAACCACTGTCAGACAACCAGCCTCTTGTTGGAGAGTGAATACAACCTGCTAAAGAAAACAATCTTTCTACAAACGAATGAGCACAAACTTGTGCTATATTGTATGAACAAACTTTTTTTATATTTGGAGACATACATTTTTTTGCGTTTTAACCTTCTTCTAAAAAGGAGGAGATTCTCAATTCGTCTGTATATTTTTTTATGTATGTTCGTGCATAACTCTGGCAATTATGAACCGATTTGAAAATTTCTTTCTTCTATCCATTCTTCAATCCATTAATTGAGTCCTATAAAAAAAATATCGCTTACGAATAAGTACTTCCTGAAAAAACAAGAATGGCGACTGCGCAGGAAACCTGCAGGAATAGGCATTCCTGCAGGTTAATAAGATGACTTTATGTTGCTTTTTACGGACAAAAATAGTCATTACTCTGGCAAATATTTACCAATTTCAATGATTCTTTTATTATTCCAAACAAGAAACCACTGTGATGAATCTGTATGAATTTTATCACAACCGGATAAGAACTTCCTG
This sequence comes from Furcula furcula, assembly GCA_911728495.1. Taxonomy (NCBI): domain Eukaryota; kingdom Metazoa; phylum Arthropoda; class Insecta; order Lepidoptera; family Notodontidae; genus Furcula; species Furcula furcula. The sequence continues at coordinate 24,976,843 of OU452257.1, read as the reverse complement.
GAGGACCATGAACGATGTGGTGGAATTTATCTGGTAAAAACCATAAAACTGATGTTCTCCATTACATTACACTTACAAATATGAACCGACTTCGACGATTCTTTTTTTATTCGATAGAGTAAACTACTGTGATGATTCCGTGCAAATTTCATTACGAGCGGATAAATTGTTTCTGAAGAAACATGAATTATGTAAAATTATGTAGACGATAGTGTAATCATAACCTACCTAGATCATTTTACCGTCTTCGATGGTTCAATCTTTATGTATGAAAATATCACTAAAAAGATTGAAAAAAAAAATGAACTGACTTCAATATCACTGAAAAGTATAAAATAATTTAAATATTATAATTGAAGTTGGTGCCAAATATACACAGCAGGTAAGCTAACACCAACTTCAATGATCATATTTAAATTATTTTATACTTTTCAGTGTATTGAAGTCGATTAATTAAAAAAAAAACAGATTTTTCGTAATCAGCACCTCGAGAAACCTCGAAAATGACACCAATAACATTTTTTTGTAAAAATAAAAATTACGCCGTTTTGTAATTGAAAATGTGTATAATAATATCTCTGTCACACAGCACAGGTAGTATAAACCATTATAACTGCTTAAAAAAAATACATACAGGACGAATTGAGAACCTCCTCCTTTTTTGAAGTCGGTTAAATAAAACAAATACGCGTCAGCCCTGAAAGTTATGTCCCGAACTACTAACTAATTCGGGCGGCAGCAGCGTACGCAGCTCGGCCGCGCCTACCCCCTCACACCCCGCACCAGACCTGAGTCGATCACGATTGATAGAATCACTTTGATTCGATCCCTACCCAAACGCGAGCGATCGAGTCTTGAAGCATTGAAAGATTCAATCATTTGGGTACTCGTAATCTTAAAGAGAATTGAACTGTATGCGGTATTATTTAGATTACACTCTAGTACGCTTACAAAATGACCCAAACTACCGAAATTCTACCGGCGACCCAAATACGGGATGGCGCGCTAGAAATGTGTTAGTTTCTCACTCTAGTGTGGATCGCGCGCGAACCGCAGAGCCGGGACCTATAACGGCGACCCAAATACGGGATGGCGCGCTAGAAATGTGTTACTTTCTCACTCTAGTATGGGTCGCGCGAAGTTGCGCGCGAACCACAGAGCCGGGACCAATCGATGATCGAGTGATTGAATTTTGTATGAAGAGATCCAATCAGCTGGGTTCAGCATTCGTTCGTCATGACGAACTGCGACCCAAATGATCGATATGATTGAATCTTTATAACCCGATCACCATACGAATGGGTCGTGATCGACCCGGGTTACGACAAATGATCGATCGACACAGGTCTACCCCGCACGATTGCCCTGTTTACACGGCTTCATTGGACGACTGTATACAGTATACATAGCAGTGCAGAGTTGCCAACTCTAATAGCTGATTTACCATCATTACACTACTCTCGCCTCGCACTCACACTCACGATCGCTACATGAAGGTTAAATGTATTTTAATGTTAAAATGTATTTTGAAGCCTCAAGTATTTGAAATACTAATTACAAATTACTTCGGCGTCGGGTATTTTAAATATGAATTACAAATTACATTTTAAGGAAGTAATTAAAATACAAATACCAAATACGTATTTGTATTTCAATTACGTATTTTAATTACAAGTAATTCAAATACTGCCCAACCCTGGTGGTATGGAAGGATTAAGTGAGCGTGTGTCGTTGTCGTAAGAAAAATCTCGCTTCGACTCACCGATCGGGTTCATTGTCATTCTCCCGGAGTCGCCGGGCCTTCGGTGTGCGAGTTCTGGTCGCATCGAGTGCGGCGGCGACTCCGACGAGGACGGCGGCGGGGTCGCGACCCCCATCTTCATGAGCACCGTGACAGGTTTCCGGCGATCCTAATGCGCCCCCCGCCGATTAACTCAAAGATAAGCCTCTGAACGTCAGTGACTACAATACAGCGTTGTGTGGTACCAGACGAGGTGGTGCCGCGCGTGGTGGTGGAGGCGCTGGGCGGGCGCACGGTGGCGGGCGCGGCGGGCGGCGCCGCCACGCTGGCGTGCTCGGCGCGCTACTCGCCCGCGCCCGTGCTGCTGCCGGCGCCGCCGCTCGACGTGCGCTGGCGGCGCGCTGGCACCGGCGCCGGAGCCGAGACCATACACATCGCTGCCGAGGTACCGCACGCACACATGCCACACTTGCCACGCTCGATTGAAGGCTCGCGCGGTAGCCTCGCGAGCCAAACGTGTGGTCGGTGTGAACATGCCTCAGGGTTGTTGTACTTTCGCACGTCATCTCGGCTCCAGCACAGGTTCTGCTCGAGCTCGTGCGGCTGGTGGAAACGCGGCTAATAAGTTTTTCACATCGCAATAAATAAGTACTCGTATCCACGAGCCGACCGTCGGCCGCACGCGTATCTTAATCCACTAGATGGTAGGTCCCTTGTGCGAAGACTCATCCAGGTCGATACCGCCGGAGTTTTAGATATTCTGCCGCCGAGCAGCTGTTTGTCAACATTGATGTGTTCCGATGTAGTGTGTACCTAGTCCCCCTACCTAAGTACGTGACTTAAATATACCTAGATATATAACATAATTAGTTTATAAGCCAATGTATCGTAGCAGAGAGGACAGTAATAAATATCTCGCACATCGAACGGTCTTTCCTTTTAAATCGCCCATTGCATGGCGACCCTGCCAGGATGCCCCTTGGCAGTGCTGAGCCCCGGGTTTTGTATTAATTATAATATAAAAAAGACAATAAAAATCGTGAGAAAAAAAAAACAATTATTAGTGTTACAAATAATGGTGAAAAAAAAAACTTTTAAATGTGAAACATGAGACACTTGATATTTTTAAATAAGACTATCAGTGATTCAACAAATAAATAAAAATAATATCACGGAAATGAAGAATAATAAAATACTACTCGTATTAACTCGTATAACAATAAGGAATAAAGGATACCGCCGGAGCCGGGAGACAAAGCTAGAGTACGTTGTGTGATGTAATAAAAAAGCAGTAGAATTGTATTTGGCAACAAAGGATACAGTTTGTGGAAGTCAAGTTTGCTACAGGGAGATGGCATGGTGTCCAAGGAGCTGGTGCGATGGATATGTGTGTATGGAGCCGGGAGATAAGATGGTGTCTGAGGGGCCCGGACATGGAAAGCAGCTTGTAAATTTGAAAAAAGTAAATTAAAATTAAACTAAGAAATCCAAATTTAACTTAGTAACAGACGTGAACTACGTAATTGTAAAATCATGCGGTCAAATTAGGTATGACTCTGCATACCAACGCGAGTCTCTCACAGGTGTGTAATTTCGTCTCAGGTTTCATGTCAACACGATGTCATTATGCATTGGTTTAGACTATCGTTAATTGTATCGTAATTAAATTAGATCATTACACTTTTATTATTTACTCCTGGGTAAACAGTTGATTTTCGTATGTAAGTTTTATTCTGGAATGGTAACTAGAAAATATGAAGTTACGTTTTTGTAAAAGGGAAGTAGAACGAATCGAATAATTATGGTATTAAATATGTACTTACATGGATATTACAAAATAAAAGGATCAGACAATGCGTATACTATATGAGAATAGCAATAAGTTATGGTTAAAACATATACGTAGCGATATTGTGATATAAGAATGACGTATTAAAAAGTTTTTTTTTGTTTATTAAAATTAATGTAATTAATAATGTGTCGTAAATGCAGACAGATTTATTTTAATTCTAGTAGAAAATTATTAGAAATGTTTTTGATTTAATAAGTGATTTTTTTGGTTAGTCTTGTTAATGAAATTATTATTATTATGAAATGTTTATTACGATAGAGAATAATAATTAAAAGAATGTGTGTAAGCAGTGGAGTTTATTCTGACTGGAATTGTGATAGTAAAATGAAATGTTTTATGGGCGATGATTACTGCGAGTATGGGTAAAATTCGTTATCAATAGTAGCCAACGATGCATTGTTGAGCGATTATTAAAGTATATATAGCAAGGTACACCAGGATACAAAGCAGGCACGAAATCCTTGTTGTGCTGATCATGACTAGGTCGAGCACCATTCGTGAAGACAACTTGGACACATGGAATGTTTATTAGTTGTTAGGATGTGTTAAACGGACTGCCTGAATAAATAATAATGAATAATAATGTTTATGTGTATACACGATAATATAATCCTTGTATTCTGCCTAAGTATTGTATTAAAAAAGGTAAGCCTACCATTAAAATATAAAAATGTGTACCTTGCCGATTGCCGATTATTAATAGTACTTATTTATTGTCAGTTGCTAAGTGCCAAGTGAGCCTAGCCTGTCAACTAAAGTTAATATTCATAAATTCTGATATTATTATTGAATAAAAAGTGATACTAAGAGATAAAGTTATATGACGTCATTAATATAATTGTACCATAGACAACCAGCTGTACAAGCTGTAATACAGCAAGTTTGAATACATTAAAAGTTATTAATGAAATGGATTTGTAAACCTTAAGGTGAATACTTACATGGATGTAGCAAGCGCTGACTCGAGTTAGATGCAATGTAGCCTTATTAAAGTGTAACATGCAAATTACACATGTAATTACCTATAATTACTTTTTTTTATTATGTTTTCAATCTAAGTACGAAGATCTATAGATAATTATTGTGATGTCTCACCATTTCGGCTTGAGTCTATTGTATGAATATAACCTATTACAGTAAATAGGTACATGGAACACAACCGTATTAAATGAAACACAAAGTACTTACTCGCTGTACCACGACCGCTCGGCTCGGTGTCTGTTAGACGACTGAGCCGCGCGGCGGGCAGGCAGCAGTATTTATTTGCAATACACCACATCTCTTCCTTTCAACATGTTTTAATTTACATTTACTTTAATTGTATCTATATTTTAAATTACTCTTATTTCTTGAAATCATAATTATTTGATATACTTAATATTAAATATTTTATTTATATTTGACTTAAAAGATGTGAAGCTACCACCGGATCACAACGCGGCCTTAACTGAGAAGATCCGGCAAGAAACTCAGCAGGCTTGAAATATTTTATTTACATTAAGCCCAACGGTGGCAATTTTATAATAATAATATTTTTAACCATTACCAGAGCACACATCACGTGCCTCCGACCGGGAAGCTCCGACCAGACTCAGTAGGCCTGTCTTCCTTCCCTTTTTGTAACATTTGAGTATTATCATCAATGGTAATTATTTATTTAATTTCACACAACCTTATCATTAGATTAGGTATGTTATTAAATTTAAATTGTAAATATGATTAAAGATTTTAACAAATCAATATTCTAATTGTTAGATCATAGAATAACATTGCTGTAATTAAATAAAAACTATATAATATAAATGACCTTGTTCCAAAGTTTAAAAAAAAAAAAAAAAGTTTTGTTATCTATGGTTTACGACTACTGCTCTTTATATTAATTCTGTAATGGCGTGTAGTTTTCTTTGCAACAATTAAAGTGACTGAATATCAATATCAAAGTGAGTTTTCATGGACCTGGACACAATTTCCGCTATCATAACCCCCATTTGGTCCATTGTTCGCCGGATAAACTTTAGCGAAAGTATCGGTAAGACTAAAAGTGCGTTATACCTACGCAGTACTTACGACACGTGTTTTTAGGTTAAGAAAAAATGGAAAAAATACTTCAAATTCAGAGAGAAACGGCAAAACAAATACAAAAACTTGGCGATACGTACAAGAAAACGCCAAAGGAACGCCTATCTATTGATTATGTAAATGTAAGACATCAAATGCTCGATAAATATTGGAATGAGTTTGAAAATAATCATAAGTTACTATTAGGATATAATATTGAACAAAGGCAAGTTGAATACTTTACGAGTGACCACTACGATGCATGTTTAACCTATTATTTAGACATCAAAACGAGGATGAGTGAAGTTTTAAGAACATTAGCAAGACCATCTACTACTCATCATCAGGAAGGAGGCGTTGAAAGCCCACCGCAAGTAAGGTTACCACCAATTCAAATACCGACTTTCTCAGGTAACTACAAAGATTGGCTGTCATTCCACGACTTATTTAAATCACTTGTGCACGATAACAAAGATATTAATAAAGTCAATAAGTGCCAGTATTTAAAAACTAGTCTGTGCGGTGAAGCTGAACATTTAGTGAAACAAATACAAGTGTCCGAGATCAACTATGATATCATTTGGGAGATGCTTAAAAAGAGATATGATAATAAACGCAGTGTGGTTAACACTTACCTTGGAAAATTAATAAATCAACGACGAGTAACCACCGAGTCTGCCAAATGTGTAAGAGAATTATTAGATGTTACCACAGAGTGTCTTTCCACCTTAAAGTCATTAAATTTGCCAACAGACAACTGGGATGCTATAGTAGTTTACATTATTTTACAAAAGTTGGACACAGAGTCGCACAAATTGTTTGAGCAGAGATTGGAATCAACATCCAAAATACCTACCTGGAAAGAACTATCTGAATTTTTAGAGTATCGCTTCCATACACTCGAAGCAGTCAAGAGTAAAGATAACCAACAGTCAAAAGAGAATCAACCATCACTTCGCAAACATACCATGTTGTCAAAGAGTTTTGTCAATGAAGTGTCACACTCACATCAGGTCGTGTGTACTTACTGCAATAAGGATCATCAGTTATTTAGGTGCAAGGACTTCTTATCCCTAGAACTACAAGCCAAGAAGGACTTTGTACAATCACGAGGAATCTGTTTTAACTGTTTGAGAAAAGGTCACCCAGTAAAATCATGTTTACAGTCCACTGCATGTAGAAAATGTGGCCGCAAACATCACACCTTATTGCATGGATATACTGTTCCTAACACTAATAGTAATTCTATAACCACAGAAATAGTCGCTGACACTGAGGAAAAAACACAGGTTATGAGTAGTGCTGTCGAGATTACAAGTCATGCCATGGAAAACTCACACCCGAACACAGTCATTCTAGCAACAGCATTAGTAAATGTGAAATCAGAGAGAGATGAGACTACCCATTCGCTTCGCACTCTAGTAGACCAGGGCTCACAAGCATGCCTTATCACAGAAGCAGCATGCCAAGTTTTGGGTTTCAAAAAACAGTCTATCAAAGTAAATATCACAGGAGTTGGCTCAATCCAGTCAACATCAAGATCAAGAGTAGAATTTGAAATCAGTTCGAGATACAACCCAAAACTGAGAATTAGAATCAATGCATTTGTGTTAAAATCGTTAACATCATACTTGCCATCACAGGCCCATCACATAGATTGGCCCCAACTGAAAACATTACAATTAGCAGACCCTAGCTATGAAAAATCAGGAAATATTGATTTAATTTTAGATGCCAGCATCTATGCTGAGATTATACAACAAGGCATTATAAAACACAAATCTGAAAACCAAAATCTTATTGCACAGCAAACAACCCTAGGGTGGCTAATATCTGGAAGAGATGCATCTTGTAACATCCATGGTCAAGTACACATACATCATGTCAAGATTGAGATTGATAGTCTTCTTCGACGCTTTTGGGAAGTCGAGGAACCTAAAGAGAAACGAGTTTTAACCAACGCTGAATTGAAGTGTGAAACCCACTATCAAATAACACATCAGAGATTAGAAGATGGGCGATATTCAGTGCGCTTACCTTTCACATCCAGTCCTCCAGATCTTGGTGAGTCATTTCCTATTGCTATGAGAAGATTTAACATTTTAGAAAATAAATTGAAAAGGAATTCAAGTTTAAGAAGTAGATACAATGAGTTTATGCAAGATTATTTACAACAAAATCATATGGAGCTTATACCTGATGGTCATATCAAGAAACAAGGAACCTGCTACCTTCCACATCATGCTGTAATTAATGACCAACATCTTACAACTACATTGCGAGTTGTGTTCGACAGTTCCGCAGTAACAAGCAACGGCAAGTCTCTTAATGATAACCTATTGGCTGGTCCTGCCTTACAAAATGACATACGTGATATTACCTTGAGATGGAGAAGACATCAGATTGTTCTCGTCGGAGACATTAAACAACATTACAGACAGATAATGATAGACCCAATGGATAGAGACTACCTAAGAATACTGTGGAGATTTTCAGACAATATGCCAATACAACATTATAGATTGACTACAGTTACTTATGGAACTTCATGTGCACCTTTTCAAGCCATACGCACCTTACACCAACTAGCTGAAGATGAGAGAGGTAATTTTGATGATGATGTAATAGACACAGCTTTGCAAGACTTCTATATTGACGATCTGCTCACCTCTAGATCTACAACAAGTGCTGCAATAGACCTGAAACTGAAAATAACACAACTATTAGAAAAAGGGAGATTTTCATTACATAAATGGGCTTCAAATAGTTCAGAGATAAGTGGAGCAGAACAAGCAAACAGGAAAATACTTGGAATTAATTGGAATGGATATATAGACAAGTTTGAGATAAAATTAACACTTCCACCATTCAATACAGCAAATAAACGGACTATACTAAGAGATATTGCTACAATATATGATCCCGCAGGATGGCTATCACCTGTAGTTATCACAGCAAAGCATTTGATGCAAAAATTATGGATAGAAAAGGTAGACTGGGATGACAGTTTACCTCCCAAGTTATTACAAGAATGGTTGGTATATAGAAAACAGTTAGCTGACATGCCAACTATAGAGCTCAGAAGATGGTTAGGTATAGCAGATGACACAAGACAAGTAGAATTACATGGATTTTCTGATGCATCCAGTATTGCCTACTCAGCTGTGGTGTATACCAGAGTTATCACACCAACTGGAATAATAGTAACAATAATAGAAGCAAAATCAAAGGTTGCTCCTGTCAAACAAATTTCTACACCTAGACTTGAATTATGTGGTGCTGTATTACTGGCCAGACTACTAAGCAAAACACAACAGGCATTGAATATCCCTTCACAACATGTATATGCATGGACAGATGCTACCATAGTCTTGGCATGGTTACACAAGTCCCCAAGTTATTGGACAACATTTGTAGCAAACCGTGTCACTGAGATCACCAACCTAGTAGACAAAGAGCATTGGCATCATGTTGCATCAGAAGAAAACCCTGCTGATGTTGCCTCAAGGGGCATCTCACCGCTCGAGCTTGCTGCACACCGGCTGTGGTGGGACGGACCTACCTGGCTGCATGAGATGAGTACCTTACCTGTGATCCAGTTCTGCATCATGCCGACAGACCTGGAAAAGAAAACATCGGTTAATGTGAGTAGTGTTACACATAAAAGGGCAATTAGTGAAAGTGAAAAGTGTTGTGAATTTAACCTATTGGACAGATATTCTAGCTTAGATAAATTAGTTCGTATAACATGTAGAATACTAAGATTTATTAATATTGTCAAACATAAGATCCAAACTAAGTGTTTGTTAACATATACTAATTACCTTACAGTTTCTGAGTATAATTCTGCATTGCAAACATTATTGTTAATGTCACAAAACAATCATTTTTATAAAGAGATAAAATTACTTGAATCATCTAAAAATGATATATTTAAAAGTTTAAATAAGTTAGAAAATGGTAAAAAGATAATTAAATTAAACCCTTATCTTGATACAAATCATTGTCTGCGAGTAGGAGGTAGGCTGCACTACTCCAATATAAATGATGATATGAAACATCCTGTAATCCTTACTAAGGACTGTTATTTATCATATTTAATAGTCAGGGATGCTCATTATAAAACTTTACATGGGGGGGTCCAATTAATGTTAAATTTTATCAGAACAAAATATCACATTATTGGTGTAAAGTATATTGTTAAACATGTGATTCATAAATGTATTGTATGTGTAAAGAATGCAGCAAATATAAGTAATCAACAAATGGGCAACTTACCTAACTATAGAGTTAATCCTCAGAGACCTTTTGCTGTTAGTGGTGTAGATTTTGCAGGTCCTGTAATATTAAAATTATTTAGTGGTAGAGGCTCAAACAGAACTCAAAAGGCTTATATTTGTGTGTTCATTTGTACATCAGTTAAGGCAATTCACCTTGAACTTGTAACCAGTCTAAGCACAGAAGGATTCATAGCCGCATTTAGACGTTTTACTGCAAGGAGAGGACATTGTAAAAAATTAGTTAGTGATTGTGGTACTAATTTCATAGGAGCCAGTAAAGAGCTCAAACAGATGTTTAGTAGTAGTAAAAGTAACTTACCTGAAGAGATTGTTAATTTGTTAGTTCAAGATGGTACTGAATGGCAGTTCAATCCTGCTGGAGCACCACACATGGGAGGCTTATGGGAGTCTGCCGTTAAGTCTGTTAAGTTCCATATTAACCGAGTACTAAATGATACAAAACTTACATATGAGGAATACTCAACTTTGTTATGTGAAATTGAATGTTGCTTGAACTCTCGTCCATTAACACCTATAGATGCAAATACTGAAAATAATATAGATGTGTTAACACCAGGTCATTTTTTGATTGGTGAAGCTCCAATCATTGTTCCCAATCAAGATTATAGAGACGTCAACGTTCCATATGTTCAAAGGTGGACTTACCTGCAACAGAAGCTCCAGTCTTTCTGGCATAAATGGAGTCATGATTACTTAGTATCCTTGCAAAACCGTAAAAAGTGGACAAGTATTCAAGACAATATTTCAGTAGGTAATATTGTGTTAATAAAGGATGAGAGATTGCCACCTGGCAAGTGGCTTATTGCTAGAGTAATAGCCACTCACCCTGGCAGTGATGGGCTAGTTAGAGTAGTCACTTTGAATCACAAAGGATCAGTGATTAAAAGACCTATACATAAGTTATGTATTTTACCCATTGATGGTTAATTTATGTATTCTATACATAATTTATGTATTTTTCATTATGCACTTATATACTTAATATACTTTTTTTTTTTCTAAATTGTAAGTACCTATACATTTAGTTATATGTAACCTCACGCTCAGTCCTTTGCGCAGTAGGCAGAACTGGGTGCAAATAAGATTTTTGTTATTCTTTTTTTTTCTTTCTTTTGTTTAAATTATTCATTTTTTAGTACTTACTTTAGACTATATTAGGGTAAGTAGACTTATAGTATTAATTCTCTGTCTAGTAGTTCATACATAAACCCACATTGTCTAATTTGTCTATTTTACTATTTTTGTTTAAAAGTCCTAGCGTACTTTGTGGGCCGGAATGTTCCAAAGTTTAAAAAAAAAAAAAAAAGTTTTGTTATCTATGGTTTACGACTACTGCTCTTTATATTAATTCTGTAATGGCGTGTAGTTTTCTTTGCAACAATTAAAGTGACTGAATATCAATATCAAAGTGAGTTTTCATGGACCTGGACACAATTTCCGCTATCATAACCCCCAGACCTTATTTTAAATATCTAGGTACTACATAACATCACAAATTTCTTTTGAAATTATGAATGTTAACCACACATGTATTTGTGCTCGTTTATTCTGACCACAGTTGCTACTTGCTTATAAGTAAGTTTATTAATATATTTGTTCATATATTTTGTTAATACATAGAATATTCAGATTACAACTTGGTACAAAAGGTTGGTATTATGATGAATTAATTTTACAATTTTATAATTTATTAATCACCCTATAAACCTTCATACGCGATTATTCGTCAATCTATTACTAAATTGAGATTTTGTGGTCACTAGTAATTATTTGGAACAATATTTTGTCAATTTTAAAACCAGACACATTTTGTTTTTAATAACATACATTGGGGTACTTATTTCTTTTCGACATGTATGGAAACTATAAACCACATATTGATTGCATTAGCATTTATAATAAATCCTAATTACTTAATTAATTAAGGAGTCACACGCTCCATTCAAACCAATTTGATTGAAAAAGGTATTAAGTGACAACCCTTTAACAATAGCATGTGTTTGTTGGTATACATAATATTGTGATATGTTTTGTATCACCCTCATCGATGTCTACCAATGGTTGTATTGTATTGTATGCATTTATTATCGTAGGATAATGTGATACATATTAAGGACTAGTATTTACTAACCTTGGAACCTTTAATATATAGACTACATAGGGTCATCTACTCCACCGTTGCAATGTTTAGAGGGATCCTTGTATGCGGAGGAAACAAATCTGTAACTCAGTAGAAATATTAGTTACTTACAAGTAGATACATAATTCTTATTAGGTATTGAAATCAGGCATGCATTCCATGGCTGCGACCACTTGTATACAAAATTATATTTTGTAATAAGTTTGTAGTTTATAAACTTAAGTTTACACATCGTCCCCATTGGCATGGAAATCCAACCCATATACCATCGAGACTGTCTCGTTTGGTTATTAATCGGAATTTTTTTTATCATTATTTTTAGTTTGTTTTTTTTTTTTTTTTTTTACTTTTCAGTAATTTATAAACCTCATAAATTACTATTTTATCCTTGTTTGTTTTTTTTTTTGTGTTTTATAATTATTGCTTGCACCAATTATTTTTACCATCCATGCCAGTGTGATGGTAATGCATTGCTAGTTACCAAGTTTGTTTTATTCTGCTTGTGAGCTTTTATTCATGCAGAATAGGAACATTATAATTAAATTTATTTTAATATGGATTTGAGTCCGTATATTTATGCAGATGTAAACAAATTTAATTTTATTATATTCTGATTTAGCACTGTTTATGCAGAATAGAAACTAATTAATTTAACCTCTGGAGGCTCGTTGGTGCGGAGCGCACCATTATAACGCAAACTCGCTATTCCGTCAGAGACCGTTGCGTTGGTGCTATATGCACCAAGGGTGCAGACACGTTTTGATACCGGTCTCCATTGTTTGGTTACTCTGAGATCTATGCTTAAAGGACTGTGTTTCCGATTTTATAAAGCCATCAGTCACTTGTCATTGTCACTTTTTAAGTCATGAATTCAGCTGGCAAAAAAAAGAAAAAAGTGGGCGGTACCTGTCAGTGAATGTTTATTTGGCGGTCAGTGAATGTTTATTTTTTTAATGTAAACAGTATTTATTTCAGGTAAAGTGATATTAATTAGGTATGTTTATTGTTATAACGTAATAATAAACCAGTATAGATGTTAGATAGTCCGTATTTTATCAAAAAAGTGGATATTTTCGAACTGAAATCTGACCCGGGTGATACTTTGTTTGTTTGTTTACTTTTGGAATATTTTCGGTATTACTTGTAATGTAGTTGTTGTAAATACATCGTAATTACATCATAACGATAATAACTCAAAGATAAAGTCATAAAATCCAATCTAACAAACGAAATTTTTCATAATATAACGTCATGATGACGTCAGTTGAAAAAAATTTCGAGTTCTTTTTTTTTTGTGTTTTGTTTAAAACCTGTATGAAAAGGAGTTTGGATGCAAAGAATGGATCTTTATTAGTGCCTGGGTCAATATTCTATCCTCAAAATCGAGATCAAAATAGGTAAAATCAACATTGCCAAAAATTCATCAATTTTGACCTTTTACTTTAAAAAACATTATATAAGCGCGTAACAACGCCGGTCAGCGTCGGGCCTCCAGGGGTTTATTATATATTCCATCATTAGTAATTATTATATACATTCCATCGCCCTCTGTATCCAGTTACTATTGCTTGCGTTTAATTAACCTTGGTTACTAAGTTTACTTTGGTTTATCACTAACAATGCCTCTCTTTAGAGATTGATTTATCCACTTATGGATTTGTTTATATTTTAATTTTATTTTCTCATTTATTTTTCTTTATTTTCCTCCTCAAAGAGGTCGGTCTCCTTAAGGGTTTTTCCGCTTGGGGGTATTGATCCTCTTATGGATTTTCCTCCTTGAGGGTTTTACCGCCTTGGGGAGATTGGAGGATATTTAATCCTTTCCCTTTAACCATGCTAGGATTTTCCCCTCTACCACCATTATTATTTACATTATTATTTTGTTTTAAAAGTGTGTTTGCACAGAATGACATGACCGTCAAACCATGAGGAAATTATATTGAGTATATTAGTAATAATACTAATTATGTCGTGATTTTACAACATAGGGAACTTGAACTTTTATAGCTAATTGACAATTAATGTAAGCACCTCAATATGGGTACCCAGACCCAACATAGCACTGTTGCAATTTTTTTTTTTATTTCTCTTTTTTTTTAATTTCTTTTTATTTATTTGTTGTGCTGAAACGGGTTATTGAAAACCAGTTACAAATTTTGCTGACAAAGGAACCTAGGTTTTTAGATGCAGATCGGACCTCGGGACAATTGTTCAAGTGACAGACATTCATATTTCGGTTATGCTTTTAAAAAGAAACACGTAGATGACGGTATCATTTAATGTAAGCATATTGATAGAAAACATCATTTTATAAAGTACTCTTGATAGAACATGTAGGTACCCACTAGCAATATGGTGGCTGATAAAAAGTATACACAAATACTTTTGGCATAATGATTGAGTACCCACAAAATTACACAAATTATTTATTAATGACGCTGGTCATATAAGGCAATATTGAGTCCTATTTTTTATGTTTTAAGGTGTAGATCATAAGTAAGTATCTCAACTAATTCCTTACTGGTATAGATTCAACAATATATTTGGATAGTAGATCCATGGGAAACAGGATTATATTTTATCAAGACTGCCTTGTCCAATTACGATAAACAGTATCTCAGATTCAATAGTTCATTTCGTAATGGCTTTACTTGTCATCCACATCTATAAAAATCAATGCCACTTTTCGTTGCAATTTCATAACTCAAGAACGGGCTCACCTATCCAAACCAAATGTTTAGGCTTTGTCCGGACTATTTAGTAGATGTTCTATAACAAACTGCCGCAGGATATCCGAGATCTTCCACTGAATAAATTTAAACCTTTGATAAGAAGCCGGTTGTCGAAAAAGGCTTATTATAAAATCTCGGATTACCTAGAGGATAAAGCTGCGTGGGCTTGAACTGCTCAACTCTTGCAAGCTTAGAATTGTAGGCTTACGGTTTGTAACACCTCTTAATCTGGTGGATTACTGATGGCTGTTTCACAAGACAAATAATTGATAATATAAATACTATGTGAAAGTGTTTTGTGTCTTGCCTGACGAGGTACTGCTTAACAGCAGAAGTTAAATGTGAGCCACGGGTGATTTTGGTTCGGTCATGCTCGCCATCGAAAAGTCTTTGCTTGTGGCGGCTTCGTGTGGCGGGTCACCCCCTTCCCTCTGATATGGTTGAGGGGAGTGATGGCTGCTGCTCGAGTCAACTCGTGCGCGGGTGCTGCTTGGGGGGACTGGTCCGACTACTATCCCTTTGGCCTTTTAGTTTGTTGAAATTTTTGTCGTAATTTATTGTTTTCTTCTTTTCTCCCTTGCTTTATGTTTCGAACGGCAAGACACAATATCGCTAATGTCGATTCATTTGTAACAAAACAATGTCTAAAAAAAAAAGTGAAAAAATGACAAGCCCGCTGAGTTTCTTGCCGGATCTTCTCAGTTGTGGCCGCGTTGTGATCCGGTGGTAGCTTTTAAAAAATGACCATTCAAAAGTGCTAGCGTTAAGCCTATTTGAAATAAAGATTTTTGAGTTTGAGTTTTGAGTTTGATGGTTTATGTGAAGTTTGCACAAAATCGGTAGAGCGGGTTTTCATTTATCACATTTTTTGTAACAAGTTAATTCAATAAATGGCGGATCTTTTTCCAGAATTAAAACTTTTTTTTTGTGTTGACAGTAAAAGCATGTTGTTATGTCATTTTTTGTTTGAATAAATGAATTTGATGTTACAGTTAAATGATCTTAATATTTCACTTTATACGTAGCGAAGCACGTACCGGGCTACTAGTATTATAATATATTATTGACACTCTTTACACACTTTTGATACAACCTCAGTTATAAAGGTACGGTAACACTTTCAATATTTCAAAGTTTTGTTATAACTGGGTGTCATTTTAACAATTTCATTGTTGGAACATTTGGTGGCTTGATCGAATATTATTATTCGATAGGTATCGTTTTTTTGTTATCTTTTATATCGGGTAATGAACAATATCATCCTTAGAACATTTGGCGGTTTGATCGAATATTATTCGATAGGTATCGTTTTTTGTTATTTTTTATAACGGGTACTTAATGAACAATATCATCCCCAGAACATTTGGCGGCTTGATCGAACATTACGACTCGATAGGTATCCTCCTTTGTTATTTTAATAACAGGTAATGAACGATATATCATCGTTGGAACATTTGGTGTTTTCATCGGATATTAGGATTTGATTTTAGAGCATATACCATTGTATCTACTCTAAGGAGGTATTAGGTAACATTTATTTGCTATCTGATTTGGCCAACAACGTTTGCGTGCGTGATTAACGATTATTATTATGGGTATTTGTAAACGAATGCATGTACTTATTCAATAATAATAATAATGTCCTGTGACATACACGGTCTTCCGATCCCAAGCCAGGCAGAACCTGCACCATGGAACCTAGACACTATAAATACTTCCTTTCCGTATAAATATGGTTGAAACAATGATTGAATAATCAATTTAATTTCGTTCTATGTGACATTTTGTACGCTCGCACTTATACCTTTTTTATTTTTAAAATTATTTTATTTTTGTATTTATTTTTGGCACTATAATACCAGGCACATTGTTTTGAGAAAAATTTATTTACTGCGCTTGTACTCGTCGCCATGTGATGTCTCACCATTTCGGCTTGAGTCTATTGTATGAATATAACCTATTACAGTAAATAGGTACATGGAACACAACCGTATTAAATGAAACACAAAGTACTTACTCGCTGTACCACGACCGCTCGGCTCGGTGTCTGTTAGACGACTGAGCCGCGCGGCGGGCAGGCAGCAGTATTTATTTGCAATACACCACAATTATAATTAAGATTATATTATTAGAACACTATTTTTTTAAATTATTTACCTATTTAATTTTAGATTCACGTTTGAATTTTACTAGGAATTTGTTTTTTTACCATGATCATTTTCATACATTTTTTTGTTTTGATTTTATTAATAGATTTTTTTTATGTAGTTGTTTACTATCGTTTCCTTGAGTTTGTAAGTTTTTTTTTTTTTTTTTTTTTATACTACCTAAGTGGCAAGCAAGCGTACGGCCCGCCTGATGGTAAGCAGCCACCGTAGCCTATAGACGCTAGCAACACCAGAAGAATCACTAGCGCGTTGCCGACCTTTAAGACATTAGATGAGTTATTAAAATTGGGGCATACTAGTAGTAGCCTGCGCAACTGCTACGGTATGCTCCCGTTTTAATAAGTTTTTTTTTCCATAGAAAAACTATCTTTGTGAACACTATGGTTATGATAACACATTTACTTTATATACAAAATGTGTATTTTTTTATTCAAACCTAAGTACTAGGTACGTACTTATTTAGGTTTTGGTATATCATATGGTTTAGAACAAAGCTAAAATTCAAAAATGTGTATTTAAATTTTCCAAATTAAGGGGGGTGATGTAGTGTGTACCTAGTCCCCCTACCTAAATACGTGACTTAAATATACCTAGATATATAACATAATTAGTTTATAAGCCAATGTATCGTAGCAGAGAGGACAGTAATAAATATCTCGCACATCGAACGGTCTTTCCTTTTAAATCGCCCATTGCACCGATTTGAAGGGCACTATAGCTGGTGAAATTACCGGACACTGAGGTCTCAAAGGGTCAGTCGGTAACGCACTAGTGATTCTTCTTGATGTCGCTAGCGCCTTAGACTGCAGCGCGCCTGCTTACCATCGGCGAGCCGCACGCTCTCTTGCCACCTTGATAGTTTAAAAACGTTTGTGACGTGGCGCAGGGCGGGCGCGGCGGCGTGTCGCTGGACACGGAGCGCTGGGCGGCGCGCGTCGAGTCGCGGCTCACGCTGGCCGGCCTGGCCGAGGCCGACGCCGGCCTCTACGCCTGCGAGGCCGCCGGCCAGGCCGACACGCTGCGGCTGCGGGTGTTACACGACGCCGGTGAGACCGACCATTCGTTCATTATAAAATAAACGGCTACTATAAATTGGTATAAAATTCTTCGGATTCGCTGGACGTTTGGGGTGTGGGCCCCGCGACGTCCATTGAGTACGGCGACGACGAGGAGGAGGACGGCGGTGGGGTTGGTCCCCGTGAGCACGGGCTCTTGGTGCAGATCCAACCGGAGAGCCTTGCGCAGATGCGACGGCCACGGGGGCTTTAGTTATCAAGAATCCCACATACCGCGGTCGATTTATGTATTGCCGCTTCACTCGCTAACATGTTAAAAGATAAGTTGAAGTGAAAACAAAAAAAATTGTTACCTTTTAAACTGACCGAAATAGGTACAGGTATCCGCAGACGAGTCAGACGACTGCACACGAATGGCAGTCAGCGATGACTTGCGTGTACAACTGTACTTTTTATATCTTCAGATGTCATCACAATAATTGCTACCATTCATCGGTAGTCGTCTGTGAGATCATATAAGATAAGTGTACAGACTGAAGGAGCGTTCTGCACCTCTCCGATGTTCATGGGAGCTGATCGAGTACACTGTGGGGTAATACATATTCCTAACTATTTTCTCATTCATATACCAGAGAGCGCTGAGGCGATGCAGCGCGACCAGGCGGCGAGCGGCGGCTCCCCGCGGGGCGCCGGCCTCCGACCCGCGGGGACGGTGGTGCTGGCGGGGACGGCGGGGACGGTGATGGCGGCGCTAGTGACGACGGTGCTGCTGCGGCCGTGAGCCGCCGCCCCCGCTCACCTTCTCTGTATATATTGCATTGTACATATGCTGTAAATAGAACACGAGCGAAACCATTCCTCGCAACAATAAACACTTATCGATTTGAGATCGTTGTTTTTGTGCGCCGATTACATTGCCAACGCATCCCGCAATGTACAGCAGATATTATACTCGTTTCGTACGTTATTTTCATGTTCAAGAGATTATATTTAAGACTAGCTGACCCACGCAGCTCCGCCTGCGCTATTTTTACTTTAACTAAACTTTTAATAACAGACATTCGCATCGAATACATAACCTCCTTTTTTATAGTCGAGTAAAAACTGGGACCCACTTTTTACTTGTTCTCCGAAGCACGGACCCGTTTAGTTCAAATGGCGTTAAACGGTCACCCATCTATTTAATGACATTACCTAACGTTGCTTAACCCGATCGATTCCAAAACCTTGATAACAACTCTCTATGAGTGTTCCCTTACTTATATTTATTATATTATTGTCAATTAGATAGACATAACACGCTGAATAATCATTGGCGATAAATAATACAGCAGCTTCTTCGGTGAAAAAACGTGTAATGCTTGTTAACAGAAAATCTTAATAAAAATATAATAAATTATGTGGGTTAGCTATCCGCGAATGTGTTCGGTACCGCGCTCTGATTGGGCGATGCGTCGATGCTGCAGTGGTGGTCCGCGGGCTAGGATTGGTGTATTAACAATTATAAAGAAAAATTGATAAAATCGGACCAAGCGTATAACCAAGTACCCATTTTGACTTTAATCCCCTCTCCCAAAAGAACCGTGCTAGATTACGGGATAAAAAGTATCCTATGTCCTACCTCGTAGTAAGATCTCAAATCATGCCAAGTTTCATTTGAATCCATTCAGTAGTTTCGACGTGATGCGCAGCCGTGATACAGACAGACAGACAGACAGACAGACAAAAATTAAAAAAAATACATTTTCGGCCTCAGTATCGGTTATAGAATGCCCTCCAAATATAATTTTCAAAATATCTTCAATGTACAGAATTGGACCTGTTACAGTTTTATTATAAGTATAGATTTGATTTTAATAAATAAATATTGTTTACAAAGTGATCGGACAATCTCGCAAATGGTACTATTGCAGTGTCTTCAGACGGTAGTATCAACAGTGCATGTAAACGTCACTGCTGTTGTTGTAGAATACCAGAAGAGCGGGCTCAACCGCGAGGCATTGCGGGACTGCTGGTGCTAAATCCCACCGGAGCGACATGTACCAGAAATGTGCTGATGCGACTTAGTATATAAGAACCCCAGATACCCCCGAACAACCCGACAGGATACGGGGACATGTTGACGGTTTCTATGCGAAAACAAAAGAAAGACTGTAACCGTAAAAGGATTATAATTATAAACCAATAGCTTCCATACACAATGAGATGCAAGATGCAGCCAAATATAATTAATAGTATGGGAGGATAACAATCGTAGCGCGTATTCCACCCCTGGACATCCTGTTGGAAATAGACACGAGATTCTATGACCGGACCCGCGTCCGTCACCAGCGGGGCGAGAACGCTTGAATCAAGAAAATCCATATATCCCGGCCTTCACCCCCACGGAGACCGGGTACCTTTTCAAAGTGCTTTAACAATAAAAAAAGTTACAAAAACCAAGATTTACGTTGATTCTTAAACCGATTCTAATCTCATGACGTCTCTTAAGATTATTACATAACCATCTATCGTCACTAACTTCAGAAGCTCAATGTCTATCATCATCATCATCATCATCAGCCGGAAGACGTCCACTGCTGAACATAGGCCTCCCCCTTAGAACGCCACAATGAACGACAATTGGCTATTTGCATCCATCGGTTACCTGCGACGCGGACAATGTCGTCTGTCCACCTAGTGGGAGGCCTGCCTACGCTGCGTCTTCCGGTTCGTGGTCGCCACTCGAGAACCTATCTTCCCCAACGGTTATCGGTTCTTCGAGCGATGTGGCCTGCCCATTGCCACTTCAACTTGCAGATTCTGAGAGCTATGTCGGTGACCTTGGTTCTTCGGCGAATCTCCACATTTCGGATTCTGTCGCGCAAAGAAACTCCGAGCATAGCTCTCTCCATGGCTCGTTGTGTGACTCTGAACTTCTCTAAAAGGCCAACCGTTAGAGACCACGTCTCAGTACCATATGTCATCACTGGCAACACACACTGATTAAAAACCTTCGTCTTCAGGCACTGCGGTATTTCGGACGAGAAGATATCGCGTAGTTTCCCGAACGCTGCCCATCCGAGTTGGATTCTTCGGGCGACCTCTTTGTCGAAGTTGGACTGACCTAACTGGATAGTTTGTCCTAGGTATACGTAGTGGTCAACAACTTCGAGTGTATCGTTTCCAACAACTACCGGTACGGGTGCAACATGGACATTAGACATGATCTTCGTCTTGTCCATGTTCATTTTAAGTCCCACCTGTTGGGAAACGCTACTGAGGTCGCTGAGCATCGTATTGAGGTCCTCCAGCGACTCTGCCATAATGACTATATCATCGGCAAAACGAAGGTGAGTGATGTATTCGCCATTGATGTTGATGCCGAATCCGTACCAGTCCAAGAGCTTGAAAACGTCCTCCAATGCGTTTGTGAACAGTTTCGGAGAAATAACGTCTCCCTGTCTCACACCTCGCTGCAATGGGATTGGTTTCGTGCTCTCTTCCTGTAGTCGGATCGACATGGTGGCGCTGCTGTACAAACACTTCAACACTTCGATGTACTGTACCTATAGTCAATGTGGCACCGCTGGAGGGACTGCAATACCGCCCAGGTCTCGATTGAATCGAAGGCTTTTTTGTAGTCCACAAACGCTAGACATAATGGCCGATTCCTCGGAGTCACCTTGGACTCCGCCATGACTTTCGGCCCGCACATTAGGTCCGTCCGCAATCGAGCGGCTTTCGTATTAGGTCGCCTGTATCCTTCTCTGCAAGCGGAGTAAAATGTCGCTTAGAAATAAGTTGACATTATACAAAGCCTGCATTCGCCCTATCATGACTTACGCGTGTGTAGTTTTCGCGCACGCCGCCCGCACCCATATCGATAGCCTCCAGGTTATCCAGAATCGTTTCCTCCGACGTGCCGTCGGTGCCCCGTGGTACATGCGGAACTTAGATCTGCATTCCGATTTCAAGTTAGATCCCCTTCGTAAGTTCCTCAAAGAAGCGTCGAAACGCTACTTTGAATCCGCGTCCCGTCACGCGAACAGTTTAATCCGCGCCGCCGCCGATTACGCCCCTAGTCCTTCTGACTCGCGCCGCAGACCACGGCACGTATTGCTCGACCCTCCTGACCCCATGACGGTCCTATTGGACCGGGATGCGCCGAACCCTCCCCGACAACCGTATGCTACACTAGCTATCAGACACCGGTCTCGCCGGCGAGGCCGAAGGGTCGTACGTATGCGACCTCAACGACGTGCATCACCCCACTGAGTTTCTTGCCGGTTCTTCTCAGTGGGGGCGCGTTGTGAACCGGTGGTAAACTCAGCCCTCTCTTAAGCGACAGCCCAAGCCGAGTCCGTGCGTCCCTGAGGTGCCCTTGAGCTCGTCGCTACTTCTGCCGTAAAGGCTAGAGCGCTGTAAGCGCTCGCCTCCTATTGTCCGGTGAAGCTGTAATGGCCATCTGCGGACAGCAGCGTCAAAAAAAAAAAATAATAATAATAATGGCCGATTATACTCCTCGGTCTTCTGTATAATCTGGCGGAGCGTATGTATGTGGTCTACGGTGCTAAAGCCTTTTCGGAACCCGGCTTGTTCGGGAGGCTGGAAGTCATCAAACCTGCGTTCCAGACGGTTCGTAATGACTCTCGAAAACAGCTTGTATACATGGCTCAATGTTGATATACATATAGGATATGTGTATTTAGGGTTATAGGTATATTAAAGGATTACCGATGATCTTGAGAAATTATCAACTACAATATTAGTCGAAAGTTGGAGAAGACTTAATATACCCTAGAAGAGTACTTAATTACAATATTGAGTAAGATTATTTACTGAATATGTACATATCAATAAACGTAAATTAATATTTACATTTATTTATATGTATCTTTTTTAGAGTTAATTATATATCTCTTATCATATTAGAGCGCACCCGTATGTCTGGCGGCCGCGAGCAGTGGGGCGCCGCTACACCGCGTTTATTGCCCTATTATTAACCGACTTCAAAAAAAGGAGGAGGTTATCAATTCGGTTGTATGTTTTTTTTTTTTTTTATGTTTGTTACCTCAGAACTCTGTCGTTTACGAACCGATTTGGAAAATTATTTTTTTAATTGAAAGGATATGCTTCCAGATTGGTCCCATTTTTTTCAAAATCAAGTTCTGATGATGGGAACCATGAGTAACTGAGGGAACTCCTTAAATATTATAGGCATACATATAGCGTTTTTGGTATTTTTAGAAACTAGTCAAGCATTTTCATTCAGAAAGTATCATTTGGTGAAGTGGATCTGATGAAGAAGGCCATAGATGGCCACCGGAACTCTGTAATAAAATTAACAATCCATCCTATCCTAGCCGTGCCTACTAAACGTAGAACTACCGAATTTGGACTCGATGGATAGTTCTCGACAAGTAGTTGTTAGAAAAATGGAGATCAGAGTCTGATGGTGGAGCAGGACGGTTGTCACGGGATCTCTGCATCAATAAACGTAGATCCGCCGAGTTTGGGCTCGTTGAGTAGCTTTCGATGAGTAGTTGCTAGAAAAATGGTGATCAGGGTCTGACGATGGAGCAAGAAGGTGGACACGGGTTCTCGGCACAAATAAATGTAGACCCACCGAGCTTGCAGTCCATGGTTCTCGAGAACTACGAGTATAACACCTAGATATCTTCGGTTTATGGCAATTGGTTAGTTTTATTAAGATATTGTCACATGTACATTTTTTAAAATTTTTGCTTAAGCTTATATTTTAGTGATGGTCCATAGTTGTTATGTAGTGGGTGTTTTTAAAATAAATATAAACTGGCTGTTTGTCAGAATAAAATATAAGTTGTTAAAACTTAACCTAATAATACACCAAGGGAACCACTAAAAATAATAAAATAAAAATAATTTTTACAAAAAAAAGAACCGCCTTCAAAATGCAACTAAAAAGCCTGAAATAATTTCTAAGAATTAGTGGTTTTTACATCTACATTATTGGACTTGGACTACAACATATTATAAATACATATTACTATCGAAGTCGGCGCCTAACGTCTAGCAAATACTTACAAGGGCAGTAGGTACCTAAATGTTTTCCAGTTTGGCGCCGTCTTTGATAGTAATATGTATTTATAATATGTTGTAGTCCAAGTCCAACAATGTAGAAACCACTAATTCTTAGAAATTATTTCAGGGTTTTTAGTTGCATTTTGAAGGCGGTTCTTTTTTTTGTAAAAAATATTTTTATATGAACTGCACTTCGTAGCGCTAAGTTTCCTGAATTAAACCCGTCGTATATTTGAAACTTGTAACCGGGAGTATATTAAACTAGACGACCGGCGATCGTGACCCTCGCCCTGGCGTGCCGGCGCGGGTAGGGGGGATTGGGGTCTAGCTCATTGTCGGCCAAGTTGGAGCACATAGGTGAGTCACTCGTGGATTCCTGTTATCAATAGGTGAATATCATAGGCCGCCGAGGTGATGGAGAGTTCTGTGGGGAAGCCGGCTCATGAGCGCTAATTAATTAATACCTATGGTAGAGCAAACGTTGTTCAATATCATGTTAAGACGTTCAACTTAACCCCCGAATAATTATTAGTTCTTGTAAATTAACACTGGATAATCGATAATTCAACAATTAACCACCACAATGTACCCTGGACAGTCGGCTTTTGTACGCGCCATACGTCTCTTGCGGAAGCTAGTGTATTAAGTGAGAGATTACTAGCAATATTAGATCAAAACTGGTGCTGGGATAACAGACGCGTTTGTAATAATTCGCCAAAAGTTAGCTGCGAAGCTGCAGTAGAAATAAAACAAAAACTGTGATAAGTTTGAAAGCGCGACGTTCCCGCTCCAAAGCGTAAGTATATAACGTTTGAGTGTTACTCGTGTTGGGGGCAGTTGTCATTTACGAGCAGGCAGCGCCGGCCCGGCACTGTTGGCGCTCCATCAAAACTGAGCACACCGCACTGCGACATTGTATTTTCTGACGGATTACTGTGTCATTCATCATTACATTATCATTAGCAGCCGGAAGACGTCCACTGCTAAACGAAGCCATCCCTCTTAAAAGGGAGGGGTTGCCATAATCCCCACGCTTGGCAGGCGGCTTGGGGCTCGCAGTCTAGTTGGAAGATAAATCGAAAAGAAAGACGCTGCTGCCCGTCTACGTGTTCTTGCTTAGTCGCCTCTTACGACAGCCAACGAGAGGAGATGAGGGGATGCAATTCTAACCTGGCACCCCACGGGTAAACTCACCTTAGCGAATTCCACGCTCTGTTCCAATATCTGTTATGGATACGACAAAGTTCCATCCTACACACACCAGCACATTTATTAAGAACTGTTTATTATCATTGATGGAATAATGCGAGACCTATGAATCAGGAAAAATTTGAAGTATCATCTTCATAATGTTTTAGTGTCATTGATACTAAAACATTGTGAAGATGAATTAACTTACACATAGCACTAAAAGAAGTATTTTTTTTGTAAATGTATCTTTCACGACATCGTATCCTTGATTATTGCAATAATAATGAAAGAAGAAAGCACTCAAGAGAACATAGACGCACAGTTTGAGGAACATTTATAGGCTCTGGCTATCCCTCATCTGTACACTTGAGGCCTGCTCCGGACACGACTGCACTTTAATTTTTTTGTCATCGTTAT
This sequence comes from Furcula furcula, assembly GCA_911728495.1. Lineage (NCBI taxonomy): Eukaryota > Metazoa > Arthropoda > Insecta > Lepidoptera > Notodontidae > Furcula > Furcula furcula. Next base: position 24,951,185 of record OU452257.1, on the reverse strand, counting down.
CTGCCATTCTTAAAATGGAGACCAGTTCAAAGGCAAACCCTCCTCGTTTAACGGTCTTCTTCCAGGAAGGCGTCGTCATATAACGTGACACACGTGTTCGCTCGGTGAAGTTCTGCTAGTGCATCGTTGCATTCCTCTATGTTTCTCTGTGAATAATTAAAATGGTGACGGTCGTGGAATGTTAATGAAGCCACTGAAAAAATAGTATGGTAAGTAGGAAGTGAGCGGCTTTGTGATCTAATATGAATAGTAATGCAGTGTCGCAGTGGAAGCGCGCCATTACCGCAGCCCTCACCGCGCCACCAGGCCGGTGTTGCCAGCTCGCGTACACAACATTATTTATCCTTTAGGATCACCACGTGGCGTGCCACGGCAGGCTACTACACGACACGGCCAATGTTTATACATTTCAGCAGATACGCTGCGAGTAATTTTATTGTTTTTTTTTTATTAAGTTATAAAAACAACTGTTTCAAGGCAGATTTATTGTAGGTACAGTTGGTTACTTGATATGTGTCAATAGACACACACATCTTAGACACAAGTCAACGATTACCTTATAATAACACCCAAGCAAAAGCATGAAAACAAACATGTACAAATAAGATATAGGTATTATAGAGTAGCACTAGGTAGAGGTACCTAGTGCTACTCTATATTACCTACAATACCTCTATATTACTACCGAGGGGTAGTATTTCAGTTGCCGCCAATGGTTGTCACAATGTTCTTAATAAATAGGAACAAACATTTTATACGTAGGTACAAATATTTTAGTTTTGCGACAAAGGAAAGAAATTTTGGAAATATTATGCTTTTCATAATTTTTTTATTGTGTATTATTTTTGTTAGGCTACACATGTTGACCAGCGACCCATGTACTGATCGCAGACATTATTGGGCCGCACTCTTTTTTTTTTTTGTGTAATAGTAGTACTGTTGGCCGCAGATGGCCATTACAGCTTCACCGGACAAGAGGGCGAGCGCTTTAAGCGCTCCAGCCAGTTGGGTAGCGACTAGCACAAGGGCACCTCAGGGAGGCACGGCCTCGGCTTGGGCTGCCGCTTAGAGAGTATGAGTTTACCACCGGTTCACAACGCGCCGCCGCTGAGAAGAACCGGCAAGAAACTCAGCGAGGGGACACATGTCGAGGTGGCATGCGTACGACCCTTCGGCCTCGCCGGCGAGACCGGTGTCTGTGTGTTGATGTGTTTACGACTCGTGACGTCGTTGTCGGTGTTGGTGTTGGTGTTGTGTCATGGTGCAGGAGCCGGGTGGCACTCGCGCGTGTACCTACTGGTCACCACAGGCCTGTTGGTCTAGTGGTTGGACACCCTGGCTGCTACCGATAAGTCGTGGGTTCGATTCCCGCCGAGCGTCTGGGGTGTTATTTATCTATTTAAGTATGTATTTACAAAAAAAAAAGTATAAAAGTATTACTATCAGTTATCTGGTTTCCATAGTACAGGCTCTGCCTAGTTTGGTTTCAGATGATCGTGTGTGAAATTGTCCCAGAATATTATTATTAGTATTACCAACAATTCACTACATACATACATGTTGACTTGACGGTTTTTGTGTGATACCTCAACTGCTGTGGAACAGTATGATGCAGGGCAAACATTAAATACTAGCTGAACGGCGCCTTTCTTTTATATATATCTTCTTTATATATTAAAAATAAAATAAAAAATAAAATAATTCTACAGTACGTGTGTATGTCACTGAACTCCTAGTAAACGGCTGGACCGATGATGATGAAATTTTTGGTGTGTGTTCGAGGGGATTCGAGAATGGTTTAGATTCACAAAGTGCGGGCGGAGCTGCGCGGGTCAGCTAGTATATATATAGATATAGATTAAACCACTGACTGGTCGCTTAAATAGTACATCGATGGTTCTTACGTTTTATTGTACTAGTAACAGCGCAGCCCCCTTAGCCAAGTTCTCATTCAACAATACGCAACGTTAGAGAATAGAAGACGAATGTATGGGAATGACATTTCTCTTCACGTGACTTAGCGAAGAGATATGTCATTATCATACAATTGCTTTCTATTCTCTAACGTTCGGTATTATAGAATGACACCTCGCCAAAGGGGGCCAGGTATCTAAAAGAACTCTATCATTGTAAAAATAATCGATGAATGCAGTAGTTCTCACCGTTCTTTCTCGCATATCAGCCTCATTTGGCCGTCTGTCTGTTTACCAGTTCATTCCGCAATATCAATTATCGAGACTGAACATCACCGCGTAATATATATTATATCCTGTATTGTTTGTTGTAATTAAAGCGTAGTGCAGAATATATAGTAAATCTTAGTATAGACGTCACTACGTCGTCAGCACGATTGCATCGGTGTCGCGAACCCGCGCAGCAAATGAACCGACACCTTGTCTGCGCTGCTCCGAGGATGCTCTTCCGCCTGCGACATCTTATATGTAGATTGCACGTGGCTCTCAACACTGGCGTCAGTAATTTCCTTGCAGTGAATAGGTAAGCAGGTAAGCTGAACTATGATAATAAGCCCTTGTACTTATCTAATAGTGTTGGAGTGGTTGAAAAAGCGATATCCTCATTCGCAACAAATTACGAAAGCAAAAACAAAAAAGTATAGAAGAAACAGTAGAGCACACAGACAACGCCCGCTTCGCTGGATGTCGTTTGACTTTGCGTGCTGAGGTACAGGGACCGCCGAGCTGCTCGTCTTACTTTAGTCCACGATGGCGTTAACTCTTAGTACCAGGTGAGATTGTGGTGCTTGGCTTTGGAAATACTTCCTGGGGAGACCAGTAATTATTATAATCATCTTCTTCTTCAGCCCTGTTTGGTTCATCTCTGGACACAGGCCTTACCCAGTCTCCTCCACAAAATCCGGTCCCGCACCTTCGTTGTCCAGTCGTAAGCCGCATGTCCTCTGTCGTCATCCCATCCTTTTGATGGGCGACCCCGTGATCCTTTGTCCGCCCATGGTCTCAAAAGTGGCATAATCACCATTGTGTAGGACGGGAAGACCAAGTCCTCGTGGTGAATTTTAGTCTCATGTGTAAATATTACCCTAATTAGAAATAAGTATAGTTTTATTGATTTTTGAACATGTGTTTAGATTTAGAGAAACCGTAATTGCAAGGTTTATGATAGGGACCAGATTTTACAGCCTCATCGGCACATAGAAATGAAAATGAAATGTAAATATCTTTATTTACTTTAACATTATTAAATTTAAAACATAGTTCCTGGAAATCTCTTTTAGGAATATATAGATGCCTGTGTCAGAGAACTCCGCTCTTCCATAGCATCATGTTAAATAAAATATGTACATTATAAAGTGCAATTACGAGGAGAAAAGTAAAAAATAAAAATTAAAGTATTATATGTGCCTATGTGGATGTACCTATGTACGAGTATGTGTGTGTGAGTGTGTGTGTGTAGGTATGTATGTTTCATGTCTGAGTATAGATGTATGATTTGTGTAGTAGTACGTGTAGTGTGCATTTGTGTCCAATCAGATAAATGTTACTAGGTATTCAGTTTACACTCAGTAGTGCTTCCGTTTCCGCGTAACTTAAAGTTTTAACCCATGCAATCAATATTTTTTTATACTCAATATATGATTTCAAATAAATTTGTAACTGTTTATTTACTTTTTTATAAGATAGATTTTTATTTATTTTTAATTAGATGCGCGTTTTACACTTTGCATACTCGCAAACACTGTTTCTGTAGAAGGAATGCCACTACGTCTTTTCTTCTTTTATCTTTGACTAGCTGACCCGCGCAGCTCCGCCCGCGCTTTTATTATTTTGCTACCCTTTTCTCCTTCCCTTGATTTATTTCTCTCTCCACCTCTCTTTAAAAAAGTCTAATTCTATGCTCTCTCTCTCTCTCTCCTCTCTCTCCCCGTCCCCCGCTTTGGTACCCGTCACACTCCCCCTCTTCCTCTCCCCGTTGTCCCCTCTCTGAACCTCTCTCTTCTCCCACCTCGCTCCCAATCACTCCCCCTTTGATCCTCCTTAATCCCCCTATCCCTCACCCCGTCACCCCCTCTTCCCCCTCTCTCTCCTCTCTTACAACCTCCTCTGGTTCATTACTTATAACCTCGTCAATCATGGTATCTGGGATTCTTACCCACTTAAACCAGGCTGTCGCATCGGCACATAAGAAGAGGGACTTGGGCCCTCCAGCGGGATCTGCACCAAATACCCCTCAGTGCGCATTATAGCCCCCGGAAACCTGGCATCGTTATCACGGGGACGGGGCTCGAAACCCCCTCACCGTCCTCCTTGGAGTCGCCACCGTCACCCATCTAACCCATCTATGTAATGACCTTGCCGCTTAACCTAGCGGCATGAAATATACTTTACAACCTATTCTTAGATTCCACCCGATATGCACATAAAATTTCATACAAATCAGTTCACGCATCTATTTAATGACCTTGCCTTATGTTGCTTAACCTTAACCTAGCAGTATGAACAACGTTCACAGCTTTTTTGTCATTAGTGTAAATATTATTGAAGTTTACGTTACATCGAAGAGGGGACAAATTCATACTAACAACAATTTATTAATAGTAAGTAAGTCTCATAAAAAGTAAAGGATAAAAAATGGTTATTATGGGTTACCCTTGAGATAAACATATACTATCGCGGAATTTTTTGTAGACCTTGTTAAAGTTTACAATCTTGTAGTACATTATTTTGATCTATCTCGTAGGGTTCAGCCAGCGTTTGCAATGTAAGCGCAAAAAAAGTGTGTTTTTTTACGACATCACATTAGAAACCTCTAAAATTATCAGTGTTTCTCTACTATATTATGCATGTATTATACATATAAACCTTCCTTAAGAAACACTCTATCTATTAAGAGAAACCGCATCAAAATCCGTTGCGTATTTTTAGAGATCTAAGCATACATAGGGACAGACAGACAGCGGGAGCGACTTTGTTTTATAATATGTATAGATTCCTAATATTGGAGTTAAGGTTTTATGTTTCCTTAGAATCGTGTGTACTACGTATAATTTGCGAATACACAGTAAGTTACTTGATTTATACAGCAATTCAGTAGGGAAACGCTTATTTTTAAAATACATTAATTTTATTAAACCACGCTGAGCTCTTTCCACCTCCAAAAAACGTGTAAAAAACGTCCCACCCCAAATAGAAATACAATACACTATAATGCTCTGTACCAAGCTTATATATATTTGATTTAAAATATTTTTCTGGGAACCAGGGACATTTGAATCATTCCTTGGGACTATATGTCTGAGAGATTTAAACATCCAAATCCATTTTAACCTTTTGTTTCCTATTTGTTAAATAATCTTAAATATAGAAAGTTGTATACCCCGAATTACATTTTTTTCTAACTTCTTCATAAGAATAGGCTTTCCCTATTCCCTAGCAAAGGCCTTTTTTAGGTCTATAAAAATAGATAAACATTTATGTGATTTGTCAAGTTGTTCAGTAATAAGTGAGCTTAAGGATGTTACTGCATCTTCCGTTGAAATACCTTGCCGAAATCCAAATTGAGACGGGGATATTATATTATATCAAATCTATCTAGTCAAATAATTGATTAATCTAGTATTAAAAGCTTTTCTAAGATTTTTGCTAAAACAGGTAATACTGAAATAGGCCTATAGACATTAAATGACCATGACACAACACCAACACCAACACCGACAACGACGTCTCGAGTCGTAAACACATCAACACACAGACACCGGTCTCAATCAATCAATCAATCAATCAATTTATTCATTTCGTGTACATAGGTGGTTACATACATTAAGGTGTTAAATATAATTTTAAGTACTCTATGTACTGCCGTTACACAGCATACGAAAATATTCTATTACAATTGGCATTTCATTTTAAAGCAGTTACAATTTTATTCTTATAATAATTATTCATATACATAAATCTTTAACTGTCTTATAACTATATTAATTTATCATTTAAAAAGTCGTCAATATTATAATAACATTTGTCAATTAATAACTGTGATAGTTTATTTTTAAAGTTATTGATATTTAAGTCTTTTAAACTACTTGGGACTTTATTATAAATTTGTGGTGCTATACCAAGGATACTTTTCTTTACTTTTTCTTTTTTTTCTTTACTTTTCTTTTTTTCTCGCCGGCGAGGCCGAAGGTTCGTACGCATGCGACCTCGACATGCATCCCCTGGCTGAGTTTCTTGCCGGTTCTTCTCAGCGGGGGCGCGTTGTGAACCGGTGGTAAACTCATACTCTCTAAGCGGCAGCCCAAGCCGAGGCTGTGCCTCCCTGAGGTGCCCTTGTGCTAGTCACTACCCAAACCCTTGTGGCATAAGTATTTTAAGGGCGCTTTAGTTAGGTTTATTGCATGTTAGTGTTACGCAGTTGATTTTAAATATTAGTTTAAACAAACGTGGTTGGATAGGATTTATTAATCATTTTAGATAGTTGCATGGTAGAGTTAAGCAGTTGCAAGTGTTCGTCACATTAAATGTAATGTTTGTCTATTTGTTTAGTGTAAATGTTGTCTGTTTGTAATTTGTGTGTGTTCAAGCGTCCGCATCGTGGACTTCTGTAAGTAAGAAAATAAATATTAGAATTTTTCTGTACCATTATTGTGTTTTTATTCAGAGTTCGTAAGTAGACTTCTTGTGTCTGCCTTGATATCTGCGATCTCACCTCCAATCCCAGTAATATTTTAATCAAATGTTTGCGGCGTAGTGCTGAAGCGTGCGTCGTGTATAACTCGCGCGTGTCGTGAAATATGAGTTTTTAAGGGAGCACGACTCGGGGACGGTTACTGCAAGATGCAAGTATGGTGTGACGAACTGCATAATAGTACTTAGGATCTGTATTACTTTATTCATGAGCAGGAGATATTAAGATGCCACGCAACCGCAGTTACCTATTACTAATTAGGATACTATAATGCTTTGTGGGTTTTGTTAGAATTGAAATGTCACTGCACCGAGTGAGTACTGTAAGAGGGTATAATATTGTTCGTGTAGAGACGAGAGAAGAGGCAGCCGTAGCTACTGGTCGTGTCTTGTGCACCAGGGCCACAGGTCGTGGCGATGCGCGCTGATTTACAACAAAACTCACTTCGGACGCCGAATAATAAAGTTTCCGTTATACGGCACGATACGACACTAAGTAAGCAATTCACTTCATGAATACACTGTGCGTGCGGCAGTGGCAGTAAAGCCCTTACACTGTAGGTAATCAAAATAAGTCAATGTTAGTAACGATTGATGTTAACATCGTAACCTGGTGTCCGAGTTGTTCGAGCTGCTCTTAGGCCTCGTGACTTGTTTTAGCGACTGCAGTCTAGATGCCAACGACCGCGATCGACTCTTCCTCCGAAGCACGGTGATGCTCAGTTCCAATACAACTAAAAGTTCCTCCATTTATGTTAACCGTAACCTTGCCTGACGTTGCTTAACCGACTGATCGTTTACCGAACAGTGTTTACAGCTGGCTAGCGAGCGCCTCATATACTAAATAATAAATGCGTTTTGGAATTTCTAAGTTAGCGACAATATGCGTGAGAGTCCTCTTGTACAAACCATATCATCATTAGCAGCCAAAAGTCGTCTACAGCTGAACAAAAGCCTCTTACTTAGAACGGAAGGGGTCGCCATAGTCCCCACGCTTGTCAGGCCTTGTGAGATTGCAGTATAATATAATAATACAATATCTTGGGACATTCGACACACGGTCATCCTATCCCAAACTAGGCAGGGCCTGTACTATGGAAACTAGACAACTGATACTAATTACTTATATACTTTTTTTTTTGTAAATACATACTTAGATAGATAAATAACACCCAGACACTTGGTGGGAATCGAACCCACGACCCATCGGTTAGCAGCCAGGGTGTCTAACCACTAGACCAACGGGCCCGTCAAAGGCCGCACCCGCTATAGGTGGTAGGTAATCTAATAGAAGGACGCTGCTGCCTGTATTCCCTTAGTTGCCTCTTACAGCCAGCCGGCTGGAAGAGATAAGTGGGTGCTATTCTTAAGAATAAAGAATACTTACACACTGCTTGGCAAAATATCTCACGCACCTATATGGAAGGTCTCTAGCACGACCAGCAGTGTCCTAAAAAAGTGTATAATTATCATCTAAATACATAATATTTATGGATGTCGTGATGTCATGCTCAGTGGAGACGCACCATGATGCAAGTTCCAAGTTATATTGTGTTCGGTATTTATAGCCCTCGACCTCACCTGTCGCCAGGCACGTAGCCTACCCCCCCCCCCCCCCACCCCGGTCACCCCACCACTTCAGGCCGGTGATGGAACTTGACCTGAACTACGATAAGCTCGTCACGACCACGCGGCCACGTGTCCGCAGAACTTTGACTTTAATCGCTAACTGTCAGACTCGTCTCACAAAAAATTACGTAAAATTTAGTAGACAATAAAGCTCCGAGACACTTTATAGTCTACTATCTCCGTCTCGCATGTTGAGATGCACGCTTCTCTAGGACCTATATGTATAAAAATAAACAATTTTTTTTCATTAATATTACAACAGTCGTCTCTGTATCTCCTGTCTCTACATTTTGTTACTTAATATATTATTAAGCTAGTACTTGACCGCTGTATCACCTGACCTAGGTTGTGATTCATCTTTTATTAAGTTTTTTTTGTGTACTTTATGCATTATTACACTGTGTATTATTTGTTTTAAAACTGATCAAAATCCAGTTGTCCTCTTGATTGTTTCGGGTCTGTATTATATAGTAACTACTCGTAGTAGGCTAAGGCTAAACATAGAGTTGTCGAAGGAGCGCAGGGCGTGCGGAGTGTGCCCACGCTAGAAGCGGATATTGCGCGATACGGTTTATTACTGTTGTAGTAATGTTTTATTAGTTGTACGCCTGAAATAATCTAATGGCGAACGATGCAAATTGTTTGCATCAACATCATAGAATTCTAATAATTCGCTAATATTACTTGCAATGTTTGGCTGTTCTGAGAATATGCTGATGTTAAGATGTTAATTACTGGCGATTAATTTGAGCGGGTATTATGAGTAGTGCGTAGGTAATTACATTGCGTTATCGCGAGCACTCGATGTTAGATTACCTAGTACAGTACGAGGCGCTCGCGGTAATGTCTCGCAGTCGACGCTAAGCGTGGAACAATGGCGCGCCCGCACCACGCGTGCTCACATACCACTATAAATAATACCTATGACGAGGCAATTACTAGACGTGAGAAATTTCAAGCTTGCTGCAAAATTATATCAATCTATATATTACATAACACAACCACTGCAGTATCAGGTATTCTACCGTCGAGCAGCTATGTGAAGTGTCTGATCCAAGAGATGCAGTTTTTCATTTGTAAAGTTGATATCGTCATCCGTTATCCTGCGAGCGCATCTCAAACGAAAATAAAGAGTAAAGATGATATTTTACAGATATATTGAGGGTTGTCCCACAGTGAGAACAGTAGGTACTCCATGCAGGGTCAAACTTGACCTTTGTAGAGATTCAATAACAGTTACTTTCTGAAATACTATATATTTCCTTTTTACACATAGGTACCTACTTATTTCTTTTTTTGTGCGTGATAATTGCTTTAGTTATTAATTTAGCCGCGGTGTTAGGTTAGGTTAGTATCTTAGCTTGTGTACGTAATGAATGAAAATGTTTCCAATAAATCGATAAAAATTCAGGAATTTTGATTCCCGTTGATTTATATATTATCTGTCGACTTCGTGCGCTACTTCCTCAATATACGCAGTTCACCGGCCCTTATGGGACGCCACTTCGGAAGTGCTGGTCCATTATGTAGAGCTGTGAACACTCGTCGATAACTGCCGCCGCGCCATCAGCCAAATGAGAAAACTTGGCTTACTGTTTAAGATATGTGAGGATGCCATGGAAAAATGGTGCACGTGTAAAGTCAGTAGGTAATTGCATAAACTGCTTTAGATGAACCTGCATCGCGCGCCCTCCTCACACAGGGCATTTGATGTAATGAACGAATGACATGTGGGGACTGTATGGGGATGTGGATGTAAACGAGCAGGCGCCTCCGAGGAACAATGTGAAGCGATGGCTGTTGAATATGGTGGTAAGCGATAGCTGTCTGTGTAGAGACACACAAATGAAGAGTTATATAGTGTTGCATTGATTATTATACAAAAATATTAAATTGATTAATAGTTTCTTAATTAATTTGCGTAATGGAGGATGTTAATTTTAGTTGGTTTCGGTGTATAACACACGTAATAATGTACTATTAGCGCACATTGAAGCGGCGCGGGCGGCCGCCGGGCTCGTCATCCTCGGGGCCAGGAGTTGGGACTGCATGGCCACAGGCCACAGGGAGTCAGGATCCACCGCGGGCGGTCGCCAGCCGCGTCACGCGAATCATCACAGGAATGTAATAATCTATGTATGTTATCCCAATGACTACGACTCGAAGGATTACCTATGATACAACGCAATTTACCAAAGTAACAGGTCTATTTACATCTGAAAACCCCAAAAAAGTTAAGTTAAACTCGAATTACTAGATTCGTTGCACACGGCATTGTGCAAGGAAATCTCATTAAGTTTTAGCAGCACGCCCAGAATAAAGTTGTTCCATTGTGTGTACCTACCTACCCCGTGCACGGGGCGCGGCGGGGGTGCGGCGGGAGTGCGGCGGGGGTGCCGCGGGGGTGAGGTACACTTAGTCCAACAATGGCGCCGACCGCCATAACTCAAATAGAACGACTTCATGTTGTATCTTAAACAATTTATTAAGGGCCCCCGTCTCACTCAAATTTTAAATTATCATTTGATTTCGCGCGGCCATTGTTCGCGAAAAATAACAGAGCAAAGATACGCGACGCAAGACAAATGCGAACTGGCTTTGTTTGTGGCGAAATATCATAAAAATATAAGACGATAAAGTAGCGTGATTTATAAACGTCACCGCCGCCGTGCCGTGCCGTGCCGTGCCGCGCCGCATCGCCGCCGTGCCGTACCGCTGTCGTAACGCACCGGCACCGCCGCTGCGCGGGCTTTGCTTTGACTAAAGGATAACTATTGTTTATTTAGATGGCGTAACACACTCAAATGGGAAGTGGCTCGTGTGAATCACTAGCGCAGGTAGCGACGCCGGCGTGCCCGCGTGCCACACAACTGATGCAATACATGCGGTACATACTTGTAGCACAACTACTACTATATGACATTATTACCCTCTATTATTACTCTACTAATTATTCCTGAAACGAGTCAAAGAAATAATTATGCAGTCAAATGATACGTAAACTCTTTAAAATATTTGTACATGGCAAATAAATTGTAGGTCTGTCTGTAAAGTATACCTAGTTAAGTAACAAGTAAAATTGTTTTTTCTGGTCGTATGTAAAAATGTGTATTTAATTTACTTACTGATATTGTGTCCACCATAGACGAGTGTGAACTTTTAGTTTAACCGCTAAGCTCTGTATACAACAATGCCAGCAACTGGATTTTTGATGAGTATTTGCATACAGCTATACACGAGTACTTTCGGATTTATTTTGTTAAATTTTATGTAGATACCTACTCTAGGTATCCTGAAATTCTGTAACATAAAATATCCTGTGATAACATCGTAATAACCAACGTTTATTCTCACAAATAGCCGTTAAGGTTGCGTGATGGACACATACGCCTATCATCCCAGAGGTCAGACAGGCGTCATCGTGAACGAACATAATGTTGGACCAGCTCATCGCGTCCGCTGGAAGCTAAGAGTGTAGCGGTAATTCGTATGCATAGAATATTTGCCTAATTTGCGCGGCCATCGCACGGATCAAGGTGGGATCTCAAAAGGGCGGGGGTAACAAGAAAAATTCCGAGGTGTCTCGCGCTGAGACCACCTTTGAGATGCAAATTGTTCTGATTGTTCCTATCTCATCGATTCCACTAATTTAAAAAAGAAGCGGCGCCGAGTCGAGCGCACATTTCTGAAGAACGATCAGTGATGCTCAGGGATGCCCACATATAAAAAACATTGTATTTGTACCCGTACTAGTAATTTAATAATTAATTAAATTCCCGTTGTTAGTGTATCGATGTTACTGACACTTCAAAATATATAAACATAGTACTTGTATACCTACATAATCTATATCTATACTATATTATAAAGAGGTAGGCCTTTTTCGCGTGGGTGACTCAACACCGCAGAGCCGAAACTACCGAAGCTAAGTCTACAAAATTTGAACAGGAGGTTCATTTTATAGCCTAGGGAACCAATAAGCAAGGATTTTTGGAAAATCGAACTCTAAGGGTGTAAAATAAGGGTTAAAAGTTTGTATGGGGTGGGTGTGAAAACATTGTATTTTGACTTGAATTTGTGTACTTAGACTTTTTACTAAAAATAATCAAACACGTGTATCAGCATTTATCATAATTCGTTAGTAAAGTGTGTAAATAAAGTTATATTATAAAGAGGTGGGCCTGTTTCGCGTGGGTGACTCAACACCGCAGAGACGAAACTGTCGAAGCTAGGACTACAAAATTTGGACTGGAGGTTCATTTTATGGAATTTGAACTCTAAGGGTGTGAAATAGGGGTTGAGAGTTTCTATGGGATGGGTTCAAAAACAATGTGCTTTGACTTGAAATTTAGTTCGTAGACTCTTTATCAAAAATAATACACAACAGCGTTTTACAGAATTCCTTAGTTAAGGTTGTAAAATAGAGGGTGAATGTTTGTATGGGATGGGTCTAAAAACATTGTCTTTTGGCTTCATCATCATCATCATCATTATCGGCCTACATCAGTCCACTGCTGGACATAGGCCTCCCCCAATACACGCCATTGAGCCCGGTCTTCGGCTTTCCTCATCCAGTCACTGCCAACTGCTTTGCGTAAATCGTCACTCCACCGGGTGTCACAGGGCGTCCTACGCTACGTTTTCCAGTTCGTGGCCTCCACTCCAGAACCAGTCTTCCCCACCGATCATCGGTTCTGCGGCAAATATGACCAGCCCACTGCCACTTCAGCTTGCTAATCCGTTGAGCTATGTCAGTAACTTTTGTTCTCTGGCGAATTACTTCGTTTCTTAATCGATCCCTCAGAGAAACGCCGAGCATAGCTCTCTCCATAGCTCGCTGAGCGACCTATTGTCTTTTGGCTTCAAATTTTGTAATTGGTCTCTATAATAAAAATAATAAGATACGTGTATCAGCGTTTTTCAGAATTCGTCAGTTGAGGGTGTAAAATAGGAAATGAAAGTGTGTGTTAAAATCATTTTGTATCTGTCTATTGACCTGCAATTCAGCACGCATTCTATTTAATAAGAATAATAATAAGACACGTACGTACGTTGTAGCCGTAACAGTTCAGTGGGCGAGCACTTGCCATGGAAACAAGGTGTGCAGGTTCGAACCCCGGCTCAAACCTCTGATTTCTTTAATTAATCATTAGCGAATTGTGCGATTGTTACCAGCTGTCGGTGAAGGAATACATCGTGAGGAAACCTGCATGTCTGAGAAAGCCTAACTATCTTTTGAATGACGTGTGACGTCATCCAACCCGCAGTTGGCCAGCGTGGTGGACTATGGCCTAAGCCTCTACGTTTTTAGGGGAGGCCCTGTCCAACAGTGGGACAAAAACAAGGGCAGGTAAAATAAATAGATTTCTATGGAGTAACCTAAAGTTTCTTGAACGCTGAGTTAGTTTGTGTATGCCACCCGTCGCCAGGTTGTATATTATTTTTTTGGATTGTTTCTCGAGGTAAAATAGAGAAGGAATGTTAGCAATTTCTCTAATTTACGTGAAACTAAACTTGGTTAATACTCTTCAATAAATTATTTACAACGGGTTATTCAAAATTCAATTTTTATGGGTGTTAAAAGAATCTAAAAATTTAAAAACTACAGTCGTAGACTCAAAAAAATTATCAATCTCACACAAAAAACCCAAAATAGCTACACTATAAACACTGCAGACAACAAGTCAAAGGCTATGTGGAAAGTCATAAACAGTCCCAAAAATGAATATCCTATAGAAGATGTTGCCCGACTAAAAATCGGAAGTGACGTTGTAAGCAATCCTGAGGAAATTGTCGAGCAATTTAATAATTATTTTCTACACCTAACTAGTAATAGATGCTCAACTTCAAAAATGGGAACAATTCCAGTAAATACCCACTGTCAATCATTATTCATGAGTCCAATCTGTACTGATGGTATTTTAAAAATTATAAATTCACTTAAACCGAAACAAAGCGTAGGTTTTGATTCTGTATCAACTCTTATTATTAAAGAGGTATCAGTTACTGTAGCCCCAGTACTGTGCTACATTATAAATTTAAGTATGGAACAAGGTATATTTCCCGATAAATTAAAAATTTCAGTAATTAAACCTCTGTTTAAGAAGGGTAACAAAGAAGATATGTCCTGCTATAGACAAATCGCTCTGTTACTGGAAATACTAAAATATTTGAAAAAGTAAGTTACAATAGTTTATACAGTTATCTAGAATCAAAAAAACTTCTCTCAGGCCAACAAATGGGATTTACAAAGGGTATAAGTATAAATGAGGCAATTTATGATTTTCTAAAGAAGGTTATGAATTGTATGGACAGTGGAACTCCTGTAATAGTGGTATATATGGATATGTCTAAAGCTTTTGACTGCGTTGATCATAAAATATTATTGCATAAACTTTATTCACATAACTTGAAACATATACATCTGACTTGCAACATGTTCAGTATGGTGTACCGCATGGCAGTGTGCTTGGACCACTGCTCTTTTTGATCTATATTAACGATCTACCAGAAGTCACAAATCATCACATGACTTTATTTGCAGATGACAGTACTGTTCTTTTTATTAAAAATAATACTGATAATTTTGAATCTGACATTAACTCTACACTTATAACAATTATAGATTGGATGACAAAAAATAATTTAGAAATAAATCTTGACAAAACTAAATATATGAATTTTAAACAGAAAAAGAACCGAGTTAGTAATGTAAATATTAATCATGAAGGTCAAATCATAAGCAGTACAGAAGTATCCAAGTTTTTAGGTATATACATAGATGACAAATTAACATGTAAGTCTCAAATTGAAAATGTGTGTAATAGACTGAATAGCAGTTGTTATGCTCTTTACAAATTGAGTAAAATAGCTGACTTCAATACTGTTCTTACTGCTTATCATGGGCATGTGTCATCAATATTAAGATATGGTGTCATCGACAGGAAAAGATTTAGCGTTCCGGGCGCAAAAAAAGTGTATTAGAGCCATTTATCACCTTCAGCAAATGGACAGTTGCAAACCCTTTTTTAAAGAATCTAAAATCTTAACATTACCGTCCTTGTATATATTTGAGTCTGTTGTATTTGTAAGAAATAACCTGCACCTATTTAAATTTCGACAACGAGCACGTCATCGAGGCAAGTTATGTGCAGTACCATCAAAGACAGCGCTATTGCATAAAAGTATTTTCTGTATGGGACCTAAACTATATAGCCATTTGCCAGCTTCGTTGCGCAATGAAGTCAGACTAGATATATTTAAAAATAAACTAAGAAACTTATTAATTGAAAAAGCATATTATAGCGTATCTGATTATTTAAATGATAAACATTTGTTATGACTTATTATTGAAAATACCTATGTATGATTATTAACATTTTATCTCTACTATTTGTTTAATGTTATTATTATTTTATATTATTATTGAACATTGAATGAAATTATTGTTATTGAATCGAATTATTGCTATTGAATTGAATTATTATTATTGAATTTAGTATGTGATTTATTTTTTTATGTGCGATATTTTGTACACCCAATATGGGTAAACTACAGAGTTCATTATTGGAATAAGACCTACCATGTACAAATTACCTGTGGTTACAAATAAAGAATCTGAATCTGAATTGTGGTTATGGTAAAATTGTTAGGGGAAATCTTATTCTAAAAAATATACTGTAGGTATGGTAAGGGATCATTCTTTATACATATTATAATTTAAATATAACATTTTGCCACCCTTGCGAAGCCGGGGTGATCCGCTATATAGGTAATATAATGGTTGGCATTTTTCCTTAAGAACCCTTTAATGAATTTGTACTCTTTATTAACTATTACGATTCTGGCGCTCCATGAAACTGCCGCCCGTGACGGGTTGAACAAATATTCTAAAAAATCTACTGTAGGTATGGTAAGGTATTATTCTTTATACATATTATAAGTTAAACATAACATTTTGCCGCCCGTGCGAAGCCGGGGTGGGCCGCTAGTACTTATAATAAAACTGTAACAGGTCCAATTCTGTACATTGAAGATATTTTGAAAATTATGTTTGGAGGGCATTCTATAACCGGTACTAAAGCCAAAAATGTTTTATTTTTTATTTTTGTCTGTCTGTCTGTCTGTCTGTATCTCAGCTGAGCATCACGCCGAAACTACTAGATGGATTGAAACGAAACTTGGCATGATTTGAGTTAATACTCCGAGGTAGGACATAGGATACTTTTTATCCCGACATTTGGCACGGTTCCCTTGAGAGAGGGGACTAAAGTCAAAATGTGTACTTGGTTATACGCTTGCTCCGATTTTACCAATTTTTCATTATAATTATAATAAATATTTGTAAGGGAACACTCATAGACAGTTGTCAACAATGTTTGGAAATCGATCAGGTTAAGCAACGTTAGGTAAGGTCAATATAGATGGGTGACCGTTTAACGCCATTTGAACTAAACGTCTCCGTGCTTCGGAGGGCAAGTACAAAGTCGGTCCAAGTTTTTAACCGACTTTAAAAAAGGATGTTTTGTATTCTATGCGAATGTATATTATTGAACGTTTAGTTAACGTAAACACAGCGCGGGCGGAGCTGCGTGGGTCAGCTAGTAATATAATAAATATTAGTAAGGGAACACTCATAGAGAGTTGTTATCAAGGTTTTGTAATCGATCGGGTTAAGCAACGTTAGGTAAGGTCAAAAAATAGATGGGTGACCGTTTAACGCCATTTGAACTAAACGGGTTATAAAGTTTAGGTTGTAATTGTACTATTATAATTGGATAGCTTTGCACTTTGTTAACCGTAGTTTACATCGGTAACAGAAATACACGTCTCTACCGCAAGTCCGCAACGTTTTAAACTATTATTACAGACAGGTGTGTTTCTGCAGAGGAAACTTTTATAGTTAAAGCAAAGGAACATCCTTGTGTAAAATCCGAATAAATTAACTTACAATCACAAGAGATATTCAAAATTGGAAATGGCTCCACTTGCCTTTTTTCCTTAATCTTGAGAATCTTCGGGAATATTGAGGGTGGTAATAAACAAACGGGGCGAGTGAGTGGCCAGCGCCCGCGCCTCTCACAGACGGATTAATGCTGACTCAGCATTGCTGAGCTGCCTTTGACATTAGACGCACAGTCAGTTTAACTTAATTCATCAATTGAATCTTGCGAGACATTACCGCCGGTATTCAATTATTAAGTAGGTAATGTTTTTTATTAAGTGTTGCCACGCATTCAATAAAAAATAACTTTTGTTGTTGCAAAAAAAGAACCACCCAACCGGACAGGCCACTAGAATTGCAACCCAATTTAAATGCTCTTATTTTGTAACTAGCTGACCCACGCAGCTCCACCTGCGCTATTTTTACGTTAACTAAACTTTTAATAACAGACATTAGCATCGAATACATAACCTCCTTTTTTATAGTCGGTTAAAAACTGGGATCTACTTTTTACTTGCTCTCCGAAGGACGGACCCGTTTAGTTCAAATGGCGTTAAACGGTCACCCATCTATTTAATGACCTTACCTAACGTTGCTTAACCCGATCGGTTACAAAACCTTGGTAACAACTCTCTATGAGTGTTCCCTTACTAATATTTATTATATTATAAAGAAAAATTGATAAAATGTGACCAAGCGTATAACCAAGTACCCATTTTGACTTTAATCCCCTCTCCCTAAAGAACCGTGCTAGATTACGGGATAAAAAGTATCCTATGTCTATGTATGTAAGTGTCCTATGTATATGTGTTAGTATGTAAGTTATGTAACTGTTTCATGTATTGTTCAACAAAATGTGTGCAATAAAGTATTAATCTATCTATCTATCTATGTCCTACCTCGTAGTAAGATCTCAAATCATGCCAAGTTTCATTTGAATCCATTCAGTAGTTTAGGCGTGATGCTCAGCCGTGATACAGACAGACAGACAGACAAAAATTAAAAAAATTACATTTTCGGCCTCAGTATCGGTTATAGAATGCCCTCCAAAAATAATTTTCAAAATATCTTTAATGTACAGAATTGGATCTGTTACAGTTTTATTATAAGTATAGATTAAACTGCTCTTATTTTCTTGTACTTCAGGTATTTAAATAATAGTATAAAACAAATTCGCGTCTAGTTGTTTTTCTAAACTGCATAATGGTTTTTAATGCCGATTTTGAATAATTATTTTGAGAATTTCGGAAAGTTTCTCCCTACAATACTAATATTGTATTTCATGAATGTCCTTCTTAATAGGTTATAAACCTCAAATTACTGGACTTAATCGCAATCGCAGCGAGTCGCCAATGCGAGAGTTTGGAAAGCAGAGAAAATAGATCCCCGAGAGCTGTGGGGCTCGACCGGGGTATGTGGGATTCTTACCCACTAAAACCCCCGCGGCTGTCGCATCGGCACATGAGAGGGGAGACCCCAGGGCTCTCCGGTGGGATCTGCACCAGGGGCCCCTCAGTGCCTTGCCTTTGAGCCCGCCGCCGGGGGGCGCATTGTAGCCCCCCGGGAACCTGTCACGGTGCTCACGGGGACGGGGGTCGCAACCCCGCCGCCGTCCTCCTCGGAGTCGCCGCCGTACTCAATGGACGCTCAAGGGGCCCACACCCCGAGCGTCCAGCGACTCCGAAGAGAGTCTACGACCTAATTTAAGCCACAATACCTAGGTATTGTAGTTTGTATAGAGGTATCTATTTATTAGTAGGGTAAAAGTGGGATAGTTGCCTCGATTGTAATTTCTCTAGTTTGGCGGATGACCACATGTTATTTTATTTATCTTTCGAGAGACTCTACAACTACCACTAAGTTGATCGTGTTGCATGTCTGTGTGCGATTGCATGGAAGGGTAAGGTGAAATCAAAGTTTTTGCAGGATAGATGGCCTCTTTTTCAGTGGGGCATCTATCCTAAACGTAATTTACATAGATTAGGCAATTATCCCCTATATTTAAAAAAAAATGACCGTTCAAAAGTGCTAGCGTTAAGCCTATTTGATTTAAAAATTTTGAATTTTGAATTTTTTGATGCCCCAAAATTTAGAGGTCCGCAAAAATCACCAATACTCTGGAAATTTCAAAGATGATGGTTTTTCCTTTCATGAGCTTGAAGATAATAAACCAAAGTACCTACCCGTATTACAAATAAAGAATTTTGCTTTTTTCGCTGAGAAATATAAAGTAATTTCAAAAAGTGTGGCAACTATCCCACTTTTACCCTATTTTGCACATGATTTCACGCTCACGTTCGGCCAGATTGAACCGTGACCTGCGCTAATAACAAATGACTGTAATTATCTAGAGCACACACAGTATCAATTATTCCGTGTTATTAGAGAGGTTTATTCAACAATTAGGCAGGTTAATGTTAGAGCAATTTGCCAGCGCCACGTCAAGCGGCACAGGCGGGAATGTCCGGCGCCACGCGCACGTGTCGACGCTGCCTGGCTCGGCCGCGGCGCGCCGCGCGACGTTTGCATCGACGCTTGCATATCGGCAACACTACTCTGCGTTACGGGATGACTACGTTCCTCGACTATCAACAATGTTTTAGATTGCTGAATGTGTAGTATGCGCCGTCATTTGGATTATTAATGTTTCAAGAAGGCATTAATCTATACCTATCTTCTATACTTATAATAAAACTGTAACAGGTACAATTCTGTACATTGAAGATATTTTGAAAATTATATTTGGAGGGCATTCTATAACCGATACTGAGGCCGAAAATGTATTTTGTTTAATTTTTGTCTGTCTGGCTGTCTGTCTGTCTGTCTGTCTGTCTGTCTGTCTGTCTGTCTGTCTGTATCACGGCTGAGCATCACGCCTAAACTACTGAATGGATTCAAATGAAACTTGGCATGATTTGAGATCTTACTACCAGGTAGGACATAGGATACTTTTTATCCCGTAACCTAGCACGGTTCTTTTGGGAGAGGGGATTAAAGTCAAAATGGGTATTTGGTTATACGCTTGGTCAGATTTTATCAATTTTTCTTTATAATATAATAAATATTAGTAAGGGAACACTCATAGAGAGTTGTTATCAAGGTTTTGTAATCGATCGGGTTAAGCAACGTTAGGTAAGGTCATTATTTAGATGGGTGACCGTTTAACGCCATTTGAACTAAACGGATCCGTGTTTCGGAGAGCGAGTAAAAAGTGGGTCCCAGTTTTTAACCGACTATAAAAAAGGAGGTTATGTATTCGATGCGAATGTCTGTTATTAAAAGTTTAGTTAACGTAAAAATAGCGCAGGCGGAGCTGCGTGGGTCAGCTAGTTTATAATAAAACTGTAACAGGTCCAATTGTGTACATTGAAAATATTTTGAAAATTTTGTTTGGAGGGTATTCTATAACCGATACTAAAGCCAGAAATGTATTTTTTTTATTTTTGTCTGTCTGTCTGTCTGTATCTCGGCTGAGCATCACGCCGAAACTACTGGATGGGTTGAAACTAAACTTGGCATGATTTGAGTTAATACTCAGAGGTAGGACATAGGATACTTTTTATCCCGACATTCGGCACGGTTCCCTTGGGAGAGGGGACTAAAGTCAAAATGTGTACTTGGTTATACGCTTGCTCCGATTTTAACAATTTTTAATTATAATTATAATAAATATTTGTAATAGAACACTCATAGACAGTTGTTAACAATGTTTGGAAATCGATCAGGTTAAGCAACGTTAGGTAAGGTCATTAAATAGATGGGTGACCGTTTAGCGCCATTTGAACTAAACGTCTCCGTGCTTCGGAGGGCAAGTACAAAGTGGGTCCAAGATTTTAACCGACTTTAAAAAAGGAGGTTTTGTATTCTATGCGAATGTATATTATTGAAAGTTTAGTTAACGTAAACACAGCGCGGGCGGAGCTGCGTGGGTCAGCTAGTAAAGCAATAAGAATACGATATGATGGCCGCCGTGACAGCGTGTCACAGATATTAACAATCTTGCGTATCTGAAAACCGTATTAAGAGCTCTAGAAAATTATACCTAATGATGGGTAACATTGCTGAGAAGAGAGCTGTCCTGTTTACGAACAGTAAAAAGTTGACCACTGCTTACTAAAAAACAACGTTTTATTTTGTAAAAGGATAAAAAACGGACAAAGGACAAATCAGCGTAACAAAGAAGGAATAAGGTATAAGCAAACATTGTACAGAGATTAAAACAATCAATCTTCTCTTATACATACCCACATATTATATGAAAACGTGAGCATTCAACATTTCCGCTGAATCGGCACGACTAACTATCGTTAAGTGGTGTCGCGGGGTGGTGTCGCGGTGCGGTGTCGCGGCGCGTCGTAATGTCCCGCCATTACATGGTAATCGGACGCTCGCGACATTAGCGGCTTGTGATACGAGTTTAAGTGACGCCACACACGTGACGTCATTTGAAGTCGGTGCGACATCTAGGGGGCGCGGGGCGAACCACGCGCCGCGCGCCGGTGCGTGCGGGTTCAAGCCGCACCCGGACATTTATCTCGCAGCTTCCTGAATCATAGCGACGCCGAATGATGGCGGAATTGCTGCTATAGGGCATGGCTCTGTAAAAGCTAATATCATCGAGATGATATACTACTATAAACTATTGTGTGTAAATTATCATAACATCATTGGCTAATATGCTAACTGCCACCCTCACAAACGGCAATCGAGCAAGCTCATTAACTCGATTCTTAAAATCTGTTTATTTCGACACTCCATGTGAATTAATAGTAGACACTATTTCTTGTAAGTGAAGACATCGACTATCTTGTTCGTAATAATGAAAAAATAACCACAAACGGCTCCGAGAGTAGCAATATTTAGATTTAAAAAATGGCTTAATATGAATTAACGCTAATGATTGTTGTTTGTGAGTGCGGCTGTAACAAACAATGACAATAATAATGCAAACTTACCTATCGCTGTATATCGTTTATTCGGATAAGGGCAATTTCGCTCACATAAGCGTAAAACGGCAAATTCTCTAAAAAACTAGTTTTGTGCAGCAGGCTAAGGACAAGCGTAAATAGCAATAATATGCTAATACGAGTATCATTACGTGTGAATGTAATACGTAAGTATTATGTATTCTTTATTATTTCTAATAAAAAGGGGAAAATTAAACTCATGATGAACTTTTTCGTACCGGTAGTTCATGTCATTCTACAATTTCAGGTAAAGATCTTGGTAATAAAATATTTAAAAAAAATGAACCGACTTCAATAACACTGAAAAGTATAAAATAATTTAAATATTATAGATATTATATAGTATTTATTATAGATATTGTTAGCGCACCTGCTATGTATATTTTGTACCAACTTCAATAATATTTAAATTATTTTATACTTTTCAGTGTTATTGAAGTCGGTTCAATGTTTTTTTAAATATTTTATTTTTTACTTTTTAGTGATATTTTCATACGTAAAGTTCAATCTTTAGGAACATTGAATTTACATCGAAGACGGTAAAATGATCTAGGTAGGTTATGGTCACATTATAGTCTTTTACATAATTCATGTTTCTTTAGAAACAATTTATCCGGTCGTAATGAAACTTGCATGGAATCATCATAGTAGTTTACTCTCTCTGTACAGCGCTCCCAAAAACGCTTCAAGGTCAGGGGTTCACGAAATGAAACTCGCAAGTCCAGGAAGTGTATATTGCAGTTGCAACAATAAAAATATGCGAAAAAATTACAAGTGTCCTAATTAATATGGTTAAACAGAAATTTACAATGTTAGCGTGATCTACTTTCTGACCAGCGCCATCTATCGGTGACATTGGACATACCGCCCACCATGGACGACTGTCCATCAAACGTTAAAAGCTGTAGGTACAATATAATTATCTAAACAAGACCAAATAAACATTTCTTTTTGATAGTGTATATAAAACTTAAAACAGTCAAAAACCGTATAAAACCATTTGTACATAAAGTTATGCTTAAAATATTCACTAACAAAATTTAAATAAATATGGGTAAAAAAAACATTAATAACAAGTGTAAAGTTAAAACAATACTGCTAAAAATAAAATTTGGTTAATAGAAATAGTAAAATTAATTTGTAAACAGTATAACATGAGTAAAAATAAAATAACAATAAAATTCAGTCTGTCACAGGTAAAATACAAATTTTAGACACAGGTCTCTTAATTATGGTTCCCTTACATCTCAAGCTAACCACCCTTGTAAGTTGGTACAATCCTGGATGTTTATCGGTCACAATGTCGAATAACCATCTAGCCGGAGGAAGATCATCCTCCTTAACAAGGACTACGTCGCCAATTTTTGGTTCAGGGATATGTTGTGTCCATTTGTATCTCTGGTAAAATTGTGTCAGGTACTCTTTCGACCAGCGACGCCAAAAATCTTGCACCATTCATTGAGTATACTGCCATCGTCGAAGACTCCCTATATTGGAAGATTCATAATTTGCGTCCGGTATGAGAACCAACGGTTCTCCTACGAGAAAATGCCCCGGCGTCAGTGGATACGGTTCGTCAACGTTATCACTAACCTGCGATACTGGTCTTGAATTGAGACATGCTTCAATTTGAGCCAGTACAGTAGTGACCTCTTCGAAGGTAAGAGTAGAACATCCGATGACTCTTCGAAGGTGATGTTTCGTGGACTTTATCCCAGCCTCCCATAATCCGCCAAAGTTTGGAGCGTTGGGTGGAATAAAATGCCACTCTGTACCATTGGTCGATAGCCAATCAGCAATCTCAGTAACCACTGTAGACTTCTCTTCAGCCAGAAGAGCCTTTAACTCGCGTGCAGCCCCGACAAAATTAGTGCCATTGTCGCTCCACACACTTGAACAATGACCGCGCCTTGCCACAAACCGTTTGAATGCAGCGATAAACCCTTCGGATGTCATTTCGCTGACTGCCTCTAAATGGATGGCTCGAGTAACC
This sequence comes from Furcula furcula, assembly GCA_911728495.1. Lineage (NCBI taxonomy): Eukaryota > Metazoa > Arthropoda > Insecta > Lepidoptera > Notodontidae > Furcula > Furcula furcula. The sequence continues at coordinate 24,926,990 of OU452257.1, read as the reverse complement.
ATACAGATAAAAAGACAGATATATCCCTTGGTTGATCTAAAACCTCTACCCTTTGTGGTCCGGATAGCTATTGGACCAGCATAATCAACGCCACTTTGTTGAAAGTGTCTACTAGGCGTAACTCTCGCGGCAGGGAGTTGACCCATCATTTGATGCGTAGTGCGTGACGAATGTCGAACACATGCTACGCATTTTCTTATACACTGCTTGACTACTCTTCTTGCATCGACTACCCAGTACTTAGACCGAAGGCAATTAAGTGTTAATTGCATACCTCCATGTAACGTCTTCTCATGAGCATCTAGTACAAGAAGCTTAGTCAAGTGTGAATTGTGAGGTATCAAAATAGGGTGTCGCATATTGTGTGAAACTGGAGCTCTCTGTAGTCGACCGCCCACCCTTAGGATACCTTTGCTGTCAACAAAAGGATTTAGACAGCAGATTTTGCTCTTCTCCTTCACTTGACCACTACTACTTAGGAGGCATTTTAAATCCTCTTTAAAATAATTTGCCTGTAATTCCTTAATAAGAATCATCACAGATTCTTGTAACTCCTTGCTGGTGAGCCATTTAGGAAATTCGGGTCGTGGTTTCTGCTTTATTCTTGCGTATACAGCCTTAACAAACCTTCTACAGTACGTGACTACTGTAATCAAACGTTGAAACGAATAAAACCTAGTGCATGTTGTGTCTTCATCAACGTTAATAGCTGCGCATGTGATGTTTGTATTGGTCCTTTCTTCTAACTTGGTGTCTTGATAGCTGTTCTCAAGTGGACTGTAATTTAAGGATTCCTTCATCAACCAAGCGGGACCATGCTTCCACAATGTCATATTTGATGAGCTCGAAGGCTGGATACCACGTGATGCCCAATCAGCAGGGTTATCAAGTGATCGGACATGAGACCATTGCTTCCTGTCAAACAGCGTCAACATTTCGGAAACTCTGTTTGCGATAAAAGTTTTCCACCGACTGGGATGGCTACTTAACCAGGCTAAAACTACTTTCGAATCAGTCCAGGCGTGAATGTGATCCTTAGATATCTGCAAGACTTCCGATACTTCGAATAATAATTTTGCCAGCAGGACAGCTCCGCACAGCTCTAAACGTGGAATCGAGACCTGTTTGATTGGACTTACTTTAGTTTTAGACGTCACGAGATTCACATGAACGTCGCGGTTGCTGTCAACAACTCGGATATACACCACGGCTGCGTAAGCGGCATTGGATGCATCGCAAAATCCGTACAATTCAACGCCTTGGCTGTCGTTGCTAGTGTGCATCCATCTTGAAATACTAAATGTGGTGATTTGAGATAAGTTATTGCTGTAAGTCAACCATTCTTGTTTTAACTGTTGAGGCAACTCTTCATCCCAATCCAATCCTGCAATCTACAGCTTCTGTATGAAGATCTTGGCCGTTATTATGTATGGAGATATCCATCCTAACGGATCGAACAACCTAGAGATATCTGAAATGACTTGCCTTTTCGTTACAGGATCGCTTGACGGCGGAAGTTTGACGGAGTATTGAAATTCGTCTGAATCATCATTCCAGATTAATCCTAGAACCTTCTTAACCATATTTCCCTCCTTGTCTATTCCTAATTCCAATCCTTTACCTGTTTCCCTCTTGACTTTACCTATGTTTTCCAGTAACTCCTTATCACTAGATCCCCATTTCTGCAACTCGAAACCCCCTTTTTTCATTAACTCATTAATTTCTTTGTATATTTGCAGGGCTTCTGAAGTCGTCTGGCAGCCGGTCATCAGATCGTCCATATAAAAATCTTGTTGGACTCTCTCGGATGCTAACGGAAAGGATTCTCCTTCATCGCGGGCCAGTTGATGCAGAGTTCGTACAGCCAGGTAAGGATCTGATGCCGTACCAAAGGTAAGTCTGAGTAACTTATAATGTTTTATGATTCCAGATTCATCTCTCCATAGAATACGTTGGAATTCGGTATCTTCTTCGGTCACCTTTACTTGCCTATACATTTTAATGATGTCTGCAATCAAAACTACGGGATGACGACGCCATCGCATAACAATGTGCCTAAGATCCAGCTGTAAGGTAGGTCCAATCATGAGATCAACATTAAGAGACACGCCGTTCATTCCAGGGCTCGATGCATTGAAGACAACTCGAACCTTGGAAGTACTTTCATCCTCACGAACCACAGCGTGATGAGGCAAATAAACCGGAGAACAGTTGTCTTTTTGATCATCTTGGATCACCTTCATGTGACCAAGTGTAACATACTCTTTCATAACATTCGAGTACTGAATGTTTAATTCTGGATTAGTTTTTAACCTTCTTTCCAGATGTTGGAGTCGTCGAGACGCAATAACTTCAGTTACCGTATCTACACTGAGGATCAGAAGAGCGAAATGGAAGCTTAACTATATACCTACCGTCTGGATCTCTGGTAGTGTAACTGCTGACGGTTCCGACTAAATTTCCCAAAACTTCTTTAATAAGTCATTGTCATCTACGCAAGCGTGCATAGTGGTGACTCTGCTGAGATGACAAGACTGGGAGCTATCTAAAGATTCTGAATGAATCTGACCAGATAAGATCCACCCAAACTTGGTGTTCTGGGCTACTGGCGACCCTGGGGGACCTTTGATTAAGCCTTCAACTAAAATCTGGCCGTATACGTCCGCTCCTAATAAGATTTGAACTTTATTGCGCACTGAATATTTCGGATCAGCTAATTGTAAATTAGCCAGTCCTGACCAAATCTGAAGATTGACTTTCTTGGATGGAAGTACTGTAGTTAATTTAGACAAAACATGTGCATGAACAACAACAATGACAACAACCAAGTGCTTGGACTGCTGACTCCGTAATAAACGAAGCCTGAGATCCTTGATCCAGCAAGGATCTAAGTGTCAAGGTGTTTCCTGACTTGGACTCTACTCTGACCAAGGCTGTTGCGAGTAAAACCTGACTATTACTGTTTGTGAAGCATGACACGACAGTATTTCCATTGTCTTCAGATGAAGATGAAGATGACGTTGCTGCAACTACGAGATTTTTGTCAATTGATGTATCCTCGACGCTAGTATGATGTTTTTTCTTACAAATACGGCATCTAGATGAATGACGGCAAGTAAATACGGAATGGTTTGGACCCATACAATTAAAACAGAGATTGTTAGATTGGACAAACTTACGGCGCGATTCACAATCATCTTTTGCGAACTTTTTGCAATTGTATATAATATGGTTATCTGAACAATATGCACAAGAAACAGTTACCGCAGCATGGACTTTAGCATTCGGAGTACTTACTTTATTAACTGATACATTATAACGGGTTCCCTTGGGAGGTAAAAATTCCAAAGACCGAAACCTGTGTTCTAAAAATTCGGTAAATTGAGACATGGTAGGAAGTTCATCATTCTTACTAACCTGTGCTTTCCACAATTTACGAGACTCTGAATCCAATTTGGCACTAATCATATAAATGACTAGAACGTCCCAAGAATCTACGTCAATATTCAAATTTCGTAAACCATGCAAGCAATCGGTTGTAGTATCAAGCAACTCTTTAATAGTTTTAGATGAGTCCAATGTTATACTAGGTTGGCCTATTAAGCGCTTTAATAAACAATTTGACAAATACAATTTGACAGACAAATGTGCTTTCAAATAATGCAATTTATGAACATTGCCTAGTTTGGAATTTTTATGTATTAACGACCTAAACAAATCTTTAAATGTTGTCCATTCAGTATATTTTCCACTAAATGTAGGTATAGAAATTCTCGGTAACTTTACATTTGAACTTGTATTAGACTGTTGTACTTGTGACACATTTGGCACAACAGTAGCTTGTGTATTACAGATTTTATGTAAAGCATCCTTAAGTTCAGACTTATACTCGAAATAATTCTTCAGTAGTATCATAAATTTGATTTTGGTGGTAAGAAGATGCTTGTAATTCTTTAAGACTAATTTCTGTTATAATTGTACGATGGGTATCATTAAATGACCTCCATTTATCCTCTACATATTCTAAACGAGTTTCTAGATAGCTTTGTGTTAGCCTCTCTTTCGGCGATTTTTTAAAGTTAACTCTACCTTTACTAATGTTAGCTTTTACATCTTCTTGTAAAGTAGTAAACGTCATCTTGCTTTAGTAAATGCGTTAAGTATTAAAGAAACCTAAAGTAACAATAATACGTTAACAAGTCTTAAAACATTTCACCAATACTTATAAAATACGCTGTACTCTTATGTTATAACGATGAATGTTCTTCAAAATATTACAAGTCCAGCCACTGTCTTAGAAGTCCAATCCGTTTGAAAATTTTCTAAGTGTTTGAGAAATTAGGAACTTAGAAAAAAAATCGGGCATAGGTTCCCCGTCTCTTCACTTTTACTTAAATTATTCTAAGTCCTAGTCAATTCTCAAATATTTTACAAGTTCATACAATAACATAAAAATTTTACAAGTCCAAGATTCTTTAAATCAGTAATAAAGTAACTCACAGTTTGTGTCCAATTCACTCACAGTTGCACATTATCCGTACCACTTAATGCGCCTCCAAGTATCCAGTTTGGCCGCCGTTGACCGTCTCAGGAACTACTCCAGTTAAAGCTGCCTTCAGACTTCACCGCTACTAGGGTACCACTAGCGCCCTCTGCTTGCTGCTCTGTAGAAACTGCTTTAGGCGATGCACAGACTGACTGACACCATCGCAAACATTCGTTTTTTTTTTACGTGTCGGCGTCACATACTGAACAGATCCGTCTAGGTAGCCAAAATTAATCCGGCTCGAAGGACCATGTACAGCGCCCCCAAAAACGCTTCAAGGTCAGGGGTTCACGAAATGAAACTCGCAAGTCCAGGAAGTGTATATTGCAGTTGCAACAATAAAAAGATGCGAAAAAATTACAAGTGTCCTAATTAATATGGTTAAACAGAAATTTACAATGTTAGCGTGATCTACTTTCTGACCAGCGCCATCTATCGGTGACATTGGACACTCTCGAATAAAAAAAAACATCGAAATCGTTTCATAATTGTCAGAGTAATGTAATGGAGAACATCAGTTTTATGGTTTTTACCAGATTAAATTCCTCCACTGTAATTAATCTGTATGAACAGATTCATTACAAAGGTTCCTTCTTTCGAATAAAAAAAAGAATCATTAAAATTGGTAAATATTTGCCAGAGTTATGACCATTTTTGTCCCCAAAAAGCGACATAATGTTATCTAAATGTCATGTTTTAAGCATTCCTGCAGGTTTCCTGCGCAGTCGCAATTCTTGTTTTTTCAGGAACTACTTATTCGTAAGCGATAATTTTTTTATGGGTTGGGTCCCAATGGATTGAAGAATCAATGGAATAAAGATTTTTTTCAAATCGGTACATAATTTCCAGAGTTATGCGCGAACATACATAAAAAAAAAATAATTATATACAGACGATTTGAGCACCTCCTCCTTTTTTGAAGTCGGTTAAAAATGTATGCATATTGTTTATAAATAATAAAAATATTCTGGGACCATCCACACACGGTCATCTGCTCCCAAACTAGGCAGAACCCGTACTATGAAACCAGATAACTGATATTACTACTTATATACTTCTTTTCCTAAATACATACTTATATAGATAAATAACAACGACACTTGGCGGGAATCGAACCCACGACCTATCGGGTAGCGGCCAGGGTGTCTAACCACTAGACCAACAGGCCCGTCGAAAATACTTCAAGTTGACGTTTTTAATTAAGAATACTATAAAAAATCCTTGTAAATCGACTTAGGAATTACGATGTAGTTGGCCCGTCCCTCAGTCTGTGTTTACATATCGTCGGTGCGCGTTCAACACCGCGGAAGAGCAGTTTGTAAATACCAACTATCTGCGTTTTGATAATTTTACAGGACGAGGAAAAAGTGAATATCTTAGCCATTTAATAATATATAATAATATAATTTATTTAAATGCCACAAATAGTTTAAAATAAGTTGTAAGTACAAAAACTTATCAGCGCTACAATAATACAATGTCGGCACAGGATACTGACGACGCCCAAACTAGACAAAAAGCCTGTATCTTGGGATTCTGGGGTACGAAGTTATACAGTTTAATTTAAAGTGTGTACTAGGAACTGCAGGATTGTAGACTGAGACTAAATTATGCAAAGCAAATACGTACAAAAAAACAACCTTAATAAAGAATACTTCCCCCAAGCCCCCTCATCTTGAGGGGAGGCCCGTGCCCAGCAGTGGGACGTAAACAAGGGCTGGTATTATTATTATTATATTAAAGAATACTTAACAAAAAAAAGTAGGTACTTATAACACAAGATCTTAATTGATTCTAACTTTGGTGTTCCTCAAGGGAGTGTCCTTGGCCCTACCCTATTTCTTATTTATATAAATGAACTCATCATCATCATCATCATCATCATCAGCCGGAAGACGTCCACTGCTGAACATAGGCCTCCCCCTTAGAACGCCACAATGAACGACAATTGGCTATTTGCATCCACCGGTTACCTGCGACGCGCACAATGTCGTCTGTCCACCTAGTGGGAGGCCTGCCAACGCTGCGTCTTCCGGTTCGTGGTCGCCACTCGAGAACCTTTCTTCCCCACCGGTTATCGGTTCTTCGAGCGATGTGGCCTGCCCATTGCCACTTCAACTTGCAGATTCTGAGAGCTATGTCGGTGACCTTAGTTCTTCGGCGAATCTCCACATTTCGGATTCTGTCGCGCAAAGAAACTCCGAGCATAGCTCTCTCCATGGCTCGTTGTGTGACTCTGAACTTTTCTAAAAGGCCAGCCGTTAAATGAACTCACTACTTTAAAATTAACTAATGGGAAAGTTTTTTCATATGCTGATGACACCGCCCTTTTATTTCATGGTAAAGATTGGCCAGAGGTATTTAAACTTGCGGAAACGGGTTTAGAGAGTGTCGTTAAGTGGCTTAATTTAAATTTACTTTCGCTAAACACATCAAAAACAAACTTTATTCCTTTTTCAATCCGTGACTCAATGCAACCTGATTCACACCTTACTATAACTCCACACTATTGTGATAATTCTCATATTTGTAACTGTTCAAACATAGATAAAGTAAATTCAACAAAATATTTAGGAATTATTATAGATAAAAATCTTTTATGGCAACCTCAACTCGAACTAGCGGCAGACCGAGCTAGAAAATTGATTTGGATTTTTAAACATTTACGAAATATTGCTGATCAGCAACTTATTACGTATATTTACACTACCTTAGTACAGTCGTTACTTCTTTATTGCATAACAATCTGGGGAGGTACGTATAAAACCAAATTTATAAGTATTGAACGTGCTCAACGATATATTCTAAAAATTATGTTAAAAAAGTCCAAAATGTATAGCACAGACTTATTGTACAATGAAGCCGGTGTTCTTACTGTTAGAAAACTTTACATATTACAGAGTATTCTAAAAACTCACAAAAATGTATCCGTTGATCAAAATATCTTAAAAAAACGTAATCAGTATTCTGTTATAAAAAATCTAAAAACAAAAACAGTTTTCGCCTCAAAACAATTTAAAGCCCAGTCCATTAAACTATACAATAAAGTCAATAGAAAACTCAATATTTATACAATGTCCTATAGCCTGTGTAAAATAACAGTAACATCTTGGCTTAAAACCCTATCCTACGTACAAACTGAAGACTTATTCTCCAGTTTAATTTAAATAAAGCTATTGTTTTAGTAAAAAAAAAAAAAAAAAAATACAATGGCACCCTAGTACAATCCGCATACAACTTATAGTTCTAATTTAGTTAACTCCACCAACTAATTATTTATATCATGTCATCTAACTAAATAAATATTCAATTATTCATATCTATATAATATATATATATATACACTCATACATATACCTACACTATATATACATAAATAATATTTGTAACTATTACAAATATATGTCATAGTGCTATACACATTCATACAAGCTACTTATTTCTTAAAAGAAAATGTAATGGAATGCTAGTTACGTATAATTAAATTTAATTAATCTAAGTTTATGCTTAAGTATAATTAATTTTAAGTTTAAATACTAAGTACTTATTACAAGTGTGTACCTACTGAACTCAGAAAGAGGGGACTCTTCTACTACAGGTTTATACTTAACAGAAGAGTTCCCAAACCCTGTAAAAATACAAAATCTTGTAATAATATGAATAAATATTTTGAAATATTTTTTGAAATTTTGAAAGGTTATCTATCAGTTGTGGTGTATGTGTGCGGTTCTCTGTGTGTGTGTGTGTGTGTGCATTTGCAGCTACTTAAATAAGATTTTCTGTATCACTGTATGAAAGTTCGTACAGCCAAGACTTAACTATATCTATTCTATACTATAATAAAACTCAAAGAGGACTTTTTCTGTACATTGAATATTTTTCCAAAATTTCTATGTACTATACTATCAACATAGAGGCCAAAACATTTTTTTGTATATCTGTCTGTCTGTCTGTCTGACGTTCTGTTTGTCCAGGTATCATTTGAAAACCCGTGGATGGATTTTGATAGGACTTTCACTGATGTGTTGTGTAGAAGTCCGGGTATAAATTGGTATATAAAACATCTTCTATACTATAATAAAACTCAAAGAGGACTTTTTCTGTACATTGAATATTTTTCCAAAATTTGTATAATAATAATAATATGTATGTGGGGATACTATACTATCAACATAGAGGCCAAAACAATTTTATTTGGAATTATTGTCTGTCTGTCTGTCTGTCTGTCGTTCTGTTTGTCCAGGTATCATTTGAAAACCCGTGGATGGATTTTGATAGGACTGTTGAGTAAGCCCGCTTACCTTGGTGGTGTCCATAAATAATAAGTCCGAAATAAGTTGGCATACGTTTATTGAACGTGTTAGTTATACAAAGGCGCGGAGCTTACTAGCTACTTAACCTGCGCGTAATTACAATAATGTATGGCGCTTACGCCCCTACATCATCCCCCTTCCAAAAAAAAATGAAGACAATAGTATTCGAAAATGTAAAATAAAATATAAATTCTTAAAAAAAAGTTATTACATTTTTTGGAATTACCTACTTACTAAACGCAATAAAAATAAACGACTGAAAATAAAAATTCTAAAGTAAAAATACAGTACCTACTAAGTACAATAGTACGCATGGTTATACACTTAAAACTATCTTATATTATAATTATAACAATGTAGTTACGTCACGTCACCCGATAACCACTTGAGGTGTGTTTACAGCAGCTGCACATGGCTGCTGTGACTGCACATTCCGTATGTTATAAGAAGAATAAGAATAAGAATGATTTATTTGTTAGAGCATTATATACAAGATGTTACAGTATTATAGGTATCAAATACTCTGCCGTTTCCGGCGTACAAATGTATTAAGTATATCTATTAAAATCTCTCGGAACAATTATAATTATTACATATTTTTACTTATACAATTTATTATTATGTCAATGTATAAAATTAGATGAATTGAATACAAAATAAAGTCATTATAATCCATGTCAATAAATAAAATTAGTCAGATTTAATATCAAAATAGTAGATACACCCATGATAGTTTAAATTACTAATTTGCTATTTTTGAATGCATTAAATTCTAATGTCTTAAAGATATCTGGTAATTTATTATATACTAGCTGACCCGCGCAGCTCCACCCGCGCTTTTATTACATTTTGCTCCCCTTTTCACCCTCCTCCCTTGATTTATTTCTCTCCATCTCTCTCTCTCTATTATAAGAAAAATCTAATTCTATGCTTTCTCTCCTCTCTCTTTCCCCCACCCGCATCGGTCCCCGTCACATTCCCCCTTTTCCTCTCCCCGTTGTCTCCTCTCTGAATTCTATACCCCCATCTCTCTCTCCCAACTTGCTCCATCTCACCCCCCCCCCCCCACCTAACTCCCCCGATGCCTCACCCCTCCTCGAATCCCCTCTCCCTCTCTTTCCTCTCTTGCACCCTCCTCTCATTCTATATATCCGTCAATCATGGTATCAGCGGCATGAAATATACTTTACGACTTATTCTCAGACCTACCCGATATGCACACAAAATTACATACATATCCGTTCACCCATCTATTTAATTACCTTGCCGTATGTTGCTTAACCTTTACCTAGCGGCATGAAATATAATTAATGGCCTATTATCAGACCTACCTGATATGCACATAAAATTTCATACAAATCGGTTCACACATCTATTTAATGACCTTACCTAACGTTGCTTAACCTTAACCTACCGGGATAAAAAGTATCCTATGTCCTGGTCCTAAGCTACTTCCCTACCAATTTTCAGCCAAATCGGTTGAGCCGTTCTTGAGTTATAAATAGTGTAACTAACACGACTTTCCTTTAAATATTGTATATAGAATAAAAAGTTCTATGGTGATTGTATGTTCAAATTCACCGATAGATGGCGCTGTTCATAATGTAAATCACGCTAACATCGTAAATTACTGTCTAATGATATTCGATAATGAAAGTTTTAAGTTTTTCGCATCTTTTATTGTTGCGACTGTAATACAATACCTATACACTACCTGGACTTGGGGAGTTTCATTAAAATTTCATGAATCATTTCAGATTTACAGATTTTAACTTTTCAAAGATATAATGTCATATTGCGATCAGCAAAGTACTTAGAACAATACAGAAATCTAATGAAAATGTCCTGGGTGTACCGGATCGGCTTACCTCTTACAAAAATTGACACTTCGCCACTGCCATATCTTATGCAAACTAAATGTCTGCTCAGTCCCTATTGTATATAGCGTAATAATACATATCTTAATGATTAACTGATCAGTTTATGATTACCCTATTCACATACAAAGGAAATTACGTGGTAATATGTGCAAGTAATGTTTCACTGCTTAGCCCCTATGAAACATAGCGTGATGTTTTATAAACCAATTTATACCTTGACTTCTACACAACACATCAGTGAAAGTCCTATCAAAATCCATCCACGGGTTTTCAAATGATACCTGGACAAACAGAACGACAGACAGACAGACAGACAGACAGACAGACAATAATTCCAAAAACAAATGTTTTGGCCTCTATGTTGATAGTATAGTATCCCCACATAGAAATTTTGAAAAAATATTCAATGTACAGAAAAAGTGCTCTTTGAGTTTTATTATAGTATAGATAGATGCGAATAGCCATGCAGAAGACATTATTTGAGAATAGTTTAATATTTTGTCTAGGTACATACAACGTATGAATTCTGCGGCTTGCTCTGGCAACCGTATCATTGTGTTTAATAAATAAATTACTGTTCTTATAGACAAAAATACAAACTTCAAAAATATATAGGGCTGGGAATGGTAGTATATTTAGATGTTTAAACAATGGCACACAACTGTCTAGTGGATGAGCTCCACATATTGCACGTATACATTTTTTCTGCGCTATAAATACTCTGGTCATGTTAACAGAATTACCCCACATTATTATGCCGTACCGTAGAAGCGATGACAAATATCCATGATATGCACATAGTGCCGCTTCAACGCCAACCACGCGTGCTAATTTACTGTGGACGTATACAAATCTATCAAGTCTTGAACACAAATTATCTATGTGTGCTTTCCAATTACAGAATTTATCTATTGTTAGTCCTAGGAATTTTGTATCATCTACTTCTTCAATAATATTATTGTCATAAAGTATATTTAGTTGTTGGCGATTGCTATTATATGTCTGGAATTGAATTAATTTTGTTTTATTAGTATTTATCTGTAGATTATTATGTTTTAACCATGTTACTATATTGTCAAGTGTTTTTTTTATTTCATATTGGTATTCTGAAAAATTATTAAATTTGTGCTCTATACATATCGTTGTATCATCGGTATACAGGATACATTTATTTTTAGTAATATTAGGTAGGTCATTTATATACAGTAAAAAAAGTAAAGGCCCCAATATGCTACCCTGAGGAACGCCACAGCCATTTTTTATATATGGAGACCGATATGTGGTTTTATAGTTTCTGGCGTATCCAGTTATCTCCACACATTGCTGTCGGTTTGTGAGGTAAGATTCAAGCCATTTTAAAGCCTGTCCTCTTATACCATATTTCTCTAATTTCGAGAGCAATATTGTGTGATCTACAAAATCAAATAGTACGAAACGTAAAGGTTTTTTGATGACTCGACCACTACGAGTAGTGTGTGGTCCGAGTGATAACTTTTGAGCGATTTCTTTATCGTTATTAAAATTTGTAGTATCAAAATTATCGTTCAACTCTTGTTCTGAAAGTAAATATGCAGGTTTTAGACGGTCTATTGAAATATTGGTACGTCTGTTGGGTAACTGCAAAATGTAAACTTTTTTGTTCCGTTTAAGTACGCGATACGGACCATTATAAGTAGGCTCCAATGGTTTTTTAATTGAATCGTTTCTTATTAAAACATAATCGGACGTTTCTAGATCTGGATGTGTAAACGAGGTCTTTGAATTCGCGTGAGATGTACATACAGATTTGACATTATAAATTACTTGACGTATTTTGTCGACACAATTATAAGTTGGGGATCTAGGCTAACTACAACGAAAGGTAAAGAACTATTAGGTGCAATTAGAAAAATGAAATGTGATACCATATCAACGGGGAAGCCTACCTACTGGCCGACGGATTCACATAAAATTCCTGACTTGATCGATTTCTTCATCTATAAAAACATTTCGTTAAACTATATTTCTATAGAAGAGGGTTACGATATGAGTTCGGACCATTCACCTATTATACTAACTATTAATGAGGATATAATATATAAAGAAAACCAAGCAGCTCTATTCAATAAAAATACCGACTGGAATAGCTTCAAGCACGATTTGGAGTCCGTAATGACCCTAAAAGTGCCTTTAAAAACACCACAACAATTGGAATTAGAATTAAGGAATTTTATAATAAATATCCAACAATGTGCTTGGAAAAATACACCTGTTCTAGTAAAGAAATCCAGCATCATAAATTATCCGAATGAAATCCAAAAACTTATAGTTGAAAAGAGAAGACAGAGGCAGAGGTGGCAAAGAAGTAGATATCCACCCGACAAAACTGTTCTAAACAAACTTACAAAACAACTGACTAGAAAAATTAGGAAATTTCGTGATGAATCCATGCACACTTATCTATCTCAGCTAACGAGTGATCGAACCACAGATTATTCTCTTTGGAAAGCCACTAAAAGTTTAAAAAAACCCATTACGCAAATTCCTCCAATTAAGGAGAAGAATGGGCGCTGGGCTATAAATAATGAACAGAAAGCAATTACATTTGCGAATCATTTGGAAGAAATATTTCAACCAAATAAACCTGAAAATGAGGAGATCATTCTGAATGTAAGAATACAAGATGAAACCAATATGACGCTCACCACCACACCAAATGAGGTTCATAAGGAAATCCAACTATTAAACAAGAAAAAATCCCCGGGTTATGACCTCATTACCGGAGAAGTCCTCAGTAATTTGCCCCGTAAAGCAATTCGATACCTCGGGGCTCAAAGGGCGTAACCACCATTTTGGCGAAAATGACTTTTTAATGCAGTCCTACTCAGTTTTTACTGCTCTATCGATCTGTAAATTTAAAATCATCCAATTCGCCAAAAAATGGTGTTTACGACTCCATTTTTTGTAGCATATAAAACAGATATTTTTGGTTTTTGTGTCGTAACAGCAACCACTGTTAATTATTATAAACGCGATGGTAGTAAACGCCACCGTAGATTATACAAATGCTTTTACGCCTAACAATTTTCAACGATATATGTTTAGTTTTGGGTCGTAAACGACATACCTTATGGTACATACCATACATTATGGTGCTTACGCCCGAACATATTAATTTTTAAAGAATCAACTTGCCCGATACGCCCTTAATAATTTCTGTTGGTCTAAAATAAAAGGACACATACACCCCAAAAATCAATGGATTTTTGATGAATGATGGTTGTAACCGTCATCTTGCCTACTAATTCAATTAGTTTGTAGCCAGTTACTTTGTTTTCTTCAGTTGATTAAATATCAATTACAATTTTATAATATGGACTATACAAGTTAATACTTGGCATACCTATTTATCAACTCAGATAACAAATTATACAAATAATTATTGATGTTACCTATACCTAATTATCTGTCTTACCCAAAAACTATTCAATAACACATTTTATTTATAAGTAGGTACTAATGTAATAAAGCTCGATGGAACAGCTAGTTCATTATAAAAGGAAAATGATAAATAAAGATCACTTTACATAATAAAAATATTGTTTATCAAACAATCTAGGTATCTCCACAAAATTTAACACTATTAACTAACCATCTTAAAAAAACAAGGAACTCTTGAGATCAATTATTATAATTTTTAAGTCTTTTGGTGACCTGTTAGTAGGTGGGTACTTTAAATCTACATAGACCTATGAATACCTTGGTATACCTATGTAGTTACCTACCTAATAACCGGCCACCAAAAGAATAAAAAAGGTTAATTAAATGATCTCAAGATTTGTTTACATATTTATATGGAATTATTGGCTCGCTTGCTGGTTAATAAAACACTATCTTCGTAGTAATACTTCTTTTATTTTCCGTCTTCCTTCTTAAGATTAAATACAAAGTGTGCTCGCATCGCACCGCAGAGATTCTACCATTAGTCTGTCCTTCCCTCCGTTCCATCCTTCGCACTCACTCATTCATTCGTTCTCTTTCAATCGTCTGCGTTCAGAATCCCACAATCGGCCATCCTGCATCATTAGCTGTCCTCAGATAATCCTTACACGCCTCACTCTTATCCAAAAGTAACAAACAATAAATAAATATAACCTTATAAGATATAAAAGTACATAAAATAATATGGTTTATATGTAGATCACAAAAACAAATTCTAAATTATTACAAGGAACTAACCTTAAACACTTTAGTTAAGTTTTCTCATAAGACAGTTTATATTTTAGTGAAATATTACACTTTTCTTAATTTACTATAATGTAGTAAGTACATACTTTTTACAATAATATGTATCTCTTCTGAAATTAGCACAAAAGTATACAATTTCTTATTACTTGATCAGTACAACTTATATAGCGAATACAAATATAAAGATTAAACAAAAAAATAATAATAATACACTACGGCTTGTAATTATGCAGAAGGTTCCTCAAACTATGCAAACAAACAAAAGAAAAACATTCATCTCCTCGATTAATATTCAATCACTACTCACATTAACTAATCCTTATCATCTGGCCACCTTTTCATATAATCTGCAGTGGTAGAAGTCTTGTTTGGTCCTTCCGTGGTATCATGGACCTTTTCAACATCATAGCGATCATTTCTTTTAATCTTTGTTACCCGGTAAGGTCCAAAAAACTTAGCTTTTAACTTGAGGCCTGGCCCGAACTGTGTCCTTTTTATAGCTACCAAATCATTTACTTCATACTTAGAGCTCTGCTTCCTTTTCTTGTCAAAATTGGTCTTATTTTCCTCCTGAACCCTCTGTAACTGCAGTTTTGCTTTCTCTCTTAGGCTTTCTCTATCCTCATCGTAGATACATACTTCTTCTTGTTGCAAAATATTTATTATTTGTAAATCTTCCTTATTTTTCATCTTTGTACCCATCAAGAGCTGAAATGGTGTGGTGTCTATACTCCTCTGGTAGGCTATCCTTTCCACCTGTCCATTTCCTCTAGGCACACCGGTGGTAATTTTCACATGTTGGATATCTTCAATTTTACAATATTCCTCAAACTCCTTACTGGTATAGGCAGTACCTCTGTCAGTTATAAATCGAACGGGATTACCGAAGATTTGCTGGTGGACTTGCAACTTACTAAGAGTTTCTGCACTTGAAGTAGACTTCGTAGGGAACAGCCATACAAACTTAGTAAAACCATCCACCATAGTAAGCATATAGTTATATTGCTTCTTCGTCGGTGTGAGTGGGCCAATATGATCCAGATGTAGTGTATGAAGAGGTGTTCCTTCCTTATTAATAGGGTTAAGATAGCCCTCCTGCTTCCCCTCTTTTCTTGTTGCCAACAGGCAAGGTATACACCTTAATATGACTTCTTCAATTTTCTTATCTAAGTTTTTTATATAATAATCTTTTCCTAACGCTTCTTTCATTTTCCTTGCTGAAAAATGGCCTTTTTGGTGAATTACTTTTATAATCTCCTTTTCCATGGTTTTAGGTACTACCACCTGCTTGTTATCCCCCTTATACAATACTCCGTTGTCCATCCAGTAGTCACAATATTTGCCATCTCGTTGCACCAGCTGTCTAATAGCATTCAGTTCTTCTTCTGCTTCTTGTGCCTGCTTAATCTCTTCATGCAAACTAGTTATAACTGATACATATGGATTTCTACTTAATGCATCAGTATGGCGCATCAAATTTCCAGATCTGTGAACAACTTCATATTGATATTGATCCAAGAACAGTACCCATCTGGCAACTTTAGGTGTTAAATCTTTCTTCCTTAAAGTCAACTCAAAAGCCTGGCAGTCTGTGACTATCTTAAAAGGTATTCCATATAGGTAATGTCGGAATCTTTTAATCCCTTCTATAACTGCAAGTGCTTCGAGTTCGTAACTCGAGTATTTGCTCTCCGCCTCATTTGTCTTCTTGCTCATGTACTGTACAGGGTGTAATTCATCCTCAGGATATCGTTGCATTAGTATAGCTGCTAATGCATGACTCGATGCGTCAGTATGTAACTCCGTGGGCAATGCCGGATTGTAAATCTTCAATACTG
Source organism: Furcula furcula (assembly GCA_911728495.1). Taxonomy (NCBI): domain Eukaryota; kingdom Metazoa; phylum Arthropoda; class Insecta; order Lepidoptera; family Notodontidae; genus Furcula; species Furcula furcula. The sequence continues at coordinate 24,910,186 of OU452257.1, read as the reverse complement.
GATCACAAATTAACTTCTGCTTAAGTATATTAAAAGCTCTTCTTTGCTCCTCTCCAAATGTATAGTTATTGTCTTTTCTTAACAAGTCTGACAAAGGTTTTGCTATCTTTGAGTAGTCTTTTATATACTTCCTGAAATAAGATGTTAGTCCGAGGAAACTCTGGCATTGCTTAATGTTTGTAGGTTCAGGATATCGTGCTACTGCATCAACCTTTTCAGGACTTGGCCTTACTTCTCCATTCTTGATAATGTGTCCGAGGTATTCTATCTCTTTGCAAACTAACTTAGCTTTCTTCCAATTGATGTCTAATCCATATTCTGCGGCAACATCTAATACTTGTTTAAGTCTTTCTACTGCTTGGGCTTCCGTTTCTGCTGGAATTATGATATTGTCTATAAAAATCATCATTACATCTTGAGAAATTAGGTTCCGGAAGATAATACTAACAAATCTCATGAAAACCTTAGGACTTACTGAAAGACCAAATGGTGCGCGCAAGAATTCAAATTGGCCATGATGAGTTACAAATGCTGTATATGGCACAGACTCCTTAGAGACCCTCAGATGAAAGAACCCATTTTTCAGATCTAAAACACTGAAGTATCTTGCATCTTTAAGTTTATCTATTAAATCTTCCACCAACGGCAGTGGATACTGATCCCTTAGAATTTTTTTATTAAGCTGCCGGTAATCAACACATACCCTTGTAGTACCATCTTTCTTTTTCACAAGTACCACTGGACTAGAATACTCTGAAAAACTTACTTGGATAATACCCGAATTCAACCATTCGCTGACCTGGTCTTCGACAATCCTCTGCTCGGCCAATGCTAGTCTTCGAGGTCGCTGGGAAACGGGGATGTCATCCTTAAGTATGATCTTTAACTCAATACACCTATAGGAGGCACCCCTCCTTTGTTTTCACGGGCTTGTAGTTGTCCACTAAGTAGGTAACCTCTTCTTTGACTTCACTGCTTTCTATATAATCTGTAACACACAAACCACTTACCCCACATACCATCATCTTCTGCAACCATCCCTCCTCTTTCAACCTTGGCCTTACGCATACAGAACCTTCGCACATAATTAACAAAACATTAAACCACAGTACCGTTATTCGAAGCTTATAATGAGAGCGGCACTTCCGGTTTCCCGTCATATTTCTTCCTATTGGTCTACTTCACTGTGATTTGATCGGACGTGACGTCATATTGCCAGGCGGGTGGGGGGAGCTGTTGTAAAACACGCTCACTCCATTCGTGTTCATTGGCGTCTTGTTTCCCGTCACGGACACCCGTCCGAGGCTACAATGTACAACTGTTTGTGGAATTTAAATAAAATTCTAAATCTAAATAATTCCAAAAGTATACAATGTTGAACAACAATATTTGCTACAAATAGTTGAAGCCGAACAAAATGCACGTAAGTACAAAACATTTTAACGGTGTTTGCCGTTCGTTTTGTTTGTGTGTTCCTAATGAAATGTTTTATACTATTAAATAGTGTGTGGTTTGAATATAGTGCAAGTAAATTGGATGTTGGTCATAAATTTGTAAATAATCAATTTTCATTTAGCCCACTGACAGTAATTTGTATATTTGAAAACTTTAAAAAATTATTATTTAATACTTGTGCTAAATTGATTGATATTTTTATTAAAGTTTAATGTGGGTAAGCTTTATGTTCGAGTTTTCCAAGTGGATAAAAAGTAACGGACACATAAACATGTAATATTACAAATTGTAATCTACCTGCAGTTTAAAACATTTGCAGAACTATTTTGTAGCCAAGTCCTACGATAATATAGTACATCTACCTGCAGTTTTAAGCATTTGCAGAATTATTTTGTAGGCGAGTTCTACGATAATAATACGTATCTCTTACACTTAGTTCTAAGCTTTTTTTTTCAGAATGGATGGTCAATTTACAATAATACAATCTGAACAGTGAAACGGTGACATTAGTTGTACTTGAAGAAAAGGCGCTCAGGCGTTATCAATGTGGTGTGATAATTGGATAAATTCAGTAAACAAGTGAGTTTTGTTAATATATTACTTTTGATTGTGCGGTATCTGTAAGTTCACGTGTGCTGACAAGTAGAACTATACTCATAGGGTAACCTAGGATTGGGAATTAAAAGCCTAGATACAGTACAAATGGAGTATTTGTCTTATAATTGTGGCCGCCACCTCAATTTTACAGCCAAACCATTTGCGACCATATTTTTTGTTATATCTAACAAAAAAATGATATTACAATATCATTGTATCATTGCTTGCATGACAATATTTCATACTCTTCTTGTGTGGGCTATGTAGGTTAATTACTATTATAGTCTGTGAGCAGAAAGGTGGAAATATAACTGTTTCAAAGTTAATTGAAATACAATTACGGTTTTCTTTAAAATCTCTTAGAACTTTTTCAATAAGTTTGTGCGACGCATTAATGAGTATTGAGAAACGTAGAGATGCTATTATATTAACAAATCTGTTTGTCTTGGAGAAATCCAGTGCATGCGTACGCAACGCAGTAACTTTTCGTGTCTAATACACAAAATTCACGTATATATATGGCAAGCCTCGTATGGTTACAATCAATATAAAGTACTATCTCATGGCACAAGTTGTCATCCATCGTTGCAGGATGGGTGTACAAATTATAAACCTCCCATCTCGGGGGCAGTACATGTACAATTGCTCGTCGTAAGGCAAGCTCCTAGTTTCCAGATTTAATTTTGATAATCTTGTCAAAGCCTAAAAGTTGTTGGCTGAAGTCTACTTCACCAGCATAGAGTACCATCGCGTGGTACGAGGTCTAATTTCTATTCTCCTTTGCATAACGTTTGCAAATATTATCGCCCACCCTCGCAGGATGGGTACACAAATAATTAACCTCTCTCGCAGGATGGTATGTATCGTCTTATATATGTTGATCATGACCACGCACCTGATTCAGAATCAATTTTGACGATCTTGTCAGTCTGACCGTTATTGGCTGACTTCTACTTCACCATCAGCATTAAGTACCATCACGTGGCATATTTTATAGATTCATTTTAAATTGCATGGAGTTACACAAACCACCACCCTCACAGGGTGGTGCAGGGGCATATTTGTATATATATATATAAATATAAATAATAAAGCTCCATCCCGTGATGGTACATATGTATATAAGTAGTTATTTATTTTATTTCTTAGTTGCTCATAAAAAGAGCATGTCTCCGTTTTTTAAAATAAATTTTGATTTGTCAATTTGGAAGTGGTTTGGCTGAAGTCTATTTCACCATCAGTATATTGTCCTTCGCAAGGACTGCACATTTTATTACTCACCCTCGCAGGGTGGATACACAAAGATTTAACCTCCCTCGCAGGGACAGTAACATGTATAGCTCGTGGAGAGAGCACGTACAGTGTATCCGGTTTTTAGAATCAATTTTGATTTGTCAATTTGGAAGTGGTTGGCTGAAGTCTATTTCACCATCAGTATATTGTCCTTCGCAAGGACTGCACATTTTATTACTCACCCTCGCAGGGTGGATACACAAAGATTTAACCTCCCTCGCATGGACAGTAATATGTATAGCTCGTGGAGAGCACGTACTTAATTTTCAAAATCAATTTTGGCATTCTTGTCAGTCTGAAAGTTATTTTCTGAAGTCCATTTCATTATAATAATTTGACTGGCCCGACGTTCTCATAGACACCCTGACTCCTACTCAGTGGTCGTGGGTTCGATTCCCACCAAGTTTCTGTTACTATTTATCGATATAATAGTTGTATGGTTGCCGTTGTGCAGACTGTATCTGGTTTGGGATCGGATGGCCGTGAGTGGGTTGTCCCAGGATATTATTATTATAAGCATAGTGACATTGACAGGGTGTTTTTAGCAATTACGTACATCCGCAGGGTACCCCAATAAGTAACAGTTCCCTGCAGGAGTGGTAACTGCATATTGCTCTTCGAGAGAGCCTGTTTTTCTGTTAAATTCAGCAGAGATATTAAGACATTAACAGTGTGTGTGTGCCTGGCACATCGTCTTATTAATAACCTTTTTCTGGGGAGTTTGTTCTATCACGCGCTCTCGCGGGGAGAGAATACAGAGATTTACCTTTCAGAAGAAGGTTGCAGATGCTTTACAAAATTGCACGTACGTGATTCTATGAATCAATTATATATAAATATATAATTTTCATAACCCTGGCTTGCAGTCACGTCTTGGATCCTAATCATGGTCCCTTATTTTTACTGTCTTAAAATATCAGGACCAGTCGAGCGTAAACTGCTAATAGTTTATCAAAGTTTTGGATACAACATTTTAAGAAAGTTCTTCAAACAATGAATGGATATGATGTGGGGTCAACATGTCCTTTATTTGAAGACCACCATTACTTTTTCTATACTATATCCCATTTCAAAGTTAAAAGGTATGTACTCTTATAATTGGGAATTCTGGGGATCCATAATGATGGAATCATTCACGAGTTTCTATAAAAATATCACTCAATTCTGTGGGTGTAACTGGGTGTAAGTAACCAAGCTATGGCAAAAATGCATCGCCTGCATTATTAGCCAAAAGTAATGCAGTCCTCATTCACAATTGCGGAGAACAGGCGTATAATTGTACGAACTGTAATTGTTCTAATGAGAATAAAGATATTTAACCCCATAATTTAACTTCCGATCAATGTCGGGAGTAAGAAAATATAAAGAAAGCAGTTGCATTGCAACCAAAAGAAATATTTGGTATCCTGCTTACTATCTCTTGTAATTTCGCATTTATTACAAAGTGACGACACAAGTTTCCTTTACAGAGGTAAGGGAAACTAGTATGCAGACAGGGGGTGGGACCAACCATTCACAGATGCTTATGAATATTATATTTTTCAATTAGTTCTTTAATACAAATCAAATTTCATTGATAATATTTTATACAATATCCTTCTAGAGACAGATAGTAGGATATATGGGGTACATAATATGTCCATAAATATTTAAGGTACTTTGGAGCAGAAAGACTACAAATCATCCTTCATGTATGATTATTCGAGTATTCAGTGAACATATACTAACTCGTATTGGCTCTGAAGTATTCTGGTATAGATTAAATATATATTTAATCGTATTGGCCCTGAATTATTTCGGAGAGCAGACTCTGTTCTTGAAAGAGTTTTGAGTCAACTATTCATATGACACAACTTTTAAAGAGTCCTAGTTTTCGCATACAGACAATATTCTTTCGTTCTGAAACTTAAAAATGTGAGTTTTGGTGATCCAGACTTGACCTTTAAAATCGAACCAAATATTACATTAAAAATTCACGAAGTAGTTTGGAATCATCATGAGCTGGTCTTGATTTTCTAAACTAAATAAAAATAACTCGAAATATTGCCACATTTTTTGCTAGTTTATAGCGGATTCAATCATTGTTGTTTGGTATTATTATTGCCTAACTCTGACAATGTACAATACTGATCAGTCCAGTTACTTGCTTGTCAATTCTTAGCAACATGTTCTTATATCGATTTTACTTATTAATCCTTTACTCATCTATTTAGGATATGATTTAGTGAGCAATTTTCAAAGTAGCTTACTTCACACGTAGAACACATACTTGCATATATAGCAATGTATAGACGATTTAACATTTATAAAAAGACCCTGACTAATGACTAGAGTAATGCCTTAATAGAGTTTAGGTAAAAATCCCATATAATTTATCTATTACTACACAGTGAAGTCTACCCTTCACACTGTTGCTTGCTGGATGCTAAAGATTATCACACTGCATAATAATTAGAGGTAAACATTGTAACATCACCTAGTACTCTGTAAAGCATAGTCGTGTCCAAGAAGTGCGTTAAGCGGAAGGCCACGTACTGCAAAGTATACAACATCGCAGTACCTGGCGTTGTGTTTAAAAACAAATTGTATATGTATTCAGTTATCTTTATTGATGGGTCAAAAAGACTAAAATCACGAACATAATTTAGCTTAATTACCTATCATGCGTCACAGGCGTAGTGATTTTTAATAATAGCTAGCACATTGAAATTGGAGATTTTTAATACATTTTAAACTGTATTATAAAGGCGAAGTCAAAAACATCGCACGGAAAAAAAAAAAGTACTTTTGTACTGGATTGTTTAACAAAACGCAATGAATAATTGCCATAATATTGATTTTAATGGCTGATACAGTTCTATTCTCCTTCTCTTCTCTTTCTCTACTAGTTTCTAAAAGAAATAATTAGCATATAGAAATATATATATATATATATATATATATACTGCATTCTTATATATATATATATATATATAAGAATGCAGTCTATTGAATTTTTATTTAAAATTCATACTTGGATATTTAAAATACATCCGTAAATCACATTGGCGTCATTAATCTACTGATATTACCAGGCGATAACAAACACGTCTCATTATAAGCTTCGAATAATGGTACTGTGGTTTAATAGCAGCGTTTTCCCTGAAAGAAAACGCATATTAAACTACTTACCTTATTCGAAGCTTACTTTTTAAACCTGCCTGGTATTTCTTCGACACAATGAACACGAATGGAGTGAGCGTGTTTTACAACAGCTCCCCCCACCCGCCTGGCAATATGACGTCACGTCCGATCAAATCACAGTGAAGTAGACTAATAGGAAGAAATATGACGGGAAACCGGAAGTGCCGCTCTCATTATAAGCTTCGAATAAGGTAAGTAGTTTAATATGCGTTTTCTTTCAGGGAAAACGCTGCTATTACAAAGAAATTCCTGTCCAAGTATTATTTTATGAGGTATAGTATCACTATGTACAATATGAAAAATAACTTCGTCGTAACGTTCTCCGTCAATGTAAATAGTAGCACGAAATTGTCCTTTCGACTTCACCTTAGTGGAACCCAATCCCGAAAACACTGTGTTGTCCTCCAGTGTGTTGATGTTCGCTATGTCCACATCATCCGCTATAAGATTAACGTCTGACCCGCTATCCACGAGTGAATTTATTTGTAATCCATTTATTTCGATTGTTTTCACAGCTTTTTTCGTTACTATCGGCTCTTTGCATTGTTGTTGTTTGTTTATGTCATTTACGTCATGACCGAACATAGCGGAAGCGAAACGGTGTGGCTGCGTTCCAGTTGCAGGTGACGGATACTATTTTAGCATAGCTTCTTTCGCCTCTGTTTGCTGTCTTGCTCTGTCTGTCGTTCCATAGCCATATCGCCGTCTCACCTGGCCGCTTTCGTTCACCTTCACTCGTGCGCTGCTGCACTGCGTTCCAATATGGCCAAACTGATTGCACCGGAAACACTTCAAACCATTCGGGCATTCATAAGCCACGTGATCCATCAAGCCGCAATTAAAACACCGCCGATTTGGATATGCTTTTGATGATGATGATGTTGTTTGAATCGTTTGTTGCCTTGCAGGTTTATCGGCCTTAACCTGAGTCTTCATTTTCTCGTAAATTGACAGCTTTTCTTTAAGCGCAGCGTAGGTGGTGCAGCCGTACAATACCGTTTTGTTGACTGGACTATCTTTTATTCCATCAATAATATACTGTATGGCGACGTAGTCGGAAAATTTCGCACGCTTTCCCATTTCTTTAATTACCAACATATATTGGTAACACGTTTCATCGTGCCTTTTTATACGAGCCGCCATGATTTCGTGCATTTCTTTTGAATTTACTGCCTCCGGAAATTCTTTTTGGAGAGCGTTGCGTAAATCTTCATACGTTTTGTGGACTTTTTCGGTTCTCAACCACAATTCTGCTGTACCTGATAGCGATCTACGCGCGATAATTAATTTCTGTTGCGCGGTCCAAGCAAAAATTTCGGCATTGTCTTCTATGTCTGTTGCCCATTTTGTGGATGAATAAGTGGGATCATCGCCACTAATCTTTTGTACACCATATAAACCTTCTGTTGTGCTGCTGGGCGTCGTCGTTTCGTTCGTCGTCATCGTCTTTTGTCTTTTTTTTTAGTTTTTGTGTCACGCGTCGTTCCCCGGAAAAAAGTTATGGCGTCGTAGCGTCGTCCGTCGTACTATTTTTCTTCGTGTCCAACCTGTCTTCGTCTTCCTTTTTTTTATTCCAGACGTGCCCCCACGTTTTTATGGAATTATTGGCTCGCTTGCTGGTTAATAAAACACTATCTTCGTAGTAGTACTTCCTTTATTTTCCGTCTTCCTTCTTAAGATTAAATACAAAGTGTGCTCGCATCGCACCGCAGAGATTCTACCATTAGTCTGTCCTTCCCTCCGTTCCATCCTTCGCACTCACTCATTCATTCGTTCTCTTTCAATCGTCTGCGTTCAGAATCCCACATTTATTTGTATTTATACTTTATGTACACATTGCAAACACAAACAGTTTTAAAATACAAAATAACACACAATATGTACAATGGTGTACCTAACCCAATATGAGTTCTCTCCCAGCAGGCTCCTATAAGGAAAGAAGAAACAATGAAAAGGTAGGAGCAAGTATACAATTAATAAAAATGAAATATAATAATAACACATACATATTAAATAAAATAAATAAACTAATACTATAAAAATAATACATAGGTTGTTAGTGCTAAATTTGAAGATACCTAGATTATTTAATAAATAATATTTTTATTACCTACGTAATGTGATTTTTATTTATCATTTTCCTTTTAAAATGAGAACTAGCTGTTCCATGTCATCTTCATCCACGAGAAACGTTTTTGCTTCGCCCCCGAAGGTCGTAGCGTGATGTTAAATACCTTCCTCAAGAATTGAACTATCAAATTCAAAAATATTTTTTTCAAATCCGACTGCTAGTTTCAGAGATAAGCGCGTTCAAACAAACTCTTCAGCTTTATTATATTAGCTTGAATAGTTTTTAGGTAAGACATGCAACTAACTACTAGACTAGGTAATATCAATAATTATTTGTATAATTCGTTAATAAATAGCAGTTCGTAAAAAAAAAAAAAGTGATAAAATGACAAGCCCGCTGAGTTTCTTGCCGGATCTTCTCAGTTGAGGCCGCGTTGTGATCCGGTGGTAGCTTTTTAAAAAAAAATAAAAAAATACATGACCTTTCAAAAGTGCTAGCGTTAAGCCTATTTGAAATAAACTATTTTTGACTTTGACTTTGACTTTGAGTGGCGTGCATACATTTTTATGCCAGGGTAGAAAGAAAAGGAAATTTCTTGGAATAGTTATTAAATAATAGTCATTAAGAAGAGGGTAGGCACAATATTTTTGCCTGTATGGAGTGCCCGCCACTGATAAAGGTATGCTACGTTGATAAAGTCCATATAAAATTTTAATTTATATTTAATCAACTGTAGAAATCAAAGTAACTGTCTACAAACTGATAGAATTAGTAGGAAAATTGGCGGTTACAACCATAACTCATCACACATCCATTGATTTTTGGGGTGTAACCGTCCCAAACATGCAATTTTTCGGGGCGTATGGGAAAGCTAATTTTGTTAATTTTAAATTAATTCCAAATATAATATTACTGTGTTCTGCATCAGAAAAAAATAAGACTTTTGGTGTTTAAATGGCTTATTTAGGTCAAAAATCAAAAAAGTTATGCCAAAAATAAAAAATATTTTTTTGTTTATTGGCTCTCCTGAAAAGTCGAGTTTTGGTGCTTACGCCCTTTGAGCCCCAAGGTATCGAATTGTGAAACTCACCACACTTATAAATGCTTCGTTCAGATTAAAATACGTACCTGACATGTGGAAAGTGGCTGAAGTCATAATGATACCAAAACCTGGTAAACCACCATACGAAGCAACTTCATACAGACCAATTTCGTTGTTGCCAATAATGTCAAAGTTTTTTAAAAAGCTCTTATTGAGACGTTTAAAACCAATCATAGAAGAAAGAAACCTTATCCCAGACTATCAGTTTGGGTTTAGGGCAAAGCACTCTACTATAGACCAGGTTCATAGAATTACCAACATTATAGAAAAATCATTAGAAGAAAAGAAAGTTTGCTCTACAGTTTTCCTGGATGTAGCTCAAGCATTCGATAAGGTGTGGCATGAGGGTCTCATATATTAATTAAGAAAAATGTTACCAAAGTAATTCTCTGATATCTTGGAGTCTTACATAACAGAAAGAATGTTCAGAGTAAGACAGGAAGACTCTTATTCTGATCTTAAGCACATCAAAGCTGGAGTACCACAAGGAAGTGTACTAGGTCCGGTCCTGTACTTATTATACACCTGTGATATCCCAAAGTTAAAAAACAACACCATTGCAACATTTGCTGATGACACGGCCATTATGGCTACAGGTATCACACATGCGGAAGCTGTGGAAAATGTACAAACTGCCGTGAATACCGTATATAACTGGACAAGAAAGTGGCGAATAAAACTCAATGAATCAAAGTCTGTTCATATTGATTTCACTAACAAAAAGTCAGTCTATCATCCGGTATATATAAACAATCATGTTATACCCTATGAGAATACCGCCAAATACCTGGGCATGACACTTGACGCAAGGCTTCGCTGGAAGGCTCACGTCAAAAAGAAACGCGAAGAGTTAGGCCTTCGCTACAAGAAAATGCATTGGCTCCTTGGTAAACACTCGGTTCTGTCAGTGCAAAATAAAATACTATTATACAAACAAGTCCTAATGCCAGTGTGGACTTATGGTATACAGCTGTGGGGCTGCACCAAACAAAGCAATATACAAATAATTCAACGCTTCCAAAATAAAGTACTTAGAGGAATTGTTAATGCGCCCTGGTACATTAGAACAAGCGATCTCCATCGGGACCTCAAAGTGGACTTCGTGGCCAAAGTAATCAAAGAGTGTAGCCTAGTCGGCGAGCAAGAGAAATAATAACACAAAAGAAGGGCTACACAAATTTATTAAATAATAAAAAAAACGAGAAGAAAGTTACGATACAGGGGGAGGTCGATTACTAGTTAGCTTGTTCGCACGTATAACAAAAATAGCTGTAACTTAACTAGGGGTCGTTAGGGAACGCAATGGCGATTCCCGCGGTCTTCGGCGTCCTCCTTCTCCTTGGAGTGGCCAGGCACGCCACAGATGCGGAGTCTGGACTAGACCCGGTCGTCAGCAACACAGCCACGAACTTGTGGCCGGAAAAATGCGAAGCTTTTCGCCCGAAGGGGGAACTTCTTGCCCGATAATAGAATTTCTTGCCCGAAGGATGAAATCTTTCGCCCGAAGGGTGAACTCTTCGCCCGAAGGGAGAACCCTGGAACGCCACATAAGCGTTCCTGTAGACGCCGTTCCCTAACGCGACACCCTCCTAACCAGCCTTCAGTTGGTGGAGGCTGCCTCATTATGGAGACGTCTACAGGAATAAAAAGTACACCCTAACAATACACGTTGTAACCATAGGCTAATTGTACCTAGTTCACATGATAATCGAAATACAATAGAATCCTACCGCAGACTTTAAATTATTAAACAACTTACCAGTAATACTGGGTTTTCTGGTTTGGACAACTAAGATTGTACTTTAATGAATTTAATTATAATAGACTAGCAATAAACAATTCCGTTGAACCCGCTGGCAGTATTGGGCTAAAATGATATTTGGCGTGTGGCTCGTTGCTCAGCTCAGACGGCAATGGCTGGCTCAACTACTGAGTCAAAAACGAAACCTATCGAGTGGAGATGGCGTCGAACCGTCTAGAAAAGCCAGTACCTAACTCGGTGGCCGCCTCTGATTGGACGTCACTTTTAGTCTTCGGGTACTGAGCATTTATCGCATCGTCTCGCCCTCGGTAGACTCCGCCTATTTTAAATCAAATACCCTCTATTAAAAAGTGATTCTTACCTAGGTATCTAAATTTTACCTATGGTTCTACCAATGAAATTAATAAGAATACCTGATGCAGCTTTCATCGCCTATTACCAGAAATAACTAAAATAAGAACATAGCATTCCCCAATCAATATAGAAGGGCCGTATGTTAAAACAAAACGCCTAGTCAAAAATTATTAGTTAATAAGTAAGATTACTATGCGTTGCTATTACTACTTTTATAGGCGTAATTCAACGTCCTGCTAAAAACAGCTGTCTTTTACCTATTTATTTACTGAAATGAGTTTAAAACAATGTAGCTATGCTACAAGACTACGCTGAAGCTCATGAACGTCGGCTTCATCACCATGTGAATGTCGAGGCTATCCAGCTTCTCGACAACACGGACATAGTGAGAAGACTGAAAAGGACAAAACCTTTTGAGTTAGTTTAAGTGTTAAATTAGTGCAGTGTAATGCGGTGTAGAACACAATAACAAAGTGTCTTCACCTTAATAGAGACAATAAGAAAAGTGCCATTGGACACATTCTTAATCTAATTAATTTATTCGTTTAGGTCAAAATAATAGTACTGATTAGCCTTAGGTTAGATTGTAACTTTTATGGTGCTACCTCATGGGAGCAGCATTAAGAAAAAAAAAATTATAAGTAGTACAATTATTATTATTTAAATTTTTAATATAAAAATCTCCTGGAAGTCGTAGTGTACACCCATATACCATTTCGGCGGCGCTTGAACCAATATCCAAGCGTATCGCTGCTCTTAGGCCTAACATAACGGTTGGTAATTCATCAACCCACGAAGTAGATAGTGCATTTAATCTTGCAGCGAGCGATATCTTTAATGACCTATGCCACCGTTCCACAATACCATTACTCTGTGGATGGTACGGTGACGTCCTTGAACGTTGAATGCCCATTATTTTTAATAACGATAAAAATAATGAACTTTCAAACTGTCTGCCTTGATCTGTAGTTAGACGCAAAGGACAACCAAAACGAACTATCCATTAGTATCCATCCATTATATATAGTCTTTGCAACAGTTTCCGCGGTCATATCCTTGAGCGGAAATGCTTCCGGCCAGCGAGTACACCTGTCAATAACAATTAAACAATATTTGAAATCATCGGCCGTGGTTCAAACTCAAACTCAAACTCAAAATATCTTTATTATGCATAGGCCTAACGAGGGCACTTACATATTGTCAATTTTTTTACAATTACCACCAGATCACAACGCGGCCTCTACTGAGAAGATCTGGCAAGAAACTCAGTGGGCTTATCATTTTTTAATATAAGTATGTATTTTTTTTTATAATTTATACAATAAATATTTCTTAAAGTTAGAGGCTTGCATGAGCATCGCAGTTTAAGCCCACGCAGCTTTATCCTCCAGGTAATCCGAGATTTTATAGTAGCCTTTTTTAGATAACCGGCTTTTAATAGTGCTTTTAAACTTATTTATTGGTAGGTCTCGGATATCCTGTGGCAGTTTATTATAGAAACGGATACCTTGGCCCATGAACGAATTGCTAATTCTGTGGAGACGCGTGGAGTGTACAGCAAGATTGTGTTTGTTCCGGGTGTTTACATTATGACGGTCACTATTCTTTGCAAAAGCACTTATGTTTTTCTTTACATACAACAAATTTTCATAAATATATTGTGATACAACCGTTAGAATATCTATTTCTTTAAATTTTTGCCTTAGTGTATCAGTAGGAGCTAGATTGTAAATAGATCTCACAGCTCTTTTCTGCAGGATAAAAATGGTGTTAAGATCTGCAGAAGATCCCCACAGCAATATGCCATAAGACATAATACTGTGAAAATAACTAAAATAAACAATTCTAGCGGTTTCAACATCAGTGACATATCTAATTTTCTTAACCGCATAAGCCGCCGAGCTTAGCCTACCCGACAGTTTCTCAATATGTGGGTCCCATTGCAACTTGGCGTCAACAGTAATGCCCAAGAATACAGTTGAATTTACAGGGTCCAAAACAGCTCCATTGATATCAACATTGGTTTTCACCTGTCTGACATTAGGTGTTGTGAATTTTATGCATTTGGTTTTACTTTCATTGGTTGGTAATGGTCCTACCAAATCTACGTGAATGTGCTCAAAACGGTCACATTTTTCGAAAATACCTAACTCGGCATGAGTATGTCGATTGACCTTCGTACGCTGACACTGTATAACATGTCTTAGCCCATTGACCTACATCACGGTTCATATTAGGCCAAAAATACACACATCAAAAGTGTCTAGGGATCAAGCATTTTTAAGCGGATTTCTTGAGATTGAGATGTGGCTTTGTAATAAATTTATGATTTTATAAATTTATATGGATCCTTTTTGGTGCATTTCATAATTTGAATCAGGAACTGTGAATCAAATTCGAGTAAAAGATGAAAATCAGCTGTCAATATTTTCCCTATAAAAACATACAACGCATTGAAGACATTATTAGTGCTACTGTTTCCCTACTACTGATTAAAACCAACGTTATTATGGAGCGGCGACGTCATTTAAGCAGGGAAGAAATGCTCAGAGCCGTGGGAATGATAGAAGCTGGTTCCCGGCAACGTACTGTGGCTTTAGCTCTGAATACAAGTCAGAGTGTTATCAGTCGACTTTGGACACGTTACCGAAGCACTGGTACCGTGGCTGAGCGCCATGGAGGACGGTATCGCTGCACCACACGGAGACAAGACCGATATATTCAAATCTTAACTCGAAGAGCTCCAACAATAACTGCCATGATGTTAGCCGTGAGGCTTCATCACTCTTCAGGGAACTTAATTAGCGACCAAACAGTCAGAAACCGCTTGCATGAAGTGAACCTTCATTCCCGAAGACCGCTACGGGTACCACCTATAGCAATGCACAATCGTAGGATTCGATATCAATGGGCTCTTGAACACAGAAATTGGGCAGAAGAACAATGGCGTTTCGTGTGCTTTTCTGATGAGTCTCGTTTTGGTATGAGACCGGATACAAGACGTATACGACACTGGAGAACCCCTGGACGCCAACAGCGATTAAAATCCTGCCAGGAAGTCCATCCTTATAGTGGTGGAACCATCATGGTATGGGCGGGTATTTGGATCGGCGGAAGAACTGAGTTGATTTGGATCAGAGGCAACCTCAACGCTCAAATTTATGCTGAGACGATTGTATCAGACGTCATCGTTCCTCTACAAGTGCAAATCGGTCCCTTATTTCAGTTAATGCATGATAATGCACGACCGCACACCGCAAGAGTTGTAAGACAGACTCTCGCCGCAGCTAACATCAATGTCCTGCCCTGGCCTGCTCAGTCGCCAGTCTTGAACCCGATTGAGCATGCATGGGATATGCTACAGAGAAGAGCTCTGCCGAATATGGAGGGTATCCAGTCGCAAGAAGACCTTTTTTTGTTGTTGCAACGAACATGGGCGGCCATTCTACAGCGTGATTTGGATGAACTCATTTTGAGTATGCCAAACCGATGTTCTTGTGTTGTTAGTGTTCGCGGTAGAAACACGGATTATTAATTGTTTAAGTTACCCAATAAAATTTTAAAGAAAACTGTTATTTCAGTCTTTTTTTCGAACTTTTGTGTTAGTGGTTCAAATGTCAAAAATCCCTTTATTAGGAAAATGGCAAATTTCTTTATTTATTTCTTTCAAAGGTGACTTGGTTTATCGTTACTGTGACAAACGAAAACACTTTATTTGATGAATCCTTAAAGAAAATTTTAATTAATATCAATCAGGAGAAAAGTTATTGCAAAAATATATGTTGATCCCTAGACACTTTTGATGTGTGTATCTATTTTGCATTAACTTTCTAGTGGCTCGAATGCCGGGATGGCTTAGATTATGGACAAACTCAAAAGCACATCGGCGAAACTGTTTGGGTAACTGTTTGGTCTTACCGTACTAGACGAAACATCGCAAAAAATTGGTATCCCACCAGAATGTGGTACGACTAATTTTTTAATTATTATATTACTGTCAACAGGTATATTTAATAAATATTCATCGTTCGCTTGCGCTGACGATAATTCCTGGTAGTCAATTGCAGCTGGACAGTGTACAGTTTCAACGCGCGATAAGGCGTCGGCCACAGTGTTATCTTTACCGCTTATGTGTCTTATGTCCGTAGTGAATTCACTAATGAATGATAGTTGTCGTATCCGTCTAGGTGACTCTTTACCATTACAACTTTTGGTAAAAAAGTACATTAGTGGTTTATGATCGCTAAAGATTGTCACTTGTCGACCTTCAATTAAATTTTGAAAGTACTTAATCGATAATTATATAGCTAATAATTCACGATCATATGCCGAATATTTTTGTTCTGTCTGAGAGATCTGCCTTAGTAAAATATCCTAATGGTAACCATTCATCGTTTAAACGCTGTTGCAATACCGCACCGACCGCGTTATTTGATGCGTCGGTCATGAGTGCAAGCGGCGCCTCCGACAACGGATGCGATAGCGTGACTGCATTCTGAAGACTTAGCTTACATTGCAAGAATGATGCGTCAGCTTCTTGCGTCCATTGAATGACAGTTTTGTCTTTCTTTTTAGAACCATGTAAATAACTATTCAATACTTTTTGGCAATCTACAGCTTTAGGAATGTGGGATCTGTAAAAATTCACCATTCCTAAAAATCTTCGTAACTCTTCTATGGTTTTAGGTTTAGGAAAATTTAAACTAGCTTGTATCTTATCATTCAAAGGGCGAATACCACTATCAGAAACTTCATAGCCTAAAATTCGATTTTACTTGACCCAAAACAGCATTTCGATACATTAATTGAAATTCCATATTTATTAAAACGTTTGAATAATTGTTCTAAGTGTATTTTGTGAGAATCAATTGATTCGCTGGCTATGATTACGTGATCGATATAACAGAATACGTGGTCTAAATCTTTTAATACAGTGTGATCCATGAATCGTTGGAATGTTTGCGCTACGTTTCGTAAACCAAATGTCATACGCGGAAATTCATATAAACCAAATGGCCTAGTTATCGCTGTTTTCTCAACATCATGGGGATTTGTAGATAAGCACGTATGACGTCAACTCTGGAATACACTGTTTTGCCTGATAATAAGTATGTAAAGTCCTGTAACCTTGGAATAGGGTACCTGTCCGGTTTAGTAACGGAATTTAACTTACGGTAATCACCACATGGTCGCAAATCACCATTTTTCTTCGGCACTACATGCAGAGGACTAGCCCAAGGGCTCTTTGAAGGTCTGCATATTCCCATCTCTTGCATAATACGAAATTCTTCCTTAACTCTATGGTATCTATCTGGAGGCAAAGGTCTAGGTTTAGCATATACAGGAGGTCCGGTTGTCTCTATGTGGTGGTACACAGAGTGAAAAGGGGTCTCCTTAAAATTAATAGGTTTAGTAATATCTGGATACTTACATAATAAATCAGAAAATTCATGATTATCATCTACAGTTTTAATAGATGGTTCTAAGAAATTTATGACTGAACCAATTATATTTAATTTAGTTTCACGGTCAATTAATCTACGTGCACTTAAATCAACTAAAAGACAATGATGGCTTAAAAAATCTGTCCCCTATATAGGTTGCCTAACATCAGCTATTACAAAAGTCCATCTATATGGCCTACGTAATTTAAGGTTTAATGTTAGTGTCTGAGTACCATACGTTTTTATTGGAGTGCCATTAGCGGCATAAAGCATATATTCTGAGCTCTTTTGATTAAAACGCAATTTATTACTTACGGGAATAACAGAAACATTTGCCCCTGTGTCGATTAAAAATCTAAAACCACTATTTAAATCTAATACGCAAAGGCGGGAAGACAGTAAAATGGCACAGATATCCGCCGTACGCTGTGCCGCCGCTAGTTTCCCTGTATTTCCTGGTCTTTCCACGCACACGGCTGTACGCACTTGACAGCTCGTTTACGGTGACGGGCATGGTAGAAGCATAGCTGGTGTTGGCGACCTGCATCGTTGCAAACCTTTTTGGCCACTTTCATAATTATTTTATATTTCAAATTTATAGTGGAACATTTTTATATATTTTGTTTGGAAGTTTATTTTGTTTTTTTTACCAGTCTGCGAATAAAAGTGCTATGACGAACACGAGCTGCGGCCCGGCTTTTAATTTATAGATTTTTCCCCGTCCTGCTTTACTGCGTTCTTTTCATTTTTGGTGTCAGAATACGTGTTATTTAAAAACCTACGCGGAAAAAATAATGTTAACTAGGGCCAAAGCACGTGTTTGTGCATCAAAGGGATCGCCATCCCTTCGCAGTGCTCAGGATTCGTTATCCAAAAGCAACCAAAGTTCACATTCAAGAAAGGCTCAAGAGCTAGCTGCAAAGGCGGAGCACGCGCGGCGCCTCGCTGACATTGAAAATCAGCTCGAGGCGCGCGCCGCTCAGCGGGAGCAGGCCGCCGCTCAGCGGGAGCAGGCCATCGCGGAGCTCCAGCTTGAGGCAAGTTTGGCTGCAATCGAGAGGTCTTCCCGCAGCGCATCACATGTAGAACAATGGTTAGACGAATCTCATAATTACCAAAATTATATAGATGCTAGGTCAGGAGAGGTTCGTGCATGCGACTTAGCGACCAGGACACCTACTGCTAACGTTACTAACACTGCTGTCATTATGGCTGATGGGTGTGAGATGGCCAACGTGCCCCCACCGCGTCTGCAGTTTAGCAACTCAGGCTTAACTGGGTCCCCTGAGGGGCCACAACCTGATTTCAGGCAGGCAGGAAAGGTGACCGCGGAACCTCTACCGCTTTTCTCTTCGGGCGTCGGCTTTAGGGAGTGTCCGGAGGTGCCGGTGCAAGCCACAGCTTGCTCTCATGTACCGCTGCCTTCGACGTCCAAGCACCAGGGGGTGCCGGTGCAAGCCACAGCTTGCTCTCACGTACCGCTGCCTCCTACGTCCAAGCCCTGTGCGCCACAGAAGCCTACGTCTACATGTCACAACTACCATTCAGTAACTTTAGGCACACACCACACTCAAAACACGAATAATTGTAATTTGCATGACAGAAATAAAAACCACGAGATAGGTACACAAGACAGCTTTATTACATTGGCGAACGTGATTGCTGATCTGGGGAAGAGAAAGGGGGTAAGTTTTTTTAATCTCCCTAAATTTGATGGCCGCGCAGTGGACTGGCTCTCATTCAAAAGGTATTATGAGCAGACCAAGTCGGAGTTTACACCCAGTGAGAACATGGTCAGACTCGGGGCCGCCTTGTTGGGTCCAGCGAGAGAGGCGGTCGCGATGTTGTTGGTGTCCGCTGATGATCCAGACAGAATAATCCGAGCGAGTGGAGACACGGTTTGCTCAGCCTGAGTTCATCGTACTCCAACAAATTTCATTAGTGCGATCGCTGCCGAGATTGAATATGTACGACAATTCTCTGGAACTGAACTCATTTGCTTGCCGCGTGAGGACTTGTGCGGAAGTAATACGCCTTCTCGAGCAGCCTGAGTACCTAGCTTCTCCTGAGTTAGTTAACAGCATTTTATGTAAATTGACTCCTTTGCTTAGGTCTAGGTGGATTGATTTTGCTGCAACGCATATTACAGCCGGTAAATATAAATTGGAGATATTGGCAGATTTCCTAGAAAATGAAGCGGCTTTGCAGATTAAAGGAGATGGATATTTCTGGGCCAAGATAATTCTGTGGTCGAAAAAGATGAGATAAGGTTTAAAAAAAGGGCAATTTTTTTCAATATCAATTGGCAAGAAATCAACACATTTATTAATCTTGGAAATGAGATAACTGAGAAATACGTTTTAGTCACAATACAAACATAATCGATTATCGATAAATGTGAATAAGTTAAGTACAAAAATTAGGCTATCTAGGGAGTTAGTCAGGATTAATTTAATCAAACAAATTAAATCCCCATAAAAGGAACTTATTAAATAGTTCTATAACCTAATATTCAAGAAGTTCAAGTCAGATAGCTGCTATAGGAAAAAATCTACTCGCATTTAGGAATCGATTAAGTGCTGTGATTGATTCGGTATTTTTAGTCTATGCTGACATCTGATTCTGTCTGACAGTGACAACTCGCGACTGCACGATACTCTATGCTGTGGAATGTATAACTTGATTTGTTTTGGGCATTTTGTGTTTTGATTGTGTTTCATTGATAATAATCCTTTGTTTGTACAGAGATCATACGCTAAATGTATATTAAAGTAAACTATAAGAAACCAAGCATATAAAAAAGTCAATAACAATCCAAACATCCGCTGATAAAAATGTCCACCATCACTTATTAAAACTCTTATAACTCAGCTCTCAGGTTGGTTACCTCACTGGGATTTTTAGTAATGGTGTATTAATGTATTAGCCTATAACTATTACCATTTTCATCTAATTCGATCTTATTTTTACCCAGGCCCTAGATTGTATGAAAGCGTATCTGTTTCCTTTGGTTGTATTATGTCAGAGTCGACGTTTGTCAGCAGAAATCCACAAAGTCAATCCGTCAAGACAGCCAAAGACAAAATTTTTTCAATCACATCCACTTCTAAATTATCTAAACCAAAGAGTTTTCACTTGTGTAATTATTGTCAAACGGGTGACCATCAAGTAAGCGAATGTCGGGATTTTTTATCTCTTTCTTTAGATGATCGCTGGCAGTGGGTGTTAGACAATAGGGTGTGCCGTAAATGTTTAAAAAAGGGTTTTCATCAGTATAGTTTTTGTAAGAAAAGGTCGAAGGTTGTACCGCGGACCGGCGTCATCATACGCTTCTCCATAGAGTTCGGTCTGCATCAACGTCTCATGTTGAGGTACAGTCTGCACCGTCGGTTACTTTTCAAGGCAACGATTCTATTGCGAATGAATTACAGTCGGCTGCGATAGCTACCGCTAGTGTCGAACCAAGTGCGTCAAAGGGCACGCAACGTTCAGCTATCGTGGCTCATAACTCGTTTCCTGCGAATTTTTCTAATTTTAAGCCCCTCCTTAAGATTATAGCGGTCTCTATATCTGGTCCAAAGGGAAGTGTAGACACTTACGCTCTCCTTGATGATGGTAGTTCCGTAACGCTATTAGATCAATCTGTGGCAGATCTAGTAGGAGCTAGGGGTCCCAAGGGTAGATTGAATATTGATTGTATTAGCGGTTTGAATAGATCGACAGAAGTAAGTTATGTTGATATCAAAGTAAAGGGTCGTCATAGTGCGGAGAGTTTTGACATTAGGGCGCGATCTATTTCTAATCTTGGTATTAATAGTCAGTCAGCGCGCTTGGAGGATATATGTCGTTATGAGTATTTGTCAGATCTCGAGGATGTTCTTTGTTATGACGATGCGAAACCTCTTATTTTAATAGGTGCCGACAAATGGCATTTGTCCTTTCCGAAGGTAGTTCGTAGAGGCAGTCTTAGTCAACCCGCCGCTGTTCTCACTGCCTTAGGTTGGGTTTTATTTGGTCATATGTCGCATAGGTCAAATTTAGATTCTGTCAATCACGTTTCTGCGGTCCTTGAAGATAAAGAAGAACCCCCGTTAGATTCTCTTGTGAAAGACTATTTTAAGTTGGATTCTATTGGGATAGTTAAAGCGGATCGTTACAGTGCTAGTGAAGAACGTGCGTTAAGAATATTAGAACAGTCTACTAAGCGCTTAGATTCTGGTAGATATGAGACTGGTCTTTTATGGCGCGAAAATATCACGTTCGTTCCTGAGAGCCGTGAGTTAGCTTTAGCCAGGTTTTCCAGTCTCGAGCGGAAGATGGTCAAGGATAGTTCATATTACGATGCTTATAGGCAGAACATTCAAGCCATGATTGATAAGAGCTATGCGGAATTGTGCACAGGTCCTTCCTCCGGTCAAATCTCATGGTATCTTCCTCATTTCGGAGTCACCCATCCGCAGAAAAAGAAGTTACGTGTTGTTCATGACGCAGCTGCTAAGTGTGCTGGAGTTAGTCTTAATTCTATGCTGTTAAAAGGTCCTGATCTTCTTCAGCCCCTACTTAGTATAGTGATGCGTTTCAGGGAAGGTCTGGTAGCAGTGACAGGAGATATCAAGGAGATGTTTCCACAAGTTAAGATTAGGCCTGAGGATAGGGACGCACAACGTTTTTTATGGAGAGACAGACCGGACTTGCCACTTCTAGAGTATCGTATGTCGTCGATGATATTTGGCGCAGCGTCTAGTCCGTTTACTGCTTTGTGGGTAAAGAATGATAACGCTAGTCAATTTCAGTTGCAATATCCCGATGCCGTACGGTCTATAATTGAAAATCATTACATGGACGATTTTTTGGAAAGCTTCGATAATATTAATATAGCTGCGCAGCGAGTGTCTGAAATATTAGCTATTCATAAAGCGGCCTGTTTCGAAATGCGTTCTTGGGTTTCAAACTATAAAGAAGCTTTGAACTTGATTCCTGCGGATTTGCATGCTGCTGACGTCAATGAAGTAGGGTTAGGTCCAACTTTGCCCTCGCAAATTCGTCTATTAGGCCTGACTTGGGATGTTAACGAAGACAAGCTTCATTTTATAAAAAATATTCCAAATTTCCCCGACAAAGTTACTAAACATTCTGTGTTGTCTTTATTAATGGGAATTTATGATCCTTTAGGTCTCTTGTGCCCTATCATTATGAAGGGTCGTATTTTGTTTCAAGTAACTTGGAAATTGGGCATTGACTGGGATCAATGCTTGCCTTGTGCCTTAACAGACAAGTGGAAATTATGGTACACGGAAATTAAAAATTTATCTAATAATTCTATTCCTCGTTGTTACTTATTCGATACCCAGAGTATTAAGGAAGCTCAACTTCATGTTTTTGCCGACGCAAGCGAACGTGCGTACGTTTGCGTAGCTTATTGGCGTTTCGTGTACTTCGATGATACTGTAAGTTTGGCTTTGATTGGAGGTAAAGGTCGTTTAGCACCCCTGAAACCAGTTTCAATTCCTAGGTTGGAACTGCAAGCTGCTCTTATTGCGTCTCGTTTCGGGGTATATGTTACAGAAGCGCACAGGCGAAAACCGAATCAAACTCTTTATTGGACTGATTCCCTTACGGTGTTGAAATGGATCCGTAGCGACGCTTGTGCCTTTGTATCGTTTCGGGTAGGAGAGATCGTTGAAATAACTAATGTTCAAAATTGGAGGTATGTTCCTTCGGCTTTAAATGTGGCAGACGATGCTACGCGTGATAACCAAAAATTCTCAACGTCGTCACGATGGTTCACTGGTCCTGCCTTTTTATTATCACCTTATTCAGAATGGCCACTTGAGCCGTCGTGTAACGTCCCTCCGGTGATTGAAGAATTAAAGACTGTGAATCAGTCATCGGTGGGACTTTTAGTTGCCAGTCCACAGCTACCTTCACCGGTAGTGGCGGACTATAATCGTTTTAGTAGTTGGCTACGATTACTTCGTGCTACAGCTCGAATACATCAGTGTATAAGAGTATGTTTGTCAATTTTACGTCAAAATTCAGAACTTTTCTCTAATACGCTTCGTGATAATTTGAATTTACCTTTGCTTACTGTGGAAGATCTCAACGTTGCAGAGATCTACTTATTACAGAAAATTCAATTAGAATCATTTCCCGATGAGTTGATTCGCGTTCAAGCAGCACGTCCTGTTTCGAATGACAGTAGGTTGCGTAATATTTCTCTCACATTAGGTAAGGATAATCTGCTTCGCCTCTCTGGTCGCACTGCCGCTGCAGAAGACGTAGAGTCCTATCCAGTTGTGTTGGACGGCAAGCATCGAATCTCCAGATTGATGATTCACTTCTACCACGTCAGGTTTGCGCATGGAAATAATGAGTTGGTGGTTAATGAGTTACGCCAAAAGTTCTACATCCTCAGCCTAAGACCAACAGTTAGAGCTGTGTCGCAGAAGTGTCAGTTTTGCAGAAATCGTAAGGCCAAGCCTGTAACACCACCAATCGGAGACTTGCCAGATTGCAGATTAGCACACCACCAGCGTCCTTTTACTCATGTGGGACTGGACTATTTTGGACCTGTGAGCGTCACCATCTGTAGACGCACTGCGAAGAGGTGGATAGCCTTGTTTACTTGTTTGACCGTAAGAGCCGTGCATCTCGAGGTTGTTGAGAATCTCTCTTCAGATTCTGCCATAATGGCTCTTCGACGTTTTATTGCCAGAAGAGGTTCCCCGAATTACATTTACTCCGACAATGGGACCGCCTTCGTTGGTGCGGCCAAGATGTTACCGGATCTGTTTGATTTCTGTGCCAACAAAAGGATTGAGTGGCGGTTTATTCCACCATCGGCACCGTTCATGGGAGGATGCTGGGAGCGTTTGGTACGGTCAATAAAGAGTGCAATTTTGGTGACCTTGAAGGAACGTTCACCCAAAGAAGAAATATTATACACACTGCTACTTGAAGCTGAATACGTCGTGAATTCTAGACCCCTTACTCATGTGGCTGTAGACGGCGATTCAGAAGAAGCGATCACGCCATTCTCATTTTTAATTGGAAGCTCTAGTGGCGAGCCATCAGTAAAGGTTTTCGATGACGCTGACCTACATCGACGTGTGGATTGGAAGAGGGCGCAGAGGCTAGCCGATCACTTCTGGCAGCGTTTCGTTAAAGAGTACCTGCCCACTCTTGTCCCTCGAAAGCGACAGCCAGGTACTGAAAGTCAGACAGGCCAACTCAAGGTTGGGGACCTGGTGTTTATAGCCGACGGGAATCTCCCCAGATCCTGTTGGCCTCGAGGAAAAATAGCGGCAGTGCATCCAGGCAAGGATGGCATAATACGCGTTGTGGACATTGCAACAAAAGCGGGCGTGCTGCGTCGTCCTACACGAAAAGTGGCGCTGCTGGTCGCCGGCCAATAACATTGGGTGCTTCTCACCGTCGGGGGCCATGTTGGCGACCTGCATCGTTGCAAACCTTTTTGGCCACTTTCATAATTATTTTATATTTCAAATTTATAGTGGAACATTTTTATATACACACATCAAAAGTGTCTAGGGATCAAGCATTTTTAAGCGGATTTCTTGAGATTGAGATGTGGCTTTGTAATAAATTTATGATTTTATAAATTTATATGGATCCTTTTTGGTGCATTTCATAATTTGAATCAGGAACTGTGAATCAAATTCGAGTAAAAGATGAAAATCAGCTGTCAATATTTTCCCTATAAAAACATACAACGCATTGAAGACATTATTAGTGCTACTGTTTCCCTACTACTGATTAAAACCAACGTTATTATGGAGCGGCGACGTCATTTAAGCAGGGAAGAAATGCTCAGAGCCGTGGGAATGATAGAAGCTGGTTCCCGGCAACGTACTGTGGCTTTAGCTCTGAATACAAGTCAGAGTGTTATCAGTCGACTTTGGACACGTTACCGAAGCACTGGTACCGTGGCTGAGCGCCATGGAGGACGGTATCGCTGCACCACACGGAGACAAGACCGATATATTCAAATCTTAACTCGAAGAGCTCCAACAATAACTGCCATGATGTTAGCCGTGAGGCTTCATCACTCTTCAGGGAACTTAATTAGCGACCAAACAGTCAGAAACCGCTTGCATGAAGTGAACCTTCATTCCCGAAGACCGCTACGGGTACCACCTATAGCAATGCACAATCGTAGGATTCGATATCAATGGGCTCTTGAACACAGAAATTGGGCAGAAGAACAATGGCGTTTCGTGTGCTTTTCTGATGAGTCTCGTTTTGGTATGAGACCGGATACAAGACGTATACGACACTGGAGAACCCCTGGACGCCAACAGCGATTAAAATCCTGCCAGGAAGTCCATCCTTATAGTGGTGGAACCATCATGGTATGGGCGGGTATTTGGATCGGCGGAAGAACTGAGTTGATTTGGATCAGAGGCAACCTCAACGCTCAAATTTATGCTGAGACGATTGTATCAGACGTCATCGTTCCTCTACAAGTGCAAATCGGTCCCTTATTTCAGTTAATGCATGATAATGCACGACCGCACACCGCAAGAGTTGTAAGACAGACTCTCGCCGCAGCTAACATCAATGTCCTGCCCTGGCCTGCTCAGTCGCCAGACTTGAACCCGATTGAGCATGCATGGGATATGCTACAGAGAAGAGCTCTGCCGAATATGGAGGGTATCCAGTCGCAAGAAGACCTTTTTTTGTTGTTGCAACGAACATGGGCGGCCATTCCACAGCGTGATTTGGATGAACTCATTTTGAGTATGCCAAACCGATGTTCTTGTGTTGTTAGTGTTCGCGGTAGAAACACGGATTATTAATTGTTTAAGTTACCCAATAAAATTTTAAAGAAAACTGTTATTTCAGTATTTTTTTCGAACTTTTGTGTTAGTGGTTCAAATGTCAAAAATCCCTTTATTAGGAAAATGGCAAATTTCTTTATTAATGCAAAGGTGACTTGGTTTATCGTTACTGTGACAAACGAAAACACTTTATTCGATGAATCCTTACAGAAAATTTTAATTAATATCAATCAGGAGAAAAGTTATTGCAAAAATATATGTTGATCCCTAGACACTTTTGATGTGTGTATTTTGTTTGGAAGTTTATTTTGTTTTTTTACCAGTCTGCGAATAAAAGTGCTATGACGAACACGAGCTGCGGCCCGGCTTTTAATTTATAGATTTTTCCCCGTCCTGCTTTACTGCGTTCTTTTCAGCTGCCCTGATACTCCATCTGAACGCCGTCATGATGAGGAACGCGATGCACTCCTGGCACGACTGCTGCTGCGTCTCATCCATGGTCTGGAACGCTCAATCTTCTCCACACGAGCACTCAGTTTGGCTATCTCTGCCCTTATGCAGACTATTCCCGTATTGCAGTCCTCTCTATCTTGAGCGGCAGATCTTTGCTGAGACATCTGGTATACGTGCTTACTTCTCGTGGCCTCAGCGACGTTGTCCGCAATTGCCGCTAAATTATCCAGGTCTTTTGTGTCCGACACGGTTAACACAGCGCGGACGGTGGACGGTAAGTGTCCTTCCCACAGAACTCTCAACGTGTCATCTGGTATTTTATCTCGTGCTAAATCTCTCATCCGGTGTAAGAGCTGTGACGGTTTTTGTTCACCAAGATCCATTTCTCGAATAAGTTTTTCGATTTGGCGAGTCTTTGAGTCCTCGAATAAAGTTAATAATTTATTTTTGAGCGCTGTAAACTTTCCTGTTGCCGGTGGTTTGGCTAAGAAATCGGATAGCTGGGATATTACATCTTTAGGCAGCTTCGAAACGACGGTGTCGAATCTTGCGTCGTCCCCTAATTTTTGCGGTGACAATGTTGCCTCGATGCGGATGAACCAGACCCGTGGCTGGTCTACCCAGAAGTCAGGGATGCGTGAAGCCACTGATATGGCCATGACGTCTGCCGGCGGCTGTGGTGGTTGCGGCGAAGTGATTTGAGCTCCAGTAGCTTGCATGATTTCACAGAATAGTCACTGAATTTACTGTTCGATTAATAAAGTTATTACATATGCCAACAATTAACTAAGTTACACAAAAAATTTAGCGTTCTCGGGGTCACTAATGTTGAGTAAGCCCGCTTACCCTGGTGGTGTCCATAAATAATAAGTCCGAAATAAGTTGGCATACGTTTATTGAACGTGTTAGTTATACAAAGGCGCGGAGCTTACTAGCTACTTAACCTGCGCGTAATTACAATAATGTATGGCGCTTACGCCCCTACAGGACTTTCACTGATCTGTTGTGTAGAAGTCCGGGTATAAATTGGTATATAAAACCTCTTCTTCTATACTATAACATAAAATCTTTAAAAAAAAAAAATTAAACCGACTTCAATAACACTGAAAAGTGTAAAATAATTTAAATATTTTAGAAGTTGGTGTTGGCGTACCTGCTGTGTATATTTGGCACCAACTTCAATAATATTTAAATTATTTTATACTTTTCAGTGTTATTGAAGTCGGTTTAATTTTTTTTTTAAAAGATTTTATTTTAAACGTTTTAGTGATATTTTCATACATAAGGATTGAACCATCGAAGACGGTAAAATGATCTAGGTAGGTTATGATCACATTATCGTCTACATAGTTTTACATATTTCATGTTTCGTCAGAAAAAAATATCCGGTCGTAATGAAATTTGCATGGAATCATCATAGTAGTTTACTCTCTCAAATAAAAAAAGAATCATCGAAATCGGTTCATATTTGTCGGAGTAATGTAATGGAGAACATCAGTTTTATGGTTTTTGCCAATTAAATTCCCCCACATCGTTCATGTTCCTCCAGGAAGGTCTTATCCGATTGTGATAAAATTCATACACATTCATTACAGTGGTTTTTGGTTTCGAATAAAAAAAGAATCATTGAAATCGGTAAATCGGTAATCGGTAATCGGTATATTTGCCAGAGTTATGACCATTTTTGTCCTTAAAAAGCACCATAAAGTCATCTAAATAGGCTTTCTTGCAGCTTTCCTGCGCAGTCACCATTATTGTTTTATCAGGAACTACTTATTCGGAAGCAATAATTTTTTTATGGGACCCAACTAACGGATTAAAGAATGGATGGAAGAAAGATTTTTTCAAATCGGTTCATAATTGCCAGAGTTATGCGCGAACATACATAGAAAAAAAAAATATATATATACAGACGAATTGAGAACCTCCTCCTTTTTTTGAAGTCGGTTAAAAACTCAAAGAGGACTTTTTCTGTACATTGAATATTTTTCCAAAATTTCTATGTGGGGATACTATACTATCAACATAGAGGCCAAAACAATTTTTTTTGGTATTATTGTCTGTCTGTCTGTCTGTCTGTCGTTCTGTTTGTCCAGGTATCATTTGAAAACCCGTGGATGGATTTTGATAGGACTTTCACTGATGTGTTGTGTAGAAGTGCGGGTATAAATTGGTATATAAAACATCACGCTATGTTTCATAGGCTAAGCTAAGCAGTGAAACAGTACTTGCACATATTACCACGTAATTTACTTTGTATGTGAATAGGGTAATTATAGACTGATCAGTTAATCATTTGCATAAGATATGGCAGTGGCGAAGGGTCAATTTTTGTAGTGGGTAAGCCGGTCCGGTACACCCAGGACATTTTCATTAGATTTCTGTATTGTTCTAAGTACTTTGCTGATAGCAACATGACATTATATCTTAGAAAAGTTAAAATCTGTAAATCCCGAGCGAGTACAAACTAGATTAGGAAAGAAATAGGCAAGGGTTCATGAAATTTTAATGAAACTCCCCAAGTCCAGGTAGTGTATAGGTATTGTATTACAGTCGCAACAATAAAAGATGCGAAAAACTTAGAACTTTCAATATCGAATATCATTAGACAGTAACTTACGATGTTAGCGTGATTAACATTATGAACAGCGCCATCTATCGGTGAAATTGAACATACAATCACTATAGAACTTGAATAATATAATCTATACTTATAATAAAACTGTAACAGGTCCAATTCTGTACATTGAAGATATTTTGAAAATTATATTTGGAGGGCATTCTATAACCGATACTGAGGCCGAAAATATTTTTTTTTTAATTTTTGTCTGTCTGTCTGTCTGTCTGTCTGTCTGTCTGTATCACGGCTGAGCATCACGCCGAAACTACTGAATGGATTCAAATGAAACTTGGCATAATTTGAGATCTTACTACGAGGTAGGACATAGGATACTTTTTATCCCGTAATCTAGCACGGTTTTTTTAGGAGAGGGGATTAAAGTCATAACGGGTACTTGGTTATACGCTTTTTCCGATTTTATCAATTTTTCTTTATAATATAATAAATATTAGTAAGGGAACCCTCATAAAGAGTTGTTATCAAGGTTTTGTAATCGATCGGGTTAAGCAACGTTAGGTAAGGTCATTAAATAGATGGGTGACCGTTTAACGCCATTTGAACCAAATGGGTCCGTGCTTCGGAGAGCAAGTAAAAAGTGGGTCCCAGTTTTTAACCGACTATAAAAAAGGAGGTTATGTGTTCGATGCGAATGTCTGTTATTAAAAGTTTAGTTAACGTAAAAATAACGCAGGCGGAGCGGCGTGGGTCAGCTAGTAATATATATAACAGAAAGTCGTGTTAGTTATAACTCAAGAACTGCTGAACCAATTTGGCTGAAAATTGGTGGGGAGTTAGCTTAGAACCAGGAAACGGATATAGGATACTTTTTATCTCGGTAAATTAAGGTTAAGCAACGTTAGGTAAGGTCATTAAATTGATGGGTGAAACGATTAATATAAAAATTTTCTGCGCATATCGGGTAGGTATGAGAATAGGTCATAATAGTTGTTTGGTATTTAAATTAATCATGCATTTCTGAACGCTCTCTTGTGACGTAAATGACGTATTTCCAAATCAACCAACCCCGTTCTTCCTTGAGTAGTCTATATCCGCTTAGTAACCTTTTAACCACGAGCCTAACAGCACACCGCCGCCGTCGCGAGAGTGCTTCTATTGCCTATAACTGTGAATTTTTGTGAACTTTTTGTGTCGACACATTGTGCCTGGTACCAGCTAATCATCAGGTGAGTGGTGCTTGCTGTTTTCCTACATTTTTCCTTGCCTTTTACCTGCGTTTTACAGCGTCGAGTAGCGTTCATTACCTACTAATTTAATACACCTAATACAGTCCACAATTAAAATATTAAAACCGCTATTTTTTGGCTTCTAGCCATATTTTAAACCCACCACCTTTTTTGGTCCATCTCACCGGATTTGATACCTTTTTTGGTCCCATCCAATGGTTTCATTATTCGATTATCTAATCGCTATAATTATCTATCTGTCTGTGAAATAACAATTAAAAGCCTATTTAATTATAAATTATTCCCGCCCGCTTTGATAATATACATAAGTCATAAGTATATTTAATCGCTTCTAGATTTCTGCAATCTAATTCGCAGGCATTTATTTGTGTTGAAGGACAGTGCTTATAGATTGATAATCGTAATTACGTACTTAAAATTATTTTCTTTACAATCATACGCTGTATGCAGGTAGCATTCTGTGCCCCGCTTGGCTCGCGTCGCAGCTAATACGTGCCACCTACCTACTTAACGCGCTCATTTTCACTTCACAATACGCTAAGTTATTAATAATATTATATTTTACGCTCGCTAATTATTTAATTGGTTATAGGCTATTAAAGCTAATTAAATAATTTCATAGGTGCATATCTCGGTAGTTAGGGTAACTCATTCGCTTAGTTGTACTTAATCGTTTATAAATACTTAGGTACCGCTTTAATTTAATAGCAATTGGTTTTTAAGCTATTAAAACCAACAAACGCATACTTTATTTATTATCGCCTGCTTTTATTAAATTAATCCGCTGAATAATGAGTAAATCTAGGGGTGAAGAACGGTCGCCATGCCGGGAGGACCCAAAGGTTGTCATTCTTCGAGCAAAACGAGAAGCAATGTTCTCGCGTTTGCAAAAAAATTACGAATTGTCGCGATCGGCTATCGCTGATGAACAACAGCGTGATACATTCTTGTTAAACGCTAGTAATGTAGATACGTTACGTACTGATTTCGAAAAGGTTGTTGATGATTATAATAATGTCTACTTACAAGCCAACCCCACCAGTTCCGTTGATTATCAAACCTGGATCGCATTTGAAGAGTTATACTGTCATATAAAGGGGGTTCTTTCTAAGTTACAGAAAGACTCTAATATTCCGATAAAGACTGAATCCAAGTCTTCTTCTTACCACAATAAGTTGCCGCCTATTGAATTACAATCGTTTGATGGCGATATTCGTCATTGGCCTATGTTTCATCAACAATTTAAAAGTATTATTCATGATAATCCGAATTTAACGGATACTGAACGCGTATATTATTTAGTTGGTAAACTTACTGATAAAGCCAAAGCAATTTGCGCTGGGCTGTCCGCTACGCCAGAAAACTATCCCATAATTTGGAATAATCTTATACAAAAATATAACGATACTCGTTCACTCGCTGTCTCTTATTTTAATCATATGTTAAGATTTAAACCGCTTACTTCTAGTTCCGCCGCAAATCTAGAATCATTTATTAATAATTTTGATTCCTCAATCAAAGCGCTAAAACAGTTAAAATTAAATGACTTAACAGACTTTATGTGCTTGCAATTAGCATTGCAAAGATTAGATGCAGATACTGTTAAAGCCTTTGAATTGTCGCAACGTCAAACTGATATACCTACATATCAGAGTCTTATCAGTTTCGTCCAAGAGCAAAGTAAGACACTTAATAATATACAAAAACAATTTGAACCTACCGCAAACAAACTTTCTAATAATAATAAAAAACATAATATACCTAGACCTAACAGTGGTCCTACTAGAACTTTTATTAATACTGATAACAATCAACCGTGCGTTATGTGTCAAGATAAGACAACAACACACTTGTTTAAGTGTCCGCGCTTTTCTAAATTAACGCCTAAGGAAAGGTATAACTACATAAAACAAAATGGTTTTTGTACGAATTGTTTAAGTAATAAACATAAGTCCAGTTTTTGTAATTCGCAACGTACATGTTTACATTGCAATCAACGCCACCATTCCTTATTACATTTTACAATTAAATATGAAGCGCAAGCGTTAGATCAAAAACCGGTTTCCCAGCCGGCCGTCTCGGGTATTCGTAATGCTCACTGTAATTTAACCTCTAATCCTTCTACGAATAAGATCGAAATTAATCCGCAGTCCAACTCGGGTGATAGTGTATGCACTCAGGGTTTGGAGTCTACTACGGTCTCGTCGTTTAGTATTACAAACCTTAACAATGATATTAATCACACTCAAACCGCTGCTTTATTAGCGACCGCAAAAATAAAAGTAATAAATAATTATGGACGTGAATATTATGTAAGATGTTTAATAGATCCAGGGTCACAAAGTGACTATATTTCGCTTGATTGTTGCAAACGTTTATCTTTACCCATATCGGGAAAAAACCGCTTTACCGAAGTTCATGGCATTGGTGGTTCATCGCAAAAAATATTAGGCGTTACTCACGTTAAATTCACATCTCGCTTCGATAATGAATTCGTATATGAAGTCGAACCGTTAGTAGTGCCTCACATTACCGGGAAATTACCGGACGTTAAGATTGATTTAAATAAGATTAATTATATATCTTCGATACGATTATCTGATGACCAGTTCTTTGTACCTGGGGAAATTTCCTTACTTTTGGGGGTAAATACCTATTGTAAAATATTACTGTCAAATAAAATAATTACGCCGCACGCGCCTATGGCACTAGAAACAACACTAGGTTATGTAATAATGGGCGACGCTTATGTTGAGTCCCCTACTCATAAATCGCATTCTTTTCATTTAATTAATCAAGAACCGCTTAATGACATGCTTCAAAAATTTTGGATAATGGAAGAATTGCCTTCTACCAAGTATATAAGTCCGCAAGATAATGAGTGTGAAAATATTTTCACCTCTAATACCGCTCGCAATCCTGATGGCAGTTACGTTGTCGCTTTGCCATTTAAGGATCCACCAGAAAAATTAGGTAATTCGCTTCAAATCGCTGAAAAAAGATTTTCTCTTCTTGAAAGAAGATTTAGTAGAAATCCTGAACTTCGCGCGCGTTACAATGACGTAATTAGGGAATATTTAGATAAAGGGTTCTTAACACTTGTTCCGCAAGAAATGATAAGGTTTGATGTGCCTTGTTTTTACTTACCTCACCACCCGGTTATTCGGGAGGATAAATCATCCACACCGCTCCGTGTAGTAATAGACGGCAGTTGTAAGTCGGATAACGGTTTATCACTTAATGATATTTTGCATACCGGTGAAAACTTACAAACTGATATTTTCAATATTTTACTCAATGTACGAATATATTCTATTGCTTTTTTCGCTGATGTTCGTAAAATGTATTTTTGCATACATGTACAAGATTCGCACCGCAAGTTCCAACGAATTTTATTTCGCTTTTCTGATGGCGAACCCTTGCATACGTATGAATTTACTCGTGTCACTTTTGGTCTTCGTTCCTCACCTTTTCTCTCTCTTCGCGTCATGCGTGAGTTAGCAAAAGATGAAGGAGCTAACTATCCTCTCGCAGCTAGTCTTATTGAAAGACAGCTCGATATATACATGGATGACCTTGCTTCCACAGCTTCAACGCTAGCTGAAGCTGTAGCGATAGCAACACAATTAATCCAACTTTTCAAAGCCGGTGGTTTTGATCTAGTTAAATGGACGAGTAATTCCCACGAATTGTTGGAACACATACCCGCAAGTCATCGTCAACAAGAATATATTTCTTTTAACGATAATGACACTCATAAGATTTTAGGCCTTCGCTGGCATCCCGCTACTGATAATTTTACTTTTACTG
Organism: Furcula furcula; assembly: GCA_911728495.1. Classification (NCBI taxonomy): domain Eukaryota; kingdom Metazoa; phylum Arthropoda; class Insecta; order Lepidoptera; family Notodontidae; genus Furcula; species Furcula furcula. The sequence continues at coordinate 24,876,036 of OU452257.1, read as the reverse complement.
TATCTCAACCGCCCGCTATTTGTACAAAGCGTTCTATGCTATCCGCTACCGCACAACTTTATGATGTATTGGGTCTTGTCGGTCCCATAACGCTATTCGCTAAATTATTAATAAAAGAACTATGGCTCCTCAAAATTGATTGGGACGAGTCTCCGCCTCCTTCTGTTGTCAAGTTGTGGCAACAATATATTTCAGAGTTACCGCTAATCTCGGGTCTTCAATTCCCGCGTCATATGGGTATTAAGGACTCTTCTGTCGTTTCGCTAATCGCTTTCGCTGATGCTAGCGAAAAAGGTTTTGGCTGCGTTATATACCTTCACGTAGCTAATGAAGGTTCTCCCCCTATAGTCACGTTAGTTTGTTCAAAATCCCGCGTTTCTCCGGTAAAGACCGTGACTTTAGCGAGACTTGAACTTTGCGCCTTAACACTGCTCGCTAAGTTAGTGCGTTCAGTGGTCAATACATTGTCAATAAGACACCCAATAAATAATATTTACGCATTTTCTGACTCTGAAGTCGCTCTGTGCTGGGTTCACTCTTCCCCACACAGATTTAATACTTTTGTCGCCAATAGAATTTCGCAATGTCAATCTTTATTGCCAAGTGATCATTTTTATCACGTCGCAGGAGTAGAAAACCCCGCGGATTGTGTATCTCGCGGGCTGCTTCCCTCACGCTTAATAGAGAATAATCTCTGGTTCCAAGGCCCATCTTGGATGTCTTTTCCTATTAGTGAATGGCCAATTCAGCAATTTTCACCGCAAAGCTCATGTTTACCTGAAGAAAAAACATTATCTCACGTCGCTTGCGACGCCGCCGCCGCGCAAACTGAGCATCTACTTCTGACATTAAGTTATAGAGTATCCTCGTGGAATAAGTTACTTCGCACTGTAGTGTATGTGTTAAGATTTCTAAGAAAATTGCCCCGCAATAATGTAATAACCGCGCAAGATTTAGACGCTGCTGAACTTGTTATAATTAAGGCCGTTCAACACGCTTCATTCGCTGATGATATTAAACTTATAGAAAAAGGAAAAGGTTGTTCCTCAGCTCTTCGCAAATTAACGCCATACATGAATGATGGCATTCTATATGTCGGAGGTCGGTTAGATAACGCATCATTAGAAAAATTACATAAACATCCCATATTGTTGCCGAAAAATGGTCACATAATTAATTTGATAATTGACTTTTATCATAAGAAAAACTTTCACGCTGGTCCGCAACTACTACTTTCAATACTGAGACAACGTTTTTGGATTTTATCCGCCCGCCGCATTGTTCGTTCCCGCATACATAAATGTAACGCATGTTGTAGGTTAAAACCAAAAGCTACTTTTCCTATGATGTCCGCTTTGCCATCGTGCCGTGTAGAACCTTGTAAAGCTTTTACGCATACGGGCGTAGACTACGCTGGACCGTTGTATATAACTCATACTAGAAGACGAGGTGTCCGTAGTCAAAAGGCATACTTATGCATTTTTGTATGCCTAGTAACCAAGGCAGTTCATCTTGAGCTTGCTTCTGATTTAACCTCAGCTACCTTTTTAGACGCTTTTAAAAGATTTTTATCGCGTAGAGGTCCTTGTAAGTATCTCTACAGCGACAATGGTACGAATTTTGTTGCTTCGCGTTCATATCTAAACGAACTTTTTGAATTTCTTAAATCTGATGATTACTACAAAACTTTTAGTAGCGAATTAGCGGAAAGCCGTATAATTTGGAAGATGAATCCACCAAATGCACCGCATTTTGGCGGAATTTGGGAGTCCCATATAAAGTCTGTTAAAGGCCATTTATTTCACGTAATAGGTAAACAAATATTAACATATGAAGAGATGGTTACGGTGTTGAATGGTATTGAATCAGTTTTGAATTCGCGGCCCTTATATTTGTTGAGCACTGATCCGTCAGAACCGTCCGCGTTGACACCTGCCCATTTTATACATACCGCTCCGCTGGAATGTTTACCCGCTCCTACGTTAGCAAATGATCGCATGACTCTTCAAACGCGCTTTTCGTTAATGGACTCATTAGTCCAATCGTTTTGGAAGAGATTCTGCACGGAATATTTACATAATCTGCAGTCGCGAGAAAAGTGGAACACACCTGCAAATCCTGTAACTGTAGGTACAGTAGTTCTCATCATTGTAGAGAACTATCCGACATTACGTTGGCCGCTTGGGGTTTTCACTAAATTGTTTCCCGGCAAAGACGGTGTAATCCGAGTTGCTGAAGTGAAAACCAAAAGTGGCATCCTGCAGCGTCCGGTAGTGCGACTTTGTCCGCTACCAACGCAGTAGTTTTCTTTATGTTATCGCTAGTTTAAGTTACAATTATTATTGATATAAGCACTGTCCTTCGCTCTAGTTTTTGTCCTTATGACTTAGTTTATATTCCGCATTATTAGACTATATTACCGCACGCATACACCTAATTTAATGGTGATGTTCTTATATATGTTTTCCCCCTTTTTGGGTTTATTTTTATTTTGTTTTTGAGGTTACCTCAAAGCCGGGAGGTTGTTTGGTATTTAAATTAATCATGCATTTCTGAACGCTCTCTTGTGACGTAAATGACGTATTTCCAAATCAACCAACCCCGTTCTTCCTTGAGTAGTCTATATCCGCTTAGTAACCTTTTAACCACGAGCCTAACAGCACACCGCCGCCGTCGCGAGAGTGCTTCTATTGCCTATAACTGTGAATTTTTGTGAACTTTTTGTGTCGACACATTGTGCCTGGTACCAGCTAATCATCAGGTGAGTGGTGCTTGCTGTTTTCCTACATTTTTCCTTGCCTTTTACCTGCGTTTTACAGCGTCGAGTAGCGTTCATTACCTACTAATTTAATACACCTAATACAGTCCACAATTAAAATATTAAAACCGCTATTTTTTGGCTTCTAGCCATATTTTAAACCCGCCAATAGTAGTTTATGCACCAAGGGGATAAAGAAGTGTCTTATGTCACGGGCGTGAAATTGAATCGCGAGCATAACGAAGGATTCTAGTAACTCCCGAGCGTAGCGAGGGAGTATAGAGTTGAATCCTGAGTACAGCGAGAGATTCAAGCTCGCCCAAGACAAAGACACCTTTATCCCCGAGGAGAATATACTACTTTTCACACCTACTGCGAGGTAATGAAATACAAATAGTAGGAAGAGATTGCTTAGGTTATCTGGAAGAGATTGCTTTTTGCGATAAGGGCCACCTTTTTACATCATCAACGTATTGTTCAATTTACATGTAAGTTTCGGTGTAAAATCTCAATGGTACAATGAAGTGTATTTATTATTATTAAATACTTACTGCTAGAAATAAAATAACATCAATACACCGATTTCCAACGTTCGCGCCCACACCTACTGCGAGGCGAGACAGTAAAATACAAACTGGTAGGATTAAAATAATTTAATATCAACAGCGTTAGCGCATTCTTTTTATCAATTTTTTTCTTTTCCTTTATGCTAGAACAAGGTTCGGCTCCAATTCGGCTCCTGGCGCTCGGTTCGATTTTCAAATGTATGTTTTTCGTGCAAGTCTTTGCTTAGAGAGAGTGGTAATACTGTAGTCTGCGCGGTAAAAAAATATTTGACGTTCATAATTCAAATTACATTTTAATGAAGAATTTGCTTCGGCCTAAAAACATAAATGAAAAATGACAACAATTTAATGAAGCATTGGCTTAGGCCTAGCTACAAATTGATTTATTACGAGATTACTTATGACGAGGCTGTATGAGCTAGAACCCTTTGCCTTCCCAATTAGGGTCAACTAAAGGGCAAAAAAAAACAAATCACATTATTACCCAAGGGAGTTTAGTACAACATTATTACCCGGCTAGACTATAGGGATATAATGAGGTACTTTATGTCATCTTTATATGACACATAATGCAACATTATCGAGCAGGTGGTGTGAAAAGTATATTTCATGCCGCTAGGTTAAGGTTAAGCAACATAAGACAAGCTCATTAACTAGATGGGTGAACCGATATGTATGAAATTTTGTGTGCATATCGGGTAGGTCTGAGAATAGGTCATAAAGTATATTTTATGCCGCTGATAACATGATTCACGAGGATATATAGAACGAGAGGGGGGTGCAAGAGAGGAGAGAGACTGAGAGGGGATTTGAGGAGAGGGTGATGGGGTGAGGGATCGGGGGAGTTAGGTGGAGCAAGTTGGGAGAAGAGAGAGGGAGAGGGATCAGAGAAGGGACAACGGGGAGAGGAAGAGGGGGAGTGTGACGAGGACCGAAGTGGGAGGGAAAGAGAGACGACCAAAATGTAACAAAAGAGCGGGTGGAGCTGCGCGGGTCAGCTAGTTTTTAATAATATTTTAGCTCATGGTGTGTCCGAGTAAGAATAGCACCCATCCATCTCCTCCCGTTGAGTGTCCGTAAAAGGCGACTAAGGGAAAACAAGAAGACTGGCAGCAGCATCTTTTTATTGGATTACTTACAACCTATACTGCGATCCCCAAGCCGCCTGCCAAGCGTGGGGATTATGGCAACCCCTCCCTTCTAAGGGAGAGGCCTTTGTTCAGCAGTGGACGTTTCGGCTGCTGATGTTAATAATATTTTATGCCTGATCTTATTTACTACTTACTTACAAGATATATATATATGTACTTACAATATAAGGACGATGAGTGACTGCCAGCGACGTCCTTGAGACGGTGAGTGGAAGAAAAGCGAAATACATTTCGCTAGAATTGAGATTTTAGGTTAATTAGAGATATTCCTCAGAGTTTTTCAAGGCTCAAAGCTGAGCTTTGTTTTCTTGATCCCAATATTTTTTTTGCTTATAAAAGTATTAATTTTGTGTTATAAAATGTGGCCTTAAATATTATAAAAAGGGACCTGACGTAGACTTGGAGTAGGTACCTACCGTACAATTGAATTATCAAAATAGCGACGGAGGTATATAATAAATCTACCTAATCTACATAATATGTAGATGTTCACGGTTAATGTAGAAGCTTTGGCAATTTGCATATTCACGACTTATTTATCTTAGGATTATTTTTTGTTGGACTTGAAGGGTTATTATGAAATTAGCTGTCTAAATACATACAAATAGCCTTGTATTATGTATGTATGGTAAGTAAGTCAATCTACATGAAATATTGAAATAGTTTGTTTAATATTAGAAGAACAAAATATGATTAATAAAAACATGGTGTAAAGCTATCATCTCTACTTAATAAATACGCATCATTATAACAAGGAGAGTAAATTTGACCTTCAGCAAGTCGTTGCAATTCAAAAAAATATTTTTCTTTATTGTCAAGGGCAAGAAACGGATTTACAGGCGTATATTTACCAACTTATTTAAACCTCAATGTGGTGAGTTCGAGCAAACGATTGAACAGCTTTGACCCAAATACTAAAAAACTTTACAAGTGGTATCACGTATGGTAGATCCCGTGGTTTTCAAGCTTTTTGAAACATATCTGAGAGATAGAGCAAAAACTACAGCCTGCAGCACAATATTGCGACGCAGTTTGAGTATCAACACAGAATTCGTTTACTATAACTATAATATTTCAAGCGCAAATAATCGTGCGCCGCTATAAACGGCATTCGCACAAAATGCAAATAGTTACCGAACTGCAATTCTGAACTAGGAATCGTACACTTTAAGTGGCGACCGGCTCTCAGTGGCAAGTTTAATTAAACTAACTTCTGAGATGACGTCCCTCTCAAGATAATCTTGACAAACTCGCTCTCACCCCAAAAACATAAACTGAATTCTAGGGTTGTTAAAATAGAGGTGGCTGAAGCGGCAAATGTAAGCGTGCGAGCTATTAAGCTGTTGCGTCCTGCGGCTGGAGAGGTCTAATTCAGAAACAAGATCGCGGGGTGTTGTCGTTCGTTTGCTGCGTCAGGCCCCGGATCAAGGCAGCGTTGGTCCACTATAGATTAATTAATTGCTCATTGAAAATACATTAGGTATACCTACTAATGTATTATCTGTTTATCAGCTGGGCCAAAATAATAATATCAGTGACGAGATAAGCAGGGCGATCTCTTTATAGTGGGCGACACGCCAGCTGATGGGCGGGTGCTCTGTACTGCCGTTATTCACACGAGACATTAGTATTAATTAGTGTAGCAATGAAACAACGCAATACGACTAAATAATTATATTCAATAGACGGTGGCGAGCGAACAAGATGTGACCAACTACCCACAATAATATATACCATTATCCCCCCTCATGGCTTCAAACATGTTTCTCTATGTATAGCAATCAATAATTACTAAAAGTAAATCTGTAACTTATATGTACTTCCTATATAAATAACAACATATTATGTATAACAATAATGTAACAGTTCCGTTACCTTAGTCTACTACTTAGTGTTAAACTATATTTAAATACTGTTTCTACAACTAATACAGTACAGTATTATGCAAAGTTGCATAATAATACATTTTAAAAAAAATAGCATCGATAGGAAAAGGTGAAACTGAGAGGCATAGGTTGCTAATTCGTTTCAAGACCGTAACGGACTACAGGTCGGCGTACCCGCTTAGACGTAGGGGCCGGCTGTGGTTGCGGTTCGGTCTCAGGTTCGAGACCGGGTGCAACGTGCTCGGCTACTGTTCGTTCACTCTCAGGTGCCTGGGTCTCTGCAGTAGACGCAGTCGAAAGCTGTTCGAGTATACTATCTATACATATAAAATTACTTGTCCTGACTGACTGACTGACTGATTCATCAACACACAGGCCAAACCGCTGGACCTAGAAAGCTGAAATTTGGACAGTAGGTTCTTCTTATAATCTAAGCATCCACTAAGAAAGGATTTTTGAATATTCGACTCCTAAAGGGGTTAAATGGGGTGTTTTCTTTTGTATGAAACTTTTTATTGTATGGTTTGATTGACTTGAAATTTACTGAAAAGATTCTCTAAATAAAATAAATTAATACGTGTTTCGCGAATTTTCAAAAACAACCTTTGGGGGTGTGTTACGGGTTGGTTAACTCTGTAAAAAAATTAGCGGGCGAAGCCGCAGGAAATTGCTAGTCGTCATATATTTGTGAATCCCGCCCAGAGTCCTTACGAAGTTGGTCAACATGTTTTTTATAATATTTATTATTATATTTGGTTAACGGACCAATCCGGTCTATGATAGTGCCTTTTTCCCAAGTAAACACATTGTTTCTAAATAATTTAAAATAAACAAAATCACCCACACAAAAGTCTCTCATCGCTCCCGATTTATACATTATCTGCGCTGCTTGTTTTTGTTTAACAATATCATCCGTACGCGGTCTTAATAAATCGAAAGGCGTTCTTATATCTCTGCCAAGTAACAGGTTTACCGGCGTCTTACCCGTGATACTATGTGGCGTCGATCTGTAGATAAACAAAAAATTTGACAGTGCAAATTCGAAATCAATATTATCGTGTATAGCCTTCTTTAATGTAGATTTAATAATTTTGACTGCGTTTTCGGCAGCTCCATTGCTGCTCGGCTTGTATGGAGTTGTCGTAATATGATTTATACCTAAATTAGTTAAAAAATCTTTTATCTCCTTACCGTTAAACGGGGGCCCGTTATCCGTGACAACCTCGCGAGGCAAACCAAATTGACTAAATAAGTTTCTTAATTTACTGATGGTCGCCTTCGCCGACGTACTCGGAACACGAAACGCCTCAGTCCACTTTGAGTGTGCGTCTATTATGACTAAATAATAGATAGTGTTACCAGATAACGTAAAGAAATCGACATGCAGCCGGTACCAGGGTTCCTGTGGCCATTGCCACGGGTGCAACGGCGCATGCGTCGGCGCCGGGCGCTCGCGCGCGCATGTCTCGCACGCCGCACACACCCGTTCGATGTCCGAGTCGATCCCGGGCCAGTAAACATAGTTTCGGGCTAAGTTTTTGCATTTGACTATGCCTTGATGTGTTTCGTGTATTTGTTTAAGAACCATGTAACGCAAACTAGTGGGAATGATAACTCGGTGCCCGTAAAGTAAACAACCTTGTTCAATACTTAGGCTATCCTTAATTTTAAAATACGATTTTAGCTCTAAAGACCTACAGTACTGCCAATTTGTTTTAATCGCTTTAATTAGGTCTAGCAGTACGGCTGTAGTTTTAGCTATCTCTTTATTGCTCAGTGGAATGGAACTCTCAACAAAACTGAGATAATTATCTATACGCGAACTCAATACATTCTCTGGTATTGGTATTCTTGATAGGCAATCTGCAACACAATTATGTTTGGATCCTATACATTTAACTTTATACACACATCAAAAGTGTCTAGGGATCAACATATATTTTTGCAATAACTTTTCTCCTGATTGATATTAATTAAAATTTTCTTTAAGGATTCATCAAATAAAGTGTTTTCGTTTGTCACAGTAACGATAAACCAAGTCACCTTTGCATTAATAAAGAAATTTGCCATTTTCCTAATAAAGGGATTTTTGACATTTGAACCACTAACACAAAAGTTCGAAAAAAAGACTGAAATTACAGTTTTCTTTAAAATTTTATTGGGTAACTTAAACAATTAATAATCCGTGTTTCTACCGCGAACACTAACAACACAAGAACATCGGTTTGGCATACTCAAAATGAGTTCATCCAAATCACGCTGTGGAATGGCCGCCCATGTTCGTTGCAACAACAAAAAAAGGTCTTCTTGCGACTGGATACCCTCCATATTCGGCAGAGCTCTTCTCTGTAGCATATCCCATGCATGCTCAATCGGGTTCAAGTCTGGCGACTGAGCAGGCCAGGGCAGGACATTGATGTTAGCTGCGGCGAGAGTCTGTCTTACAACTCTTGCGGTGTGCGGTCGTGCATTATCATGCATTAACTGAAATAAGGGACCGATTTGCACTTGTAGAGGAACGATGACGTCTGATACAATCGTCTCAGCATAAATTTGAGCGTTGAGGTTGCCTCTGATCCAAATCAACTCAGTTCTTCCGCCGATCCAAATACCCGCCCATACCATGATGGTTCCACCACTATAAGGATGGACTTCCTGGCAGGATTTTAATCGCTGTTGGCGTCCAGGGGTTCTCCAGTGTCGTATACGTCTTGTATCCGGTCTCATACCAAAACGAGACTCATCAGAAAAGCACACGAAACGCCATTGTTCTTCTGCCCAATTTCTGTGTTCAAGAGCCCATTGATATCGAATCCTACGATTGTGCATTGCTATAGGTGGTACCCGTAACGCTCAAATTTATGCTGAGACGATTGTATCAGACGTCATCGTTCCTCTACAAGTGCAAATCGGTCCCTTATTTCAGTTAATGCATGATAATGCACGACCGCACACCGCAAGAGTTGTAAGACAGACTCTCGCCGCAGCTAACATCAATGTCCTGCCCTGGCCTGCTCAGTCGCCAGACTTGAACCCGATTGAGCATGCATGGGATATGCTACAGAGAAGAGCTCTGCCGAATATGGAGGGTATCCAGTCGCAAGAAGACCTTTTTTTGTTGTTGCAACGAACATGGGCGGCCATTCCACAGCGTGATTTGGATGAACTCATTTTGAGTATGCCAAACCGATGTTCTTGTGTTGTTAGTGTTCGCGGTAGAAACACGGATTATTAATTGTTTAAGTTACCCAATAAAATTTTAAAGAAAACTGTTATTTCAGTCTTTTTTTCGAACTTTTGTGTTAGTGGTTCAAATGTCAAAAATCCCTTTATTAGGAAAATGGCAAATTTCTTTATTAATGCAAAGGTGACTTGGTTTATCGTTACTGTGACAAACGAAAACACTTTATTTGATGAATCCTTAAAGAAAATTTTAATTAATATCAATCAGGAGAAAAGTTATTGCAAAAATATATGTTGATCCCTAGACACTTTTGATGTGTGTAGTTATACGCTCCGAGTATGACGGCCCAACGCTGAAGACGGCTAGCGGCCATCACTGGGATGCCTTTTTTTTCGCTAAAAATTGACGCTAATGGCTTACAATCGGTTACCAATGTGAATTGTCGGCCATAGACGTAATCGTGAAACTTTGTAACGCCAAAAATGACAGCCAAGCCTTCGCGACATATTTGTGCGTAGTTTTTCTCGGCCGACGAAAGCGTGCGTGACGCGTGCAGCACGGGGCGCTCCACGCCGTCGTCGCCGCGCTGTGTAAGCACGGCCGCTATTCCGTTAGGTGACGCGTCACACGTTACTGTGGTCGGCAAATTACGATTAAAATGTGCTAGAACTGGTGTGTTCTTCAAAGCATTTTTCACTTGCTTGAATGCCGTATCACAGGAATCACTCAATTTAAAATCTGTTCCCCTTTTCAACAAATTATAAAGTGGACTTAACATGTCGCTTAAATTACCTAAGAATTTCCCGTAATAATTAATAAGTCCAAGAAATGCCTTCAATTCTTTTACATTACTCGGTATAGGTATATTGGTTACTGCGTCAACTTTAGACAAGTCCGTATGCAAACCAGCGGCATCTATCACGTACCCTAGATAAGAAATCGACTTTTGAAAGAAGCTGCATTTTTTTGCAGCGACTCGCATCCCGCATTCTGATAAAATATTAAAACCTTTCAATATTTTATCCCACAAATCAGCGTCATTAACCCCACATACTGTCAAATCATCGATATAACAGGCAACAAAAGGCATTCTAAATAATTTTTCCATTATTCGCTGGAATTTATTTGGCGCGCACTTAATTCCGAACGGTAATCTGTTATAACAAAACATACCCTGCTGTGTTACAATGGTACATAGCTTCCTAGAGGATTCATCAAGTAAAACTTGTAAATAAGCATTACTAAGATCGATTTTCGCGAATACCTTGCCACCTTGGAGCGAAGAAAAGACATCCTCAATCCTCGGTATCGGATATTTATCATCGACCAGGACTGGGTTCAGAGTGGTTTTAAAATCTCCGCAAAGACGTACCTGATTATTTTTTTTAATGACAGGCACAACGGGCGTACCCCACTCGCTCCACTCGACCGGCGAGATGATGCCCTCACGCTGCAACCGCGCCAGCTCCGCCTCCACGGCGGGGCGCAGCGCGTGCGGCACAGGCCGCGCGCGCCGCCACACCGGCGTCGCCCCTTCCACCAATTCTAACTTGATTGTTGTTCTATTAAATGTGCCTATCTCAGATTGGAATACATCGGGATAACGTTTCATCAACTCCTGGATAGTACCTTCAGACGTGGAGGGGACTGATGACCCAACGTTATTTACGCTATTGAACTTAGAGAAATTAATATCGAAAGCTCGCATCCAGTCTCGCCCAAACAAAGATGGACTAAAATCATTATCTATTACAATAAGGTCAAGGTTTTGAACTACGCGACCGTTTATATCGACAGAGCACGTGAGCTTACCTTTCGGTTTCACCTTTTGACCGCTGTACATTTTTAAAATAGATACATAGGGCAATATCTTGCACGTTCCTAAATATTTCTTATAGGTTCTAAACGAAATTATGCTCACAGCCGATCCAGTGTCTCCTTCAAATTTTATCGATTTGCCGTTTACTTTTACATTAATTTGCCAACGATCATCCGTGCCTTCTCCACTAACTTGATAAACGTTCACTGCCCCTATCTGCTCCGACGCCGTACCATCCTCTAACTCATGTACCTCTTTTTGTTTCCGTAACCGACACATCTTAGCAATATGTCCTTTTTTTCCGCATACATAACAATCGCTGTTAATGTACGAGCACTGGTATGCGCGATGCCGCCCGCCACCGCACCGGTAGCACCGTAGCTCGCTGGCGGCACCAGGCCCCGGGCGGCGCCAGGCCCCGGGCTCCCCTGCTCCGTACGCGGGAGCGCGCGCCCGCGCCGGCGCCGCTCACCGCGAGCACGGGCTGCGCCTCGCCAGCGGCCCGCGCGCTCCCGGCCCCGCTGCCGGCTCCGAGTCTCGTATCGCCGCCTCGAGGGACAGTGCCAGTTCCGAAACGCGCTCCAGAGTCAGATCACTGTATCTCTCGGTCATAATACGCTGACGAATGCGGTCACTGAGCATGCCGAACACGAATTGGTCGCGTAGATTTTCATTTAACACGTCGGTGCTTGAGAATTTACATGCTTTACTCAATTTCTTTAGTGACACCAGATAATCGCTTACTGTTTCGCCTTCTTTTTGCCTGCACGATTTAAAAAGAATTATATCAGCCATGACGGTTTCGGTGATAAGTGTTGTTCCAAAAGCGTTTCGATTTTCTCTATGCCGACAGTTTCTGGCGTCTTGGGATAGAACAAATCGATTATGAGATCTAACGCTTCCGTGCCCACTACAGCGACCAGCGCTTGATCACACACTTCTATATTGTGTATACTGAACCAAGCTTTTAATCTACTCATGTAGGTCGACCACCTGTCTACGTGTAACTTAAATTCCTTCAGACTACTCATGTCTGGAATAACACCACTACTCTTTTTAATTTTAATTTGTTTTTCACTTTCACTCATCATTAAAATGTACTTCGAAGCACTTAACGCGTGAATTACTGATCAAACACGTCGCCAATAGTTTATATCGAATAAACTATGGGAATTAGTGTAGCAATGAAACAACGCAATACGAGACTAAATAATTATATTCAATAGACGGTGTCGAGCGAACAAGATGTGACCAACTACCCACAATAATATATACCAATTAAGACTCGTGTCCCGGAAATTCACTAGCTACAGTGCTCTTTACAACAGAATAAAGCAAAGCTAACACATCGCTACTTGGCAGCAGAATATCTGGCATGGTGGTACTTCTTTGCACGTCCAACATAATAAACCAGTAATGAAGCAAATCCTTCTTAGAAATTCATCCGCAATTGATCAGGTTAGCAGTTTAAACAGGTCAATTTATATTAGAGAGCTACTAAATACTTTCACCGATCGGCGATCGGGACAGAGACTTCAGTTGTTAGTGCTAGCGTATCGAAACTTTCAAACAACGTAGCAAAGATTCGAATTATTGACACAACAACAAATATTTTTTTAAATTGGATAAGGTATAGTCTTAGGTCATACTTGCTAAATGCAAAACCAGGGCAACTAAGTACGAGTTGCCTAAAATACCAGGGCCAGAATCAGGGCACAAATACTTGCAAGTATTATTCGTACGCACGGGCTAAGTAAAATACGTCCGACGCAGTATGAGTATTACGCGTTTGTACAAACTTAAACTACAGAATATAATTATGTCAATAGGCCTAGTGCCGATGGTTGGGTACTGTACTAATTTTTAATATGGCAAAAAAGTAGTGTACTCGCGCGGCTCGTACTGACAGACATTGCACTACATCAATGCAGGCACTAATGCGGCTACACAACAAAATACTAACCATCTACAATATCTATCTTCTATATATTAATAAAAGAACAGGGTGTTTTCTAGGAATCACGATATAGTCAAAACCATTACAATCTTGAAATTTGGAACCAACATTATTCAAATAGTCTAGGTGAACAATAAGAACGGATTTTTCGAAACGGGCTCCCAAAGTTTATATGGAAAATAAACTATTAAAAAAAAAAAAAACCGACTTCAAAGTAAATTATCTAAAAAGCATAAAATAACGAAAATATATTGAAGTCGGTGCTAGCACATCATGTTAACTAACACTAGCACCAGCTGACACCGACTTCAATATATTTTCGTTATTTTATGCTTTTTAGATAATTTACTTTGAAGTCGGTTTTTATTTTTTTTAAATAGTTTATTTAACACTTTTTAGTGACTTATTTTACCAAAACACTATCACGCAACTCGAACGTCTACGTTACAGTAACTTACTGAAAACATAAAAAGTTTATATCTCTTAAACTACTGGACCGATTTTGATGAAACTTGTACTCTACCCTAAGTTGAAAAATACTCTAACTATTGCAAAAAGAATTTTTAAAATCGGACTTGTAGTTTCTGAGAAATCCGTGGACAAACCTACATACATACATACACTCATAAAATTTGGTCAATTTGTTTAGAAGCCCACATAGACTAACATATATTAATATTACGCATTTTTATCAATATTACATACATACGCGTCGAATAGCGAACCTTATTTTTGAAGCCGGTTAAAAATTGTTTCGTTACATGGACACGAAACTTGGTCAGTGTACTATAAACAAGAAGAAATAAGGAAACACGCGTATCACAACTTTTTGAAAATCGACCCTTAAAGGGGTTTTAGCATGGTTTTTGAGTATGAAACGCGGAAAAAAATGTTCATACTGCATTAATGAAACTTTGCAAATAAGTACCTAAATATTTATCAAAATATAGCAATTCGTGTGTAAATAATCATTTTTAACCGGCTTCAAAAAGAAGGTTCTCTATTCGACGCGTATGTATGTAATATTAATAAAAATGCGTAATATTAATACATGTTAGTCTATGTGGGCTTCTAAATAAATTTACCAAATTTTATGAGTGTATGTATGCATGTATGTATGTAGGTTTGTCCGCGGATTTCTCAGAAACTACTGCAATGTAGGAATTTAGGTGTCTGTTAACTGAAACACTGTCTTGGCGTATGTGACTTTAATGTCCCCCCGGTCAGGCGTTACATAGCTTATATACCTAAACAGGTGGGGTGTCACCACACTACACCACCCCCCTTAATTAAAGAAAAAAATTAAAAATCTTGTCTTGATTTTTTTTTGGACAGATACATAATACTTCAAAGATAATTTCAACAATATTCAAAAAGTTACAGTAAATTTTTCTGGCAAAACTAAATAAACAAGAGAACAACTATCTACAGGCCGATGCCTGCGCAACCGATATATAGTATATCTAGTCTTAAGTTTTTCTCGCAGAAAATATAACTAAATTAAAACACATACACGCCATCTTATTAAAAAAAAAAACAAATAATATAAGTACTCATTCGTTTAAAAAAATTAACGAAACATATAGTAACTAGAAAACAAGTAAAAACTACCAAAAAAAAATTATGTAAAAAATGTAAGTAAATTATAAAAAGTACTTATAGGTAATTTAGTTTAATATTCTAAAAAGTATATAAAATTAAAAAACTATGCCTAGCCACGTCTGATTCTTATTAGTACATCAGAGTTTTGTGTCTTGTCCGTGTTATTTTATATTAAAATCTCTTTTGATTATCAATTAACAGATCTGCAGAATCAATTATACCTACGTACACTTCAATATTGGTAATCGGCAAGGTACACATTTTTTTATTACAATGGTCTACCTTAACAATATTATTAATATTTATGCAGGATACAAGGATTACATTATAGTGTGCACACTTAAATATTATTATACAATATTATTAATTACTCAGGCAGTCCGTTTAACACATCATAACAACTAATACTTAAACATTCCATGTGTCCAAGTTGTCTTCACGAATGGTGCTCGACCTAGTCATGATCAGCACAACAAGAATTTCGTGCCTGCCTTGTATCCTGGTGTACCTTGCAATTATATTATTATTCGCTCAACAGCGCATCTCGGGCTACTGTTGATTACGAATCAAATAATTCACTTTTCCTCACAATAACTATCGTCACAAAACTAGTCAGGATAAACTCCACTGCTTATAAGAATTCCAAACGAACTCCTAGGTGATCAATCTAGTCGTTAGTTGGGTTCTTATCCGTAAATGCAGAATATCCTTGACAGTCAGATCCTCGATAACACATTTGCAACTGCATTACCGGGACCTTCCGCGTATTTTTAGTAAACATTACACCACGTAATCTATGACTATATAAAAAAAACTTAAAAAAAAATAGGTCCCTTCGTCCTATTAATTCACTTTACGATCTCTTGGATAAAAATATTTGAAACCTCAACCATTTTATTTATCTGTAAATAATATCATTATTCATTATTTCTTACTTATCTAAAATCATATTTATTATCTTTCATTAATAAATTGCATAACCTTTTACGGTTGCTTATTGTCATATCAATGATAGTTACAGTCAAATCCGTGTAAACTTTGAAAAACAAAAAAAATCTAAGTAAGAAAGAAAATTATAAACTTTGTTAAAAGCTGTTACATAACACCCAATTACGTACATTTCCGTTATCTACATTTATGGCAAATGTTAATATTTTACTAATCATACCCCTATCATACAAAGGCGTGAAGATACAATTTCATTACTCTATAAATAAAACTTACTAAAACAATGCATCAAAACTGCATATCTGCATCCTGCATGTAAGATGAGACGAAATTACACACTCATAGTGACGCTCGGTTACAGGTATGCGACCGATTACCTAAACTCGGCTACATGTTTGACAAATCTGGGTGGTCTTCTTTTGGTAACTATTGCTATGGTCTAATTATAAGCATTTAACATTTATATTAGCATTGTAAAAATATGATTTTGACTATTTACGAAACGATTAATATTACATGAAAAGAAAATTGGACAATGTACACTTAGAGGATTTCACTTTCACTCCGGTAAAATCTCCATCTCCTTGCCGTATACATCTACTTCAGACTCCAACATCTCCCGGCAGTAGCCTAATCGTTCACGACCAGCTCCATTGACTACGAACATCACCCTGCTCCTTCCTAATTATCTTCCATCAGATCATTCTTATACCATCAGATCTCCCGGCTCCAGCGGCATACCTACTCCTTCGTCTTTCGGCTTTGGCTGCATTTCCACTTTACAATTTTAGTATGGACTTTGAACATTTTTTTTCTTTTTTTTTGTGTCATTTTATTCACTTTTTAACTATTAATTAGTCTTTTATAGTTCATTTCACTTATAATATAAGTATGTAATATAAAGTATCATTTTTATCACTGCAATTTAGTCTCATTTTACATTTTGCACTTTTTTTTTTCACTTGACGGACCCTTTATTTAAAATAATTGTATTTCTTTTATTTACTTTAATTAATTTTTATTTAATTAAAACTCATGACAGTACTGCCAAAGGGGCAGCACTGGCAGGGTCGCCATGCAATGTAGGAATTTAGGTGTCTGTTAACTGAAACACTGTCTTGGCGTATGTGTCTTTAATGTCCCCCCGGTCAGGCGTTACATAGCTTATATACCTAAACAGGTGGGGTGTCACCACACTACACTACAAGTCCAATTTCAAAAATTATTTTTGCAATAGTTAGAGTATGTTTCAACTTAGGGTAGAGCACAAGTTTCATTAAAATCGGTCCAGTAGTTTAAGAGATATAAACTTTTTATGTTTTCAGTAAGTTACTGTAACTAGACGTTCGAGTTGCGTGATAGTGCCCTACCTGTTCGAGTTGCGTGATACCTATTTTTAACCGGCTTCATTGACCGGCGTCAAAAAGAAGGTTCTCTATTTGACGTGTATGTATGTAATATTAATAAAAATGCGTAATATTAATATATGTTAGTCTATGTGGGCTTCTAAACAAATTTACCAAATTTTATGAGTGTATGTATGTATGTATGTAGGTTTGTCCACGGATTTCTCAGAAACTACAAGTCCGATTTCAAAAATTCTTTTTGCAGTAGTTAGAATATTTTTCAACTTAGGGTAGAGTACAAGTTTTATCAAAATCGGTCCAGTAGTTTAAGAGCTATAAACTTTTTATTTTTTCAGTAAGTTACTGTAACTAGACGTTCGAGTTGCGTGATAGTGCTGATACCTATTTTGCTAAAATAAATGTCACTAAAAAGTGTTAAATAAACTATTTAAAAAAAAACCGACTTCAACGTAAATTATCTAAAAAGTATAAAATAACGAAAATATATTGAAGTCGGTGTCAGTTCATGCTAGTCTTAGTTAACATGATGTGCTAGCACCGAATTCAATATATTTTCGTTATTTTTAACCGACTTCAAAAAGGAGGTTCTGTATTCGCGTATGTATGTAATATTAATAAAAATGCGTAATATTCATATATGTTAGTCTATGTGGGCTTCTAAACGAATTTACCAAATTTCACGAGTGTATGTATGTATGTATGTATGTAGGTTTGTCCGCGGATTTCTCAGAAACTACAAGTCCGATTTCAAAAATTCTTTTTGCAATAGTTAGAGTATCTTTCAACTTAGGGTAGAGTACAAATTTCATCAAAATCGGTCCAGTAGTTTAAGAGATATAAACTTTTTATGTTTTCAGTAAGTTACTGTAATGTAGACGTTCGAGTTGCGTGATAGTGCTGATACCTATCTTCGTAAAATAAGTCACTAAAAAGTGTTAAATAAACTATTTAAAAAAATATATAAACCGACTTCAAAGTTAATTATCTAAAAAGCATAAAATAACGAAAATATTATTGAAGTTGGTGCAGAATATACACAGCAGGTGTACGCTAACACCAACTTCAATAATATTTTCGTTATTTTATGCTTTTTAGATAATTAACTTTGAAGTCGGTTTATATTTTTTTTAAAATAGTTTATATACTTTTTAACCGGCTTCAAAAAGAAGGTTCTCTATTCGACGCGTATGTATGTAATATTGATAAAAATGTGTAATATTAATATATGTTAGTCTATGTGGGCTTCTAAACAAATTTACCAAATTTTATGAGTGTATGTATGTATGTTGGTAGGTATGTATGTATGTATGTAGGTTTGTCCACGGATTTCTCAGAAACTACAAGTCCGATTTTGAAAATTCTTTTTGCAATAGTTAGAGTATTTTTCAACTTAGGGTAGAGTACAAGTTTCATCAAAATCGGTCCAGTAGTTTAAGAGATATAAACTTTTTATGTTTTCAGTAAGTTACTGTAACGTAGACGTTCGAGTTGCGTGATAGTGCTGGTACCTATTTTGGTAAAATAAGTCACTAAAAAGTGTTAAATAAACGAATTAAAAAAAAATAAAAACCGACTTCAAAGTAAATTATCTAAAAAGCATAAAATAACGAAAATATATTGAAGTCGGTGTCAGCTGGTGCTAGTGTTAGTTAACATGATGTGCTAGCACCGACTTCAATATATTTTCGTTATTTTATGCTTTTTAGATAATTTACTTTGAAGTCGGTTTTTATTTTTTTTTAAATAGTTTATTAGATAATTTACGTTGAAGCCGGTTTTTTTTTAAATAGTTTATTTGAAAATCAACTCCGAAAGGGTCCAATTGGGGTTCAAAAAATGTTTTTCGACCTACAGTCATAAGACTTAATTTATAAATTGCACACAAGAATCTAAGAAACCTATTTCCGGCATTTTTCTAAAAACAACCCTTAAGGTCATTTCAAGGGGTTGGAAAGTTTGCACAAACAAGGATTTCTATTTCATAGTATGATGCAGTTAGAGGAATGAAACTCGGTAAATAAGCTCAACACAACAATTGAAGAAACTAATTTTGAGCATTTTTGTAAAATCAAAATTTGTATGAAAAGCATTTTTTTATCACACGGACACGACACTTTGCCTGTGTACTGAGAAAAATAAACGTGTATCACAACTTTTTTGAAAATCGACCATTAAAGAGGTTTTAGCATGGTTTTTAAGTAGCGGAATAAAAACATTCTGCACTGATGAAACTTTGAGAATAAATTCATCAAATTAGAGCAATCTACGTGTAACTAATCATCTTTTGAAAATCAAACCAAGAGTCCAAGTAGTAAAGTTCTTCTTCTTCTTCTTCTACTTATAGGGTCGCAAAATTTGCATGTAGTGGGATCTACATTTACGCTATATTGTACCTACAGTCACGAAACTTGGTAAATAATAACTTACTGGGTTTAATGGAGTATCAAAGATTGTATGGAAAAAAATCTTTTTCAACATACGGACACGAAACTTTGTCAGTTCAGTTTACAGAGCAAAAGAAATTAAGAAAAACGTGTATCATATTTTTTTTACATCCACCATTCAAGGGGTTTTGTACTTGAAAGTTGTATATTTTTACCTGTTGTACTAATTCTTGAGATAAATAAATATCTTTAATTAAAATCTTTAATGGTTTTTGAGTATGAAACGCGGAAAAAAATATCATGCTGCACTGGTGAAACTTTGTGAATAAACTCATTAAATTAAAGCAATTCATCCATCAAGCATTACTTACAGATAATCATTTTTGAAAATCAACCCCTTAAAATGCTTTAACATTCCTTGCAATGGCAAGAGGAATGTTAGTGACGTGAAGAAATAAAGACTGTTTGCATATGGTTAAGAGTTTAATACTGATTTAAACTAGGGCGTTACACGACTTATATATTATGTACTAACATACATATAGGTGGGGTGACAGGCACACTACAGGAGTCCAATTGGAGTCCAATTGGAGTCCAAAAAAGTTGTTTAACCTAAAGTCACAAGACTTATGTATTGCACACAAGAATCAATCTATTTCCAGTGTTTTTTGAAAAACAATCCCTAAGGTCATTTAATGGGATTGAAAAGTTTGCGTGAAGAAGGATCTCCAATGAATGAAGGAAGGAATGGTACAACGCAGCTACAGTAACGAAACTCAGTGAATGAACTCAACAAAACAATTAAACAAACTAATTATCAACATTTTTCTGCGGGTTAAATACCCACAGCGGTAACCAAAAGGTTTGCACGAAAAAAAAACACAATGGCACGGAACGGACTCTGTATGTTACCTATATAAACTACTATACCGATCATACATAGTATAACTCTCTGCCTGTGGCATTCGGCCAAAAAGGTAGAGTGCACCTTGAGAAAAATATTACCTACACGTAACAACCCAATGGGATTGCAAAAAATTATGTACAGTAAGTCTGTCTTTTTTGTCTGTAGCCGCTGTCCTTTTGTCCTTTTTAACACGCTTTTATTAGCTTGACCTGTATGTATGTAACTATGTATGTATGATGGTAATGGAATCTTGCGATGCAATTTTGACCCACTCCTACACGTCCAAATAATTTGAAATTTTGCACATGTATCAAGGACCGGTGACAATACAATAATATGGTAACATCGAGCTGATTAGATGCTGGGGCTCGAAGGTGGATAAGGCTAGTGGCGGTCCGAGAGGGGGGGGGTGGTCGTAGGGGTCATGACCCCCCCATAATCCATATTCGTACACGGCAAAATTGGGTAGCGGTTAACCCTAACCTAGTCTAGGTACAAGACCAATGGGACCGTCAAATATGACCCCCCCAAAATCGTTAGCTGCGACCGCGCCTGGTTTGAGCTCATTTGATTTGTTTTAAAGAGTTCTTTTCACTTTACCATGAATGAGGACCTGATCATGGAACTGGAAAGTGGGGGATGGAACCCTGGAATGGCTACTAGTAAACACATCGAGTTTGGGATCATTTGATTTGTTTTAAAGTTCTTTTCACTTTGACCATTAATGAGGACCTGATGATGGAACAGGAAGGTGGGTAACGGAACCCTGGAATGGCTACTAGTAAATACATCGAGAATGGGCTCATTTGATTAGTTTTAGAGAGTTCTTTTCACTTTTACCATTAATGAGGACCTGATGATGGAACTGGAAGGTGGGGGACGGAACCCTGGAATGGCTACTAGTAAACACATCGAGTTTTGGCTCATTTGATTTATTTTAAAGAGTTATTTCCACTTTAATCATAAATGAGGACCTGATGATGGAACTGGAATGTGGCGGACGGAACCCTGGAATGGCTATTAGTAAACACATCGAACTTGGGTTCATTTGATTTGTTTTAAAGAGTTCTTTTCACTTTAACCATTAATGAGGACCTGATGATGGGACTGGAAGGTAGGGGAATTACGTATTGCTTTCTTAAATTTAGCAAACTCATTGCGATACCTATGCGTAGGTAATGCCTAGTTTATCCGAATTTTAGACTAATATTTCTAAGACTAAAAAGTGTAAAATAAATTCATAGTTTAAAAAACTAAAAATACACGCTTTTTTAAAGTACCTATATTGCACTAATATGTAATAAATAATTTATGGAACTCGTTCTTTCTTTTTACCCCGTGTTTGTCATTAAGCATTATATTTAAGTGTGAAAGCGTGGGGTGCCTTTTCTGAATAACAGCTTAACATATCTTTCCAATTTCAAGTAGGTAAGTAAGTACTTTTATCGACATGACAATAATTTGTAATCAGTGAATACAGAGAAAAAGCGCCCCATGCTTTCACACTTAAATATAATGCTTAATGACAAACACGGGGTAAAAAGAAAGAACGAGTTCCATAAATTATTTATTACATTTTAAAATATGGGAAGTGTGTTTATATGACAATCCGTTATTTTTGAAGTTAAATTTTTGAAAATTAGTGTTTGGCCTTAAGTTAAAAATAATAAATATGTATTTCAGGATTTTTGGAAATACCAACCCATAAAGGGGTAAAATAGGGGATGAAATTTGTATGAAAATCCGTCATTTTTGAAGTTAAACACATGAAAATTTGTATTTGGCATTTCAGTTAAAAATAAAAAATAAATATTTTAGGATTTTTGGAAATTCCATCCCTAAGGGGGTCAAACGGGCTCCTAAAGTTTGTATGTAAAAATTGTGTACAGAGCAAAAGAAATAAAGAAATACGTGTCTTAGCATGATTTTCGAGTATGAAACGCGGGAAAACGGATTCATTTGAGAATGCTAATACATTTATCAAACTAACGGGATTCATGTGGTAATAATCATTTTTACAGATTCAACTCTTAAAGGGTTCAAACTGGGGTCAAATTTTTTTTTCTACCTTTATTTTTATTTTATTTATTTATTTATTAGGACAACCAGTAATTGTTACATTAGCACACTTAAATTACAAAATAAATAGAAAATTAATTAAATGCACAATTTTTGAAGGTGTCACAACATGCTCTATAAATGAACTTAGGGTAACTTATAACTAACAGAAAAGAAAAAAAGTAACAATAATAATGGTTCACATGCTATGATAGACTAAATTCAATTACTTAAGTTAAATTAAGTTAAAGTGGATCGAAAAGACTTCGTTATGAGATTCTTATAACGGCGCAGAGAATCAATGAATACATCACTATTACTATCTAGTGAGTTGTAAATTTTTGGCAATCTACATACTAGGGAGGATTGTTTTAGGTTAGTCCTAGCAGGGGGGTAGTACAGAAGGCTATGACCTCGAGATTGGCGAATAGGCAAACGTAATGGCGTGCGTAAGTTGATAGATTGCAATATAGCCGGGCAGTCAATCTGATTCCTTAACAATTTATATAGAAATAACATATCAGTAACCTTTCTGCGAACTTTAAGACTGTCTATATTAAAATGTTTAAGTTTATCGTTATACGAAAGCAGTTGCCTATGGAGTTTACAAGAGAAGGTGAGGTGTCTCAAAAATCGCTTTTGGACACGCTCTATTCTCAGATGATGTACACTGTAATATGGTGACCATATAATACTGCAGTATTCCAAAATATTTCTAACATAAGTATTATATATAGTTATTTTTGTTGCAGGATTATGAAAGAATTTGCCATTACGAATAATAAATCCTAACATTTTACAAGACTTTGCAATAATGTTGTCGACGTGAGGTATAAAGGTTAATTTACTGTCGAAGAGAACTCCCAGATCTCTTAGTACTGGTAGTTCATCAAGTAGTGCTCCATTTATGTAGAACGGCGAAGAGATTACATTATGGTTACGAGTAAATACAACTTGGTGACATTTATTTACATTCAAAGCCATATTATTTTCTGTACACCAATTCGATATAGCAGATAGGTCAACTTGCAGCAGTAAACAGTCTGATTGTTCTTTGACAGTTTTGCAAAGTTTTAGATCATCCGCATAAAGATAGGCACTGCTATGTTTAATACGTAAGGTTATATCGTTAATAAACATATTAAACAACCAAGGTCTTAAATGAGAGCCCTGCGGTACTCCGGAAGTGGCTTTGTATATGCCAGATTGAAACCCCTTAACAACTACATATTGAGATCTGTCTTCTAAATATGATTTAAACCATTTTAACATTGGGCCATGAATCCCAGATGAACCTAGTTTTTTGACCAGAATACCATGATCAACTCTGTCGAAGGCCTTGGCAAAATCCATGTATATTGCATTTACTTGAATACCTGCATCAACGGCATTTACAAGTTCAGTATAATATGTAGCCAAATTGGTGCTTGTAGATCTGGACTTAACAAAACCATGTTGCTCATTAATCAGAAACTGTTTGGAATGATAAATCAAGCATGGATGAATTAAGGCTTCGAAAATCTTTGCAAAGGCTGACAAAATGGATATGGGTCTGTAATTAGTAATATCACTAGAGTCCCCATTTTAATATATCGGAATAACTTTAGCAATTTTCCAAACTGTCGGAAATATACCTGAAGATAAAGATTTGTTAAAAATAAGAAATAACGGCAGACTCAAGGAAGAATAGCACATCGAAATAAAGTGGGGTGGAACACCATCAGGCCCAGCACCTTTATTGGTATCCAGGTATTTTAAGTGGTTAGATATTGTCGATTCCGGCATAGAAACTGTATTTAATATATTGTTAAAATATGCTGAATCTTTAAAAGATGATAGGTTATTTGATGGCTTAGTAAATGTAGTAGAAAAATACGAAGCAAATAAATTACATATAATTGGGCCTTCTGACGAATCCTGTTCATTTAAATGCATAGTTTGTGGGAAATTTGCACATTGGCACGTTTATTTTTGAGATAGCTCCAAAAAAGTTTCGGATTAGTTTTTATACCGTTTTCTATTCTCAATATGTAATTATTATAACAAGTAGTTGCCAAACATTTACATCGTTTACTCAATAATTTAAGAGAAATTTCGTCCCTAGGGTTTTTGAAAACCTTGAATCTGTGAAGTATTTTATTTTTCTCCTTGATCAACTTGATTAATTGTTTCGAGAACCAGATGGGATCTTTCCCTTTATTCACAGGTGTTTTAGGTACGTGTGTAGATATAATATTATTTAAAATGTTATAAAAAATATTTAACATGTCATTTACGTTTAGGCAATGAGAAAATTCACTAGTCCAATTTACTTGACGTAGGTCTGCGTTGATAACGTTGTAATCTGCTTTATAAAAATTATGTTTAGTTATTTTATTATTGGTTTTAATTATTTTTCACACCACCTGCTCGATAATGTCACATTATATGTCATATAAAGATGACATAAAGTGCCTCATTATATCCCTATAGTCTAGCCGGGTAATAATGTTGTACTAAACTCCCTTGGGTAATAATGTGTTTGAATTTCGAATGTCAAACGAAAATTCCTCAACACTTACCACAGGTATATAATACTAATCTAAGCAGAGAACTGCACGAAAAACAAAACATTTGAAAATCGAACCGAACGCGACGAGCACAACCCAGTGGTCTAGAATAGAAAATGAAATACTTAGATGATAACGCGGCAAATCACTATGTTGATATTATTGACGGTCTCGTTGGTCTAGTGTTTAGACACCCTGGCGGCTACCGAATAAGTCGTGGGTTCGATTCCCACCAAGTGTCTGGGTGTTATTTAACTATTAAATAATATTAGTTATCTGGTTTCCATAGTACAGGCTCTGCCTAGTTTTGGATCAGATTACCATGTGTGGATTGTCCCAAAATATTGTTATTATTTTAATTCTAGCAATATTTGTATTTTATTACCTCGCAGTAGGTGTGAAAAGTAGTGTATGCACCTCGGGGATAAAGGTGCCTTTGTCTTGGGCGAGCTTAAATCCCTCGCTGTACTCAGGATTCTAGTATTAACTCCCTCGCTACGCTCGGGAGTTAACTCTATACTCCCTCGCTGCGCTCGGGAGTTGCTAGAATCCTTCGTTATGCTCGCGATTCAATTAAACGCCCGCGACATAAGACACTACTTTATCCCCTTGGTGCATAAACTACTATTATTACAATCTATTTTTAAATATATTTCGACTGGTGGGTGGAGTGAGTCAATATTTACAAGAGGGTTAGATGCCAGTATAACATTTGTGTTTGTAATGTTACTTAAAACCAAATCAAGAATTTTTCCTCTATTGTTTAAAACATTGTTATGTTGATGAAGATTGTTAAGGGAAATGAAGTCAATAAGTAGTTGGTTTAAAAGAGAGTTGCAGTTATTATTTATAAATGTATTTTGAGATGTATTAATAGCATCTGACCAGGTTATAGAGCTCATGTTGAAATCTCCTACAAGACAAATATTTTGCATATTGTCAGAGACGCTATTAAACTTGTCCAAAAAATGTTCTAGACAATTACGCTGAAGTGGAGGAGGGAGATATATAGCACAGAATATAACAGACTGTTTATCGGAGATGTTAACCTTAACGTAGACATCTTCACATAAGCTTTCACAGTAACCTAGACAGCTATCAACACTCCCCCGCCATCTTTTTTGGCGTGAAAACCAGTGCTGATGCGGTCTCTTCTATATACGGTATATCGCTTGTTAAACAATTCAGAGTCATACATTTTACTGTTTAACCAGGTTTCTGTCAGTATTATAATATCGTAATTAACACAATTTATATTACATAATAACTCGTGGGTTTTGGTCCTAAGACCTCTAACATTTTGGTAATAAATATTTAATCCATTGAATTTTAATACAGTTAACTCAAAAATGATAAATTATCGTAATAATAAAAATTAAACTAAAAACAAAACCCTATTCAAGTTTATCCAGAGTAGCTTCATTCTTAACATAAATGAATTCTGAGGTTTCAGTTTTGCGCATAAATACTCTTCCTTGTTTAATCCACACAAATTTATAGTTCTTCAATTTGGCAGTATGACGGGCAGCAGCATGTAATTTTTTGTTCAACGGCGATAGATGTTCAGTGACGTATATCGGACTTTTGTTACCTACAATGCCTAAGTGGCTCGTATTGATTTTATCGTTAGGATTAGCTTTATTGAACTTAATACAATCAGCCAGAAATGTATCTCTTAGTCTTGGCGTAGCCATTTTAACTACAATGGATCGGGGTCTTTTATCATCCTTGTTAGTTTTAGCTACACGCGTACAATGGTGGATGTCAGTTTCCTTAACATCACATGAAACAGTTTGGGAATCTGAATAATAGTTGAAACTAAATTTTCATTTCTGTGTTCAGGAACGCACTGGACTTCAAGATTATTAGCTCTTCCATACTGCTCCATAGCCTGTAATCTTGTTGTTAAATCGTGGACAGTAGAAGTCAATTTCATATTATCTTTTTGAAGCTGAGTAACTGATTCTTGATAAGCAGAAATGGTATTTCTGGTAGACTCGAAATTTTCATTCATGAATTGGACGCTATTTTCAAGGGAGTATACTTCGTTTTTTAGTGCCTGAAATTCAGATTTCACCATCTGCTTAAGGGATTGCTCTATTTCAATTAATAAATTTGATCTCAGTATTTGTAATTCTTGCCTAAAAATATCACGTACATCTTCTTTAGTGAGCGGAACAGAATAATCTTCAACAGCGGGTTGAAAAGTGGGTGGTTTAGTCCTTCGAGTAATATTGTCACTCTTTGGCGATGAATCCGATAGAATAGGGCTTGTGGATATATGAGTGCCTTGAGTCAAGTAGGGTTTATCATCGGTACGCAATGGGGTATTACTATTATCGGTTTTGGGTTGCTTAGCACGACATCCAGGACACTTCCACTTACTTTTGGTCTCATAATTCATCGAGTAAAAGCGCTTCTCAGTAATATTAACGCAAGGAAGGTCATACTTAAGTTTGCAATAGGAGCAAGTAAGGTAATCTTTATTATTAATTTTACAGTGGCAACCAGCACACATAATTGCTGTGTTCGGCATTATGCAGTATTTATATTATAACTGATGCGTATTTTAGAATCGTGTTATTAAATTTAAATCGGTAAAGCGATGCAACGTTTTATTGCACGCTGCGCATGTCATGCATGACAATGTAGGCACGCGTAATAATGGCGATCGTTGGAATTATATTGTAAAATATTTTTGGATATTACTCACGCGTTCAGCGTAACCATCAATTCACATAACCACGGTTGCTAAACACATATCACAAGAAGTAGATGGGTATATAATTTATGTACAAATGATTATTTTTTCCACTTTTTATGAATTAATTACACAGAGCGGTCAAAAAACAATGTTACCCAGATGTCAACGTTGACGTTTTTTACGTTACGACTTAGTCATAACACTTAATTTTATTGCACACAAGAATCTAAGAAACCTATTTCCGGCATTTTTCGAAAAACAACCCCTAAGGTCATTTAATAGGGTTGCAAAGTTTGCATGAAAAAGGATTTACATTTCATGCAAATGTAGCTACAGTCACGAAACTCAGTAAATAAACTCACCACAAAAATTGAACAAACTGTCTGCATTTTTCAAAATCAATCCCTATGTGGGTCAAGTGGCTAATGATGATGATTAATAAAAGAACAGGCTTTTTTTTAAGGATCACGATACAACCAAAACCATTTAACGCAGAATCTTGAAATTTGGAACCAAAATTTTCAAATAGTCTGGATGAACAATAAGAACGGATTTTTCGAAATTCCACCCCTTAGTGGGACAAATGGGATATCAAAGTTAGTATGGAAAAAATATTTTTCATCACACTCACACGGACATGTAACTTTTTCAGTATAGTGTACTGATCAAAATGTTTCTTTTTTTAATCGACCATTCAAGGGATTTTAGCATGGTTTTTGAGTATGAAACGCGGGAAAAAATATAATGCTGCACTGATGAAACTTTGCGAATACAATCCAATCAAGCAATCCATGAACTCCCCCTAAGGTGATTTAATGGGATTGGAAAGTTTGCGTGAAAACGGATTTCCATAAAATGCAACTAAGATGCAACTACAGTAATGAAACTCAGTGAATGAACTCAACAAAACAATTAAACAAACTAATTTTCAGCATTTTTCTACGAAAATCAACCGCTGAGGGTTAAATAGCCTCAGCGGTAATCAAAAGCTTTGTACCGAAAAAAAAAACACAATGGACAATAAAACGGACTCTGTATGTTACATATATAAACTATTAAATCGATCATACATAGAAAAAAGTAGAGTGCACCTTGAAAAAGATATTCCACTTATCAACATTATTGGATTGCAAAATATGTACAGGGCCTCTACCACTACCTATATTAGCAGTATTATTATTATTATACTATTACAACCATCTTATTTGAGACGAGGTAGAGAGGTCAATAAACGTAGTTTATACCTCTGTCACTTTGTATCGAGAAAGTAATGTGAGAATCATCATATTACTCTTAGAGGTGGTGATAAGGCCCCAGTACGTTTTTGTATTCAATGATAATAGTGCAGTTATGGTCATGATTTTAGAGTACTAAAAGGTAGTAAAAAACTGGTAAAGTGCGAGTCGGACTCACGCACCGAGGGTGTCATACCTTCTTTGGACCTTTTTAAGTTAATTTACTATATGTTTAACACCTCAGATATAAAAAAAACAAACTGTAAAACTAAGTTTGGTTATCCTGGGTTTTTATGATTTCTAAAAAACTGTACTTCTTAGAAAGAACATTTTATTTTTCCTGTAAAATATGGATAAACATGTATATACCTTAAATTATTTCACATTTTACCCTCCACAAACTTCGGAGATAGGGGGTGATGGTATTTCTTTTGACAGTTAAGATTAAAAGCCAAAAAATACGTGACATAAACCAAAATATAAATACGTTTTGAAATGTGCAAATGAAACCTTTTCATATACACCCCACTCGATATAGTAATCTCACTTTGAAATTTTAATGACGCATTTCGACCCCCATTAAGAAACAATAAATAAAAGAAAAATATTTATTTCATTTGCGATGAGGTTGGGTAAGTAACATAAGTTTCAAATTGATAGCGTCAGTAGATCCTGAAATATGTAGGTTTGGCAGACAGACAGACAGACGAAGTATCATCATAAGGATTGCTTTTTTACCTTTTAGGTATGGAACCCTAAGAAGCCTAAGGAACCCTTATAGTGCGACTTTGACTATCTATCTGTCCCCCTCCCCCTTATGTTAAAGTTTGTAGAGGGGAAAATGTGAAATAATTATAGTGATACATGTTTATCTATATTTTACAGAAAAATAAAATGTTTTTTCTAAGTAGTCTAAAAAAACCATGACAGACAAAATGAAAATGTTTTGCGGTTTGTTTTTTTTTGCTATCTGAGGTGTAAGACGAATAGTAAAATAACTTTAATAGTACAATAAAGGTATGGAATCCTCGGTGCGCGAGTCCAACTCGCACTTGGCCGGTTGGTTTGAGTAAAATATGTTTTATTAAAATTAAACAATAAACACCATACACTCAGTGAAAATTTATGATGGAAAAGTATAAATTAAATAAAAGGGACCTTCATTTTGTTTTTATTGACCTCGAGAAGGCCTTTGACAGAGTACCACGTAAGATTGTATGGCATGCACTTAGAGCGCAATTTGTGCCCGAACTCTACATTTTACTCCTCAAAGACCTGTATCACAATATTACAACATGTATAGTCAAACCATCGGGAAGAAGCGAAAATTTCGAGGTCATTGTAGGTGTTCACCAAGGTTCTGTACTGAGCCCAATACTATTTAACTTGGTTATGGATCACATTACGAGAGATATATGTACATAAACCAGCACCGTAGTCATTATTGTACGCTGATGATATAGTTCTAATATCAGAATCACTGGCAGGAACTCAAGAATAACTTACTAGATGGCAAGAGTCTATGGAGAAGAGAGGGTTAAAAGTCAGCAGACAAAAATCTGTGTACATGTATTGTAATTTTTCGGGGACCAGTGAAGAAAACATTGTGTGCCCATCTATTTCGAACATACCACTGAAAAGTGTTGAGGAATTTAAATATCTCGGGTCCATAGTAACATCGAAAGTTTGTGCGGAGAAGGATATCCAAAATAGAATCCAAAGCGGATGGTTTAAATGGAGATCTCTAACCGGCGTCCTGTGTGATACCCGTATGCCTATAAAGATAAAAGGAAATGTTTATAAGACAGCTGTAAGACCTGCTCTTCTATATGGCTGCGAATGCTGGCCTATCAGAAAAATCAAAAAATGCATGTGACAGAAATGAAGATGTTACGTTGGTCAGGTGGAGTCACTCGGTTAGACAAAATAAGAAACGAATACATTCGTGGAACCTTTAAAGTTGTGTGCATTTCTGATAAGATGCGAGAAGCCCGTCTGCGTTGGTATGGTCATGTTATGAGGCGAGAGGATGACCACATGACTAAGCGAGTGCTTTCCTTAGAAGAGGGGAATCGAGGCCGTGGACGACCTCCGGTAACCTGGATACAGACTATTAAGAATGACCTCAAAAACACAAATACAACAACTGAGACAACCCATAATCGTGTACTGTGGCGCAGAAATACTAGGAGGGCTGACCTCAAATAAAATGGGATAAAAGCCAGGAACAAGAAGAAGAAAATTAAGCAATAAATATTTAAGAAACCCATTTAGGCACTAAAATAGGAGCTAAATGCCTTACACAAAAATACAGGCTATGTCATCAAGTATTTCCACTTGACACTTATTAGGACCAGGGTTAATAAAAGTGTAAATAATATTTTTAAAACCTTGATCCCTAATTCAAAACACATTTTACTAACAAAACCAACGCGGGCGAAGCCGCGGGCAACAGCTAGTAAATAAATAAAAATGTTTTATTTCGGACAACTTTACACACACACTTACTTAGATTATGTTAGTAAGAAATACAAAATAACTACGATTATCGATTTGCACCTCTCACGTGAAGATCGACGAACCGACTAAGAATGGCTGAGTCCATTATGTCCGCAAACATCTTCAGGATTGTGTTGGCACTCCCTCACAGTCTGTGCACGACCGACGCAGTTTTCTTGCGTATGATCGCATAAACGTCATCTACCATCCGCCATAGCATCTGCAAACATGCCGGACGCACTACGGAAACGAGGCAGCCCCAACAAAACCCTGAAGGTATTGGTATACTATACTCTAAAAACTACTAAAAACTTTTACTCTAGTGGATTATTCCATAATCCACTAGAGTAAAAGTTTTGACAAAATTCTTTACATAACGTAACTTTAACATTACTATTACAGCGGGCAAATTTATGTGACAACATATTGCCACGAACCGACAATGCTCTACGCTCTCTATCTATATTGATCTTGATCATCTTTTATGTTCTCTGTTACAATATGGCCAAGATACATAAAAATAGGCACACGATTTAGATTGACACCATTTATAGATAGTGAAGGTACATTATCAGACCCTTTATTTCTACCTGTGAATATCATATATTCACTTTTATTCAAAACTCAAACTCAATAATCTTTATTTCAAATAGGCTTAATGCTAGCACTTTTGAATCGTCATTTTTTAAAAGCTACCACCGGATCACAACGGCCGCGTTGTCAACTCAACTGAGAAACTGAGAAGATCCGGCAAGAAACTCAGCGGGCTTGTCATTTTTTCACTTTTTTTAAAACATTTTTTAAACATAATATTAACGTTATATAAAAAACCATGTTTCGTAGCATAACATTCACAAACTTTTAGGAATTTTCACATTCCACTAATTGAAGGCCTGAACAGCACCATGTCATCGGCATAACTAATGTTGTTTATACATACATTATCTATGCGACATCCGGTATTGGTGCTGTTCAGCTCTCCAATCAGCTGATTTACATAAAAATTAAAAGGCTTAATGTTTGTGTTATGGGGGTGTTTACAACTGTGGGATATTTCTGTATCCGAATCTGATGAATAATATTTTCGCCGATATCTTGTAAACCGTATTTCATCCCTGTAGACCGAAAGGCACAAAATGGCCAAAGCAGTTTTAAAAGTAATCAAACTCATCGTATTTCTCTCTATATTCCTGTTTAAAGTGAAGTAGTTTTTGTTTTAGTTAGTGATCTATTTTAACTAAACCCTTTACGGTTAGGTATTACCCTATCTCATATCATATAATAATATTTATTCGAATTGCGTCGCTCCACCACCTTCTGTAATGATATTTGTTGCGATCAAAGCAATTATTATAATGTATGAGAGCACAAGGAACACGCATCCAATTAGTGGTGCCCGTGCCCGTCGTGACATCCAATTAAGTTCATATTCATCAATTCTGTATCAATAAGTTTATTATCATTATGCAAAGTAACGAGGTGTGGAAAGTGGTTAGCTTAACTGTACCGGACGCACTCATATACCGGAATTAAGTCCAGAGCTCCGAAACTTATTAGTTCCTCCGCGTAAAGTGGTGCCGATGTTCGTTATAACGTAGCGAGCGGGGCGGGGGGCGGCGGAGCCCACGCGGCTGTTAATACTAGTAATTCAAGTTGCGAACACTTCTTGTTAGTGGATACTTTACCTCCGGCCTCCTGGCATCACTGGGGGGGCTACTGCTAATGTAAAAGTAATATCTATACTTATAATAAAACTGTAACAGGTCCAATTCTGTACATTGAAGATATTTTGAAAATTATATTTGGAGGGCATTCTATAACCGATACTGAGGCCGAAAATGTAATTTTTTTAATTTTTGTCTGTCTGTCTGTCTGTCTGTCTTTCTGTCTGTCTGTCTGTCTGTCTGTATCTCGGCTGAGCATCACGCCGAAACTACTGGATGGATTGAAACGAAACTTGGCATGATTTGAGATCTTCCTACGAGGTAGGACATAGGATACTTTTTATCCCGTAATCTAGCACGGTTCTTTTGGGAGAGGGGATTAAAGTCAAAATGGGTACTTGGTTATACGCTTGGTTCGATTTTATAATTTTTTCTTTATAATTATAATAAATATTTGTAAGGGAACACTCATAGACAGTTGTTAACAATGTTTGGAAATCGATCAGGTTAAGCAACGTTAGGTAAGGTCAATAAATAGATGGGTGACCGTTTAACGCCATTTGAACTAAACGTTTCCGTGCTTCGGAGGGCAAGCACAAAGTGGGTCCAAGTTTTTAACCGACTTTAAAAAAGGAGGTTTTGTATTCTATGCGAATGTATATTATTGAAAGTTTAGTAAACATAAACACAGCGCGGGCGGAGCTGCGTGGGTCAGCTAGTTAATATTAAATTTCTAACTTGAGAAACGATAGCTAATTTGTATATAAGTATTATTAAGGTAACGAGCAGCGTGTTCACCTGAAGGTAAACTACACGCCTTCCCTAGATGTAGGTACTGCACTGTCACCCGAGTAGTTGTAGACATTTTGTTATTGAGTCTCTCTCATATGTTTTTAGATAGAGCGCTCTTGACACAGAAACACCAGAAATGTTTTGCTGTTTAGCGGTAGAATATCAGATTATTCAGTGGAATCTATCTATCCGGTCTCCTGTATACGGAGACTACCCCCTACTGGTGCAATCAGAGCAATGGCCGCCGACTGCCTGCGAGTCGCAGAATGTCGTCTGTCCACATAGTAGGAGGCCTGCCTACGCTGCGTCTTCCGGTTCATGGTCGCCAGTCGTGAACATTCTTCCCCATTGGTTATCGGTTCTTCGAGCGACGAGGCCTCCCTATTGCCACTTCAACTTGCAGATTCTGAGAACTGTGTCGGTGGCTTTAGTTCTTTGGCAAATCTCCTCATTCCAGATTATATTGCGCAAAAAACTTCGAGCATAGCCCGTCTCCATAGCTCGTTTTGTGCCACTGAGCTTCTCTAAAAGGCCAGCCATTAACACTTCTCAGTACTATCAGGATGGTATCCCTGCCATCAATTGTCAATCTGTCTTCTATTTATTGTATTATAATGTAATTGAATACTTTAAATGGGTTTTTAAAGCATATACCTAGAGGGGGAGAGCGGGCGAGAGAGGGAGACAGAATACATCATAGTACTTATACGTGCTATCAAGATAATTGACGATTTAATTTGACAGTGCCTGGATTGGCGAATACTCGACAGCGTATATCACACCTTATTTATCTATTCCGTGGCGTACATCATTACACACACACACACACAGACACACACACACACACACAATACACACACAATACACACACACACACACGGACTCACACAAACGTTTCTCGAGCAACTGGCTCTGATGCCCCTCACTATAAAAACCCATCGCTAAAGGCGATTAATAAAGTATTTTAGTGTGGATAAATACTAACAGTTGGCACTTAAACAGTATTCGTATCAGGTCGTTGTCTGTCACGATGGTGACACAAACAATCAAATTGAGAACCTCCGGCTTTTTTAAAAATCGATATAAAACTGGTGAAAATGACGAATTGAAATATTGAGTGAAATAATTGTATGGAACTATCTTCCCAATACGATATGATTTATCCCACAGTATTAATGTCAATACGGAAAAAAGAGCCTATTTGACACTTGATATTCAATATTCAGGGAAAGACCCTATAAACAACTTTGTGTCTTTCTTCATTCTATCTAAGAGAAAGTAATAGAACTATAGTTATGTATATAATCGCTACAGGCAGTAGTACCGACGCGTGTGATGGTCGACGCCGCCGCCTGCGGGCTGCACTGCTACAGCCAGTAATTGATTGGCGCGAGCGTTTGTTCGGCCGTTCGTTTGATTGCGTGCGTTATTAGCGCTATTAGTTGATCATTCATGAGTCTCAAAGAAAAATCATCATCATCATCACCAGCCGGAAGACATCCACTGCTGAACATAGACCTCCCCCTTCGAACGCCACAATGAACGACAATTGGCTATTTGCATCCACCGGTTACCTGCGACGCGCACAATGTCGTCTGTCCAAAAGAAAGATATTTAACGATAAATACGTATTTACACATAGTTAAATTCAGACACGCATGGAAAATGTTCGAAAGCAACTGCCTGAATCTCTATCCTATTATAATGGCAGTTAAGAGTGCTTAACTGCCATTATAATAGGATAGAGATTCACTCCTTTGATTTCAGTTATGGCCCTTGCGTGGTGCAGAGGGCATCCATAGAGAGCACCGTACTTGATAAGTTCTGTGCTTCAAATCACACCACATTCCACATTATATCTACCAATGTTTTTTGCTTTCACTAGCGCTATGAGTCACATGGTTTGATTTGGGGTCGCTACGCGTTCGTTTCCCTATAATATTCCAATCTACAGCTAGCAGTGCAACCAGTGGTAGCACTCCAATAGAACATACACATATCTAAGTATAAAATATAATAATTTTAATTCAACTCCTAAAAATGTTGTAGTGCATCAATTCAAGTACCTATAGTCAGGAAATTGTACAACATTAGTGAGCAACCGCAGGTCTCCTCGCCGCGCGTCGCCTCCCTGAGGGCCGTCGTGGGGCGCTCACCTCAAGTGGGGGCACGCAACTTTGTTAACTAGCGATATTATGCCGAACTCGTCCCACTGCCGGCTGCAAGAGAACTCCAACAACTTCCAGTGCGATTGCAATGTTAGCCTGCGACTACGTATTTACCTGTACCAGCGGAGCAATCACGCACTCACATGGGAACACGGTGCAAGCGACGCGACGCTGGAACACCGGTGTCAACAAGTAATGCCGTTTCGACGTACGGCTTCAAATGTATGTTTTCACCATACGTAATAATGATAGATAATATATATTCCGCATAAGCAGGTCTTAGCCATTAGGACATAAGTCCTAATGGCTAAGACCCGCTTATGCGGAAGCACGATAAAAACCCCAAGAGGCTCGCGTTACTCGGCTGGATTAAATGCTAGATACACAATACAATGCTCACGAAGAGGACACGTATTGTGTTGGAAGGAGCTTTCTGTCTCTGGAATCTTAAGCACCACGCCATTACAACCCGTTCCCGCTGCTTTTTATAGTTTTATTGAAATACTAGCTGACCCACGCAGCTACGCCCGCGCTGTGTTTACGTTAACTAAACTTTCAATAATATACATTCGCATAGAATACAAAACCTCCTTTTTTAAAGTCGGTTAAAACTTGGACCCACTTTGTACTTGCCCTCCGAAGCACGGAGACATTTAGTTCAAATGGCGTTAAACGGTCACCCATCTATTTAATGACCTTACCTAACGTTGCTTAACCTGATCGATTTCCAAACATTGTTAACAACTGTCTATGAGTGTTCCCTCACAAATATTTATTATAATTATAATGAAAAACTGTTAAAATCGGAGCAAGCGTATAACCAAGTACACATTTTGAGTTTAGTCCCCTCTCCCAGGCCCGGATCTATAGGGGGGCAAACCGGGGCATCGGCCCCGGGCGGCAGTTTCAGGGGGGCGCCAAAATCATAATATAATATGATTCAAAATAAAAAACTCGCTCCACAAAGCGTCTAGCATACGAAAGCCTGATTGGCTCATCTTCGACTTGTTAGAAAAAGGCGCCACACAGGCCCACACCACAAGTGAACTTGTGATGCCGATTTGAGATTTGAGTTTTTTTAAGTAATTTCTCAAACGCTGAAGGCACCACTATCAAATTTCTGCCCCGGTTCGAAAAAATCGTAGATCCGGGGCTGCCCTCTCCCAAAGGAACCGTGCTGAATGTCGGGATAAAAAGTATCCTATGTCCTACCTCGGATTATTAGCTCAAATCATGCCAAGTTTCGTTTCAATCCATCCAGTAGTTACGGCGTGATGCTCAGCCGAGATACAGACAGACAGACAGACAGACAAAAATAAAAAAATTACATTTTTGGCTTTAGTATCGGTTATAGAATGCCCTCCAAACATAATTTTCAAAATATCTTCAATGTTCTGGACATTGGACCTGTTACAGTTTTATTATAAGTATAGATTTATAAATATAATCAAGAACCAAAGTTGGTGCCTTTTTTTTTATAAAGTATGTACTATGCGTTTCAACTAAGAATGTGTCCGCCATACTGCGGAACTTCACTCGTCTTTCACGATTTTTGTACCGGCAGCAGAGTAAACACAAAATGAAAAATTCGCCTCGGTTTTGATTATTTGATGTAATGTCTTATTTTGCTATCTATTTTTGTTAAAACATCATTTTTAGTAATTACTAGCTGACCCACGCAGCTCCGCCCGCGCTGTGTTTACGTTAACTAAACTTTCAATAATATACATTCGTATAGAACACAAAACCTCCTATTTTAAAGTCGGTTAAAAACTTGGACCCACTTTGTACTTGCCCTCCGAAGCACGAAGACGTTTAATTCAAATGGCGTTAAACGGTCACCCATCTATTTAATGACCTTACATAACGTTGCTTAACTTGATCGATTTCCAAACATTGTTAACAACTGTCTATGAGTGTTCCCTTACAAATATTTATTTTAATTAAAAATTGATAAAATCGGAGCAAGCGTATAACCAAGTACACATTTTGACTTTAGTCCCCTCTCCCAAGGGAACCGTGCCAAATGTCGGGATAAAAAGTATCCTATGTCCTACCTCGGAGAATTAACTCCAATCATGCCAAGTTTCGTTTCAATCCATCCAGTAGTTTCGGCGTGATGCTCAGCCGTGGTACAGACAGACAGACAGACAAAAAGAAAAAACAATACATTTTTGGCTTTAGTATTGGTTACAGAATACCCTCCAAACATAATTTTCAAAATATCTTCAATGTACAGAATTGGACCTGTTACAGTTTTATTATAAGTATAGAAGATAGATAGATACCGAGCGTCCCGAAAAAAGAATATCAAGCCAAAGGCTACACATACATGGTAGTTTGAGAGGGTAGCGGAAAGGGTAGTCCTAGTAAGTAAGTTCTGTAAGTTTTTAAATCAAGGACATTATCTAAAGCTCGTCAGCCGCACTTCACGCTCGCTTAATTGAAACCAAGATCAGCCGACGAGGACCCCGGGCCTAGAGCCGCCCGTCAGGTGCCCGCCGCCCGCTCGTCGCCCGCCTGTCGCACGTCGCCCGCTCGTCGCCCGCCCGTCGCCAGTTGTAACCCGCCTGTGGCCCGTCGCCCGTCCGTCACTCACCCGTCGCCCGCCGCCCGGGACTTATGACCGATCACTTGTGAAGGCTCGCGTAGATTAATTACTCGTTGAGAATTTCTTCATCTGCTATTAACTTAAAAGTTTTGTTTTTGATTGATTTCTTAGAAGCCGCGAGTTTTGGTAACGTTATGTGTAATTACGTTAATTACGCGCGAGATACTCGAAAACATTCAGAGTTGCTGAAACAACAAGTTTATTTTAGCAAGTTTCTCAAGTAATATGCTACTGCCATAAGAATGAAGAATTTCAGCTATGAAATACAAATCACACCCTCTTAATACAAATCACTCCCTATTAATCACTGTTAAAATAATAAATAATCGCTCTGGTCCGTATTAACTGATAAGTACATACTCGTACATCGGGAGGGAAGGATTTCAAAGAAATGTCTATCATCATCATCAGCCAGAAGACGTCCACTGCTGAACATAGGCCTCCCCCTTAGAACGCCACAATGAACGACAATTGGCTATTTGCATCCATCGGTTATCGGTAAGAAATGTCTATACATTTATACTATCACTCTTTTAATAATATACTAGCTGACCCACGCAGCTCCGCCTGCGCTATTTTTGCGTTAACTAAACTTTTAATAACAGACATTCGCATCGAATACATAACCTCCTTTTTTATAGTCGGTTAAAAACTGGGACCCACTTTTTACTTGCTCTCCGTAGCACGGACCCGTTTAGTTCAAATGGCGTTAAACGGTCAC
This sequence comes from Furcula furcula, assembly GCA_911728495.1. Taxonomy (NCBI): domain Eukaryota; kingdom Metazoa; phylum Arthropoda; class Insecta; order Lepidoptera; family Notodontidae; genus Furcula; species Furcula furcula. The sequence continues at coordinate 24,836,506 of OU452257.1, read as the reverse complement.
CCATCTATTTAATGACCTTACCTAACGTTGCTTAACCAGATCGATTACAAAACCTTGATAACAGCTCTCTATGAGTGTTCCCTTACTAATATTTATTATAGTATAAAGAAAAAATGATAAAATCGGACCAAGCGTATAACTAAGTACCCATTTTGACTTTAATCCCCTCTCCCAAAAGAACTGTGCTAGATTACGGGATAAAAAGTATCCTATGTCCTACCTCGCAGTAGTTTCGGCGTGATGCTCAGCCGTGATACAGACAGACAGACAGACACAGACAGACAGACAGACAAAGATTAAAAAAATACATTTTCGGCCTCAGTATCGGTTATAGAATGCCCTCCAAATATAATTTTCAAAATATCTTCAATGTACAGAATTGGACCTGTTACAGTTTTATTATAAGTATAGATTTACATAAAATTCCAACATTACGGAATTAAAGTCAAAGTCAATCATTTATTTCAAATAGGCTTAGCGCTAGCACTTTTGAATGGTCATTTTTAGGGTTCCATATCTAAAAGGTAATAAAATCTTTTTAAAAAAAAATTGAACCGACTTCAATATCACTGAAAAGTATAAAATAATTTAAATATTATTGAAGTTGGTGTTAGCGTACCTGCTGTGTATATTTGGCACCAACTTCAATAATACATATTTAAATTATTTTATACTTTTCAGTGATATTGAAGTCGGTTCAATTTTTTTTTTAAAAGATTTTATTTTAAACTTTTTAGTGATATTTTCATATATAAAGATTGAACCATCGAAAACCGTAAAATTATCTAGGTAGGTTATGATCACATTATCGTCTACATAGTTTTACATAATTCATGTTTCTTCAGAAAATAATATCCGGTCGTAATGAAATTTGCATGGAAACATCATAGTAGTTTACTCTCTCGAATAAAAAAAGAATCATCGAAATCAGTTCATAATTGTCAGAGCAATGTAATGGAGAACATCAGTTTTATGGTTTTTACCAGATAAATTCCTCCACATCGTTCATGGTCCTCCAGGAAGTTCTTATCCGGTTGTAATAAAATTCATACAGATTCGATACAGTGGTTTCTTCTTTCGAATAAAAAAAGAATCATTAAAATTGGTAAATATTTGCCAGAGTTATGACCATTTTTGTCAAACCGAGCGAGTCCGAGCGACTAAAACGTCATCTATATAGGCTTTCTAACTCTCAGTGCGCAGTCACCATTCTTGTTTTTTTAGGAACTACTTATTACTAAGCAATAATTTTTTTATGGGACCCAATCAATGGATTGAAGAATGGATGGAAGAAAGATTTTTTCAAATCGGTTAATAATTGCCAGAGTTATGCGCGAACATACATAAAAAAAAAAAAAAAATATATACAGACGAATTGAGAACCTCCTCCTTTTTTGAAGTCGGTAAAAAAAGGAACCCTTATGGTGTGACTTCGTCTGTCTGTCTGTCTGTCACAAACCTATATATTTCAGGAACCACTGATGCTATCAATTTGAAACTTGGAATAGTTTTAGATCATAATTACCCAACCCCATTTCAAATGAAAAAATATATTTATTTTTTTTTTCCTTTTTTTATAATGGGGGTCGAAATGGGTCATAAAAATTTCAAAGTCAGACCACTATATTGAGTGGGGTATCATATGAAAGGGCTTCATTTGCACATCTCAAAACAGATTTTTATTTTGGTTTATGTCACGCAGTTTTTGGCTGATAATCAAAAATGACAAAAAAAAAAATACCGTCCCCCCCTGAAATAATTAGGGGTAATGTATGTACATGTCTGTCTATATTTTACAGGAAAAATAAAATGATCTTTCTAAATAGTACATTTTTTTAGTAATCCTAAAAAAACCTCGACAAACAAACTTAAAGAGTGGCTACACGGTTATAAACCAGCCTCCAACCAAGGTCAAGAGGTTGGGACGTCCACCGTTGGCGTGCTGGCTACACGGTTATAAACCACCGGCTCTAACTTGATAGAGTGGCTATGATTCCAGGAAAAATATCGTTATGTCGATATTTTATGTTTAGTAGTCTTGTTTACTACAAGAACGGTGAACCGTGGCGTCTTCAATTCGAACAATGATGATGATGGTTATGATTATGATGATAGTTGTGTGATAAACGTGATGAAGATGAGAATGATGATGATGAATGGTGATGATGTATTATGATGAATGGTGACGAAGATGTTAATGATGATGATGAAGATCATGAATGGTGATGAAGATGTGAATGGTGATAATGGTGTGAAAGATGTGAATGATGATGAATGGTGATCATGTATTATAATGGTGATGAAGATGATAAATGGTGATGAGGATGTGAATGATGATGATGATGAATAGTGAAAATGTGATAAACATGTGAATAGCGTTGATAATGATGAATGGTGATGATAGTGTTTGATGATGATGATGAATGGTCATAATAGTGATGAAGATGTGAATAATGATGATGATGAATGATGATGTGTGAAGATGGTGATGAAGATGTGAATAATGATGATGATGAATGGGGATGATGATGTTCATAATTTAATTACACATGAAAAAATACACGATAATACACTTATTTCAATTTGTAATTAAAATTCGTTGATTTTTAATATCGCTACGATGTTATATCGATACCTTATCTTTGCTTTTGCTACATCTCGTATTGGTTAGAGCTGCCGTTGCCAACGACGCTTCCCAACCGAGACCGTTAGAGCTATTGTTACGTGAACAGTACGTTGAACGTCACTGTTACGTTTGCCTGACGGCTAGGTACAAGAAATAAGTACAACAAGTAAAATAACAAGTAGTTTATTGAATCGACAAAAAAATAAAATACGTTAACCCGGCAGGAAGTTAAATTTTCACTAATAAAATTGAGACTCTATAGTCTCTAAAAAATCGCACTAGAACCAACCTCTAAGGTCTCTAAAATAAAGTCAAACACACGGGTGTGGATTCGCGGCACAGGGAAGTTATCTGGTCGGAACAATAAAATAGTGCAGGGCTTAGCTTTTGGCCGTCCGAGTCCTCGACGCTTGGGGTCTTCGATAGTGCCTTCAGTCAACACTCGGTTACTTGAAGGGCACCGGTGGCTCGGGTATTGCAGTGCAGCGTGAAGCGTCGCCGCTTGTACAGACAATTTGTACGGTGAACGGTGGAGTCCCAACGGTGAACAGTGTAACGGGGAACTCCAAGCGGGCACGGTGTAGTCCCGACAGTGAACTCCAAACGGGGAACTCCCAACAGTGAATTCCAACGGGGAACGGTGAACCCCTAGCGGTGCACCCCCAATCCTGGAACGCGTTGAAACATCTTCTGTAGCGCGAAAGATCCGATGCCCTGGCACTAGTGTGACCAGATATGGGCGTCGGTATCTTTCGCAAAACAATTAAACATTATGCGAAATGGAGTGGTGAAATGCATTTCCGGTTGAAACGTAATTTAAAGAAATTAAATATTTAAATGAAATATTTTTACCCAACCCAGAATCAAGTTCCCAATGTTTTATATGCCGGATAATCACCATTCCACAACGCCATGCAGAACAAAGAAAACATTACATTTTACATTAGCAATTATAATAAAAACATATAGAAAGAACAAAGACTTTTAATATTTATTTCCCCGGTACTTTCCCTTATAATAACAAAACTAAATATATCTCCCAGCTGTGTGATGAACTAATAGAATAAAGAATAATTTATGTAAGCAACTACATTACAGTTGGCTATAACACTTAAGGAAATTAAGACATTCTTATACAACAATGCACACATTAGAAATACAAGACTATAAGTTTAATTTACAATGACAAACTTGTAAACAATTTTTTACTCTGGAAAATTCTATTAGACTACTAATTATGAAAAACACAATGATTATTCCTTGCAAGTATAACTGATATTATGGAATTTAAACTATCTGGACATTCTAAAATAACAATTACTCATTAGAATATAGGTTAAGATTACTGGCATAGACTACACAATGGAATTAGTTATTGAGACTATATTTCACCTGATTCTTGTGATGGCTAAAACTGATTGGGCTTTAATATTAAGATATAGGAATTTTATAAGGAAAATACCGTGTCAAAACATATATAAGAGTTATTGGAATGAAAACATAAATGAGGTTATAATTGATTGCCATTAAAACATCCTGTCACATTCAGTACATTGAAGAAGTGAAATTAAGAAATAAAATAGCCATAGCGACGTTAATATTACTATAAAAAGGTTGAGATATTACTTGCTAGACTGTAACTGGATTACCTAACATGAAAATTAATTAATTTGGATAATTGTATAAACTTACCAGGGGGTTAAAATCCGGTTTTTTAAAAAGAACTACAAAGTGAAATACTCTAATCACTGGCTCACAGAATTTCGTACTTTAGCACCGAACTCTTGCTTACAAATCACACGCGTGTCACTTCACAAACAAAAATCCCACATGAAAATGATGCGATTCTCTCGGCCATTCTTAAATATATACCTACAATGAACTACGGCGCTCGCGACGCGACGAGAATGAAATTCCGAATCCATTCCTTCTATCCGCCATCAAAACAAGTGCGACGGAGATACGAAATAGACAACAATAATGCTTCCGAGCGAGAAGGAACATCCCTAGAAAGGACTGGAAGCTCAAGATAATAAAGTTCGTTGATTCGGTTTCTAGAGAATTATTCTGGAAATTGACACTGAATGGCGCTGTGAGCGCTAATACTAGTTGCGTCGCGCGGCTTCCGTACGATAATAGAAATATGGTATTGCGGTTGTTTGTTCGTAAAGTTTTTTATTTTACTATTTAATGATTCTACGTTGTTACAACGTAACAATACCCCCTCTCCCAGAGAAAGGATTTTACGTAGTAAAATCCGCTGCGGTAAGCGCTTAAGAAGAACAGAACCGCCCAGTAACTGTCTTCACTTTCATACCTCATCCAAATACCTACCATGCGACCTAACATACGACCTGTCATAGTTGTCTGAGGAAATTTATAATCCACAGACTACCATACAACTAGAGTACAACTCTATTAAAAGATTGGACTCAAGAACAGCACTGCGTGACAAGGAGCGTCTAAGGGAAAGAATATTGAAACGTGAACAATAGACGAATCGGCACTGTGAAATACACTGGTCTTTGATGAATTTGTTACAATCACGACCCGCTGTAACAAGAAGATTAGTGAAGGCTTATTTAAAGAGTCACAACCCGCTCTAACGAGGAAATTAGTGAAGGCTTATTTAAAGAGTCACAACCCGCTCTAAACGCGCAAAACGCAAAACAAAGTACAAAACAGACCCAAACCAAAGGTCACAACGCGCCAAAAAATGCGCAAAAAACAAAACAATAAACGAATTAGGCCTATACAAGGCTACTAACCCGCTATAACGCGAAAAACGCAAAAAAAAACAAGCTCTCCAACTAAACATCAATATCCGTGTAGGCTTAAATGAATTCATCAAAGACAAACAGAGAACGAAACGCAATAAAAAAACAATTAAAAATTTATTAAAAAATTAAACCAATTTCCGAAAGACTATGTGACAATGAGAACAAGAGTCGAATCAATAACGGCGATGACTATAAGAATATACGAATCAAACAAAATTAAATACAAGCAGCAGCAGACGAGTAGACCTATACCAAGAAACTGTCATACTCCGCTAAAACGCAAATAAAACAAAACGTGTGTAGACCTATAACGAAGTCATACAACACAAAAAAAAAAACAAAACTCTTAAACAAAACAACAAAATTCGTGTAGGTTTATTTTAACCTTGCTAAAGTCAAATACAATTAATAAAGATATAAGTAAAAACAAAAACATGAGTCGAACCCACGAAACAGAAGGTAAATGAATAACAACAATAACTTGTATAACCTAAGTAAATATACAAAATAACTTTATACGAGGAACAAAAACACTATAAAAGTGTAACCACATACTACCATAAAGAAAAATGAACAAAAATTTACGAAGAAGAGGAGTGAAGCTTAAAATCCTTGATGTGCCAGTTTCCTAAATTATTACCAGACATGTCTTCGACGGTGTAGACTAACGGGGAGCGCTTACCTACTATTTTGCACTTCATGAATTTCGGAGCTAGTTTTTTCGCGAAACGAGCATCCTTATCACTTTGGAAATAGCACCGTTTCCATACTATGTCTCCTACGTTAAAATCTACGGGTTTTCTGCGTAAGTTATAACGACGCGTGCTTTTGACATGGCTGTTATATAGAGACAGTTGGACTTTATCAAATATTTTAGCCAAGCAACCGAGGTTTTCCGCGTATTCATCGCGTGGTGAGAGCACCAGATCACTTGGGTCTACATCTGTAGAATAATGCGACCCGCATGGTACAAGTTCCCTACCGTACACTAGAAACGCCGGTGTAAATTTGATTACCTCGTTAACGGCACTATTCATCGCAAACTGTATCTTTGGTAAATTTACATCCCAAGTTCTGTGGTCATCTTCTACAAAAGTTGATATGGAGGTGATTAATGTTCTATTATAACGTTCCACGGAGTTTACTTGTGGCGTATATTTAGGCGTGAATTGTACATTTGGAATTTTATAATGTTCATATAGTTTAGTTAATTCGCGACTAATAAATTGCACTCAATTATCCTGCAAAACCACCTGTGGGATGCCATGCACAAGGAAAACACCTTCCTCTAAACATTTGGCGACATTTACTGCCGTAGCTCTCCTAAGAGGAAATAGTAAACAATATTTAGAAAAACAACAACAAACTACTAATATGTAAGCATTCTGTTTACGGGAAACTGGTAAAGGACCTACAAGATCTATGGAGATCATTTGAAATGGTCTGCTACACTCCTTAGGCCTACCTAATGGACCAAGGGTAGTATGGGTAGGAGATTTATATGTAGTACACGTATCACAAGCGGTCACAAATTTAGCAGTATCGGTGTACATACCGGGCCAATAATAGCGTAACTTAAGTCTTTGGTAAGTTTTAAAAATTCCCATGTGTCCTGCAGTGGGGTCGGAATGGTTGTTTTTAAGTATCGTTTCCCGATGTTCTTTAGGAACAACCTCCTTCCACTCGAATTCCGATGTAAGGGGGCTGTTACCCTTCGAGAAACGATACAATTTCCCATTCGTTACCATGTAGTTCGGGAAACTAGTAGGCGAACTTACGCAACCGTTGAGGATGTTAAGATACCAGTCGTCCTTGGTAATGTAACTGTGATCGCTTGTGGCACTAATTACTGCTACTGGTACTGCTCTAGATAATGCATCTGGAATAATATTATCTTTACCTTTACGGTGTTTAATAACAAAATTAAAGGCAGAAAGCCTAAGACCCCAGCGGGCGAGACGACCCGTAGGATTGGACAAAGTTAAAAACCATTTTAATGCTGAATGGTCATTGTAAACCGTAAAACACTTGCCATTCTCTAAATAACAGCGCCAGTGTTGGAGAGCGTCTAGCACAGCCAGAGTCTCTCTCTCTGTAACGCTATAGTTACGTTCAGGACCCGTTAAAGAGCGGCTCTTGAAAGCTATAGGGCGGTCAACGCCATCAATATTTTGGGTGAGCATAGCGCCTAACCCGAAATTACTGGCGTCTGTGTGAACTTCGAAGGGAAGGTCAAAATTAGGGCAGCATAAGACCGGTGCTGAAACCAAACAAGACTTAAGTGTCGTGAAGGCCGCTTCTGCTTCCACTGACCAACTGAAGGGAGGAGCCACTTCTTGGTTGATGTGAGAGAATTCAGAGGACCCGCAATGGTACTGAAATTGGGTATGAAACGTCTGTACCAAGACGCGGTTCCTAGGAATCTCTTCACGTCTTTTTTCGAGGTTGGTGTTGGGAAATTGAGAATGGCTTCCACCTTCAGCGGATCTGTGCGGAGACCCTCAGCGTCTACCACATAGCCTAAATACTTTTAAATATCCTCTTCCCTCCCCGCTTCCGTACGGTACTGTGAGCGCTTGTTGTTTATGCAATTAAAAAAAATCATTTTCTTTTGATTAAACATAAATTCTAGGCTCGTGTGCTGTGTCAAACCGTGCTGTGAGGTGTTTTGTTTATAGATTAGTGTTTGTGGGATAAGTATTATTTGATTTACGTTGTTTATTTTCTAAATTATTTTCGGTAAGTGATTTTAATAATTTTACTTGCGGGTAACGGTTACAAATAACTGGCGGTTGTTAGCTGCGGGCGCCGGCGTTCGGCCTGGCCGTAAGCCGTTGGCTTTTTGTGTCATTGGAGTCGCTCCTGGTACCTCTCTGATCAAGCAGAGTAGACTGTGCGAGCGTCACAAGTGACACACCTATAAATAACCGGATTGGACTACCCATAATAGTACATTTGCAGCTGTCTTGTTAACAATAACAAAGTCGGTTTACGTTTAATAGATGATGGCATCTTATAACGATGATCCACCGGATCGTGGTGGAGAAATCTTCGGCAAAAGTAGATTAACGTGTCGGTCACCGCCGTCTGTGAGTAGCAAACGGCTTTTTCAAAACATTTCGTCGCCATCCGAATTTCTAACACCGGACGATAGACTGACCAAACGAATTCAACTGTCTGAGTCCGCGGAAAGCGAAACGTTATCACCATCCGTTACCGCCACCGCCGATCACGCGAACTACTGCGACTTAGTTTCGGAGGCCTCCACATATTTGTCCAAAATTAATGAACTGGTCAATGATCAGGGCAGTCGCATAAACGTCGCGAATAAAAGCGCCATAATGGATATGACCCAACGTGTCACCGCGATAGTGTCATTCATCAAAGTTCAACGGCACGACTGTTAAAAAGAAAAACTCAGTATGTTACCTTGGTTTAGTATTGGAACGTAACTTCTCGTTTATTGAGCATATAAGAACCGTTGGAGAAAAAGCCAAACGTAACTTCTATGCCCTTACAAGAATATCGACATCGACTTGGGGACTTTCGTTCAACACGTTGAAAATTATATACGTAGCCACTTATCTGGGCTGTATGTGCTACGGTGCCCCTGTGTGGGCTGACAAGGCTACGATAGGGGCGGCACGCCGTAAATTGCTTCAAAGTCAACGTCTGGCGTTGATATTTTTGTGTAAGGCATACCGAACAGTCAGTACTGAAGCGTTACCAGTACTCGCGGGCGTACTTCCGGTTGACTTAGAGGTACAGAGACGTGCGGCTATGTATTATTCCACTCGTGATAATATAAATACTGAATTCTTACTAACACGTGACCGCGCAAAGATCTCGCGTTTGTTTAATTCTCAATTGGTGGTTAATGAAGACCTTCTAACTGAATGGCAAATCAGATGGGATTCGACTTCGAAGGGACGTCATTTGTACTTATTTTTCCCGAATGTGCGTGAACGCCTTGCTAGAGCGTGGATAGAGGTGGACCACTGTGTCGCACAATTCTTGACGGGGCATGGCAACTTTAAGAGTAAACTATTTTCCTTCAATCTAGTGCCTTCGCCTCTCTGTCAGTGTTCTACGATAAATAATGAGTACGAACAAACTGCCCATCATATACTTTGGGAGTGCAGTCTCTGGCAACATGAGCGTAGCCTTATGCTAGACAGTTTGGTTGTGACATCTGGAGTCGTATATTACATGGACCTTGTGGCGACTAAGGAGAACTTCCGTGCGTTCAAACGTTTTTGCCATACCTATTATTGGAAACAAGTTTGAAAAATCAAATAGGCCCCTATAAAATATTAGCAGAATCCGTGGTGCCTTACGAGTGGACTAGCCTTCGTTGGTCCGCCTGTAAGAGTCTTCTTTTTAAGGTTGTATCGACCGCTTATTAATTACTTGCTTGTCTCCCGCTTTGCAAAGGAGGGAAGTGGAATATATGTTTTTCCAACTCCTCCTATTTACCTTTTTAATTAAATTTGTTGCGGGTTCCAAGACAATTTAGCGTTCCCCTGGGACTCGCCGAGGGTCAAACCTCGGTGTCTTCAGTGGTGACCACTGTAGATCCTGGCTTACAGGAGTAACAGTGGTGGGAATGAGTGGTGGGATTAGTCCCAAAAAAAAAATATCCCTAAAAAGTGGAATATATGTTTTTCCAACTCCTCCTATTTACCTTTTTAATTAAATTTGTTGCGGGTTCCAAGACAATTTAGCGTTCCCCTGGGACTCGCCGAGGGTCAAACCTCGGTGTCTTCAGTGGTGACCACTGTAGATCCTGGCTTACAGGAGTAACAGTGGTGGGAATGAGTGGTGGGATTAGTCCCAATATCCCTAAAAAGTTGACATTTTTAGAAGTTGACTGATAAATTGGCTTTTTTGAGTTTTTCCAAAACGCGCAACAGCAGGGACACGTGATCCTGGAACGATTCGCTCACTATAATGACGTCATCTAAATAGCAGAAGACTTTGTGCTCGAACTCCGGTCCAAACAAGGTATCGACTAATCTTTGCTGTGTAGCTGGCGCGTTGGTCAAACCAAAGGCCATTACATTAAAAACGAAAGTTCCACGACCCGGAACGTAAAAACTAGTCTTCTCTCTGTCCTTCTCATCCAAAGGAATCTGCCAAAAAGATTTTGACAGATCGATCGAAGACAGGAAGCGTGCGTCCCTAAGGTTGTCTAAGATCTCTGATATATACGGTAGACTATAGGCGTCTTTTTTGGTGACGGAGTTAAGTTTCCTACTGTCTAGGCATACTCGGTGTTTACCACCTTTTTTCTCAACTACTATGACAGGGGAAGACCACGGACTCTCGCCTGGCGAAATTACACCGAGTTTCAGCATTTCGTCTACCTGCTCCGATACGATTCTTTGTTTTTCCGGCGACAACCTATACGAGCGCTGCCTAATAGGAAGTGCATCTCCTGTATCGATCCTATGGGTAATTAATGATGTTCTACCTAAACCAATACGTTCAAAAGAGATATTTTTAAATTGTTCAATTACGCTATCCGCGATTATTTTTTGTGAAGGCTCTAATGTGTCATAAGAATGAAGACCTAGAGAGGAAGGAGAAGACATTGTAATATTATAAACTTTTGGGTCTGTGTTACTGATAAAATCTAAGTTAGGTAAATATTTAGGACAAATATTAAATTTTTTCCAAAAATCAATGAATTAAAAACGAATCTATTTCTGGTATTACATGAATATTTAAAAATTCAACTGTATTTTCGAAAACTATAGGTAACAAAATATTTCCAATAGAATGATAAGACTGACCGCCTGCAGTCGTAACAGATAATATATCGATACCTCGGGGCTCAAAGGGCGTAAGCACCAAAACTCGACTTTTCAGGAGAGCCAAAAAAACAAAAAAAAAATTTTTATTTTTGACATAACTTTTTTGGTTTTTGACCTAAATAAGCCATTTAAATACCAAAAGTCTTATTTTTTTCTGATGCAGAACACAGTAATATTATATTTGGAATAAGTTTAAAAGTAACCAAATTAGCTTTCTTATACGCCCCGAAAAATTGCATGTTTGGGGAGGTTACACCCCAAAAATCAATGAATGTGTGATGAGTTATGGTTGTAACCGCCAATTTGCCTACTAATTCTATCAGTTTGTAGACAGTTACTTTTATTTCTACAGTTAATTAAATATAAATTGCAATTTTATATGGACTTTATCAACGTAGCATACCTATTTATCAGTGGCGTGCACTCCATACAGGCAAAAAGACTGTGCCTACCCTCTTCTTAATGACTATTATTTAATAACTATTCCAAGAAATTTTCTTTTTTGCCTACCCTGGCTTAAAAATGTATGCACGCCACTGCTATTTATTAACGAATTATACAAATAATTATTGATATTACCTAGTCCAGTAGTTAGTTGCATATCTTACCAAAAACTAAAAACTATTCAAATTAATATAATAAAGCTGAAGAGTTTGTTTGAACGCGCTAATCTCTGAAACTAACAGTCGGATTTGAAAAAAATCTTTTTGAATTTGATAGTTCAATTCTTGAGGAAGGTATTTAACATCACGCTACGACCTTCGAGGGTGAAGCAAAAACGTTTCTCGTGGATGAAGATGACATGGAACAGCTAGTTTTCATTTTAAAAGGAAAATGATAAATAAAATTCACATTACGTAGGTAATTTATTAAATAATCTAGGTATCTTCAAATTTAGCACTAACAACCCAACCATCCAGATAGATCTCATTTAATATTTTATATGTATTCTTTTTATAGTATTCGTTTATTTATTTTATTATAAATATAATAATATGTATGTGTTATTATTATATTTTATTTTTATTAATTGTATACTTGTTCCTACCTTTTCATTGTTTCTTCTTTCCTTATAGGAGCCTGCTGGGAGAGAACTCATATTGGGTTAAATACACCATTGTACATATTGTGTGTTCTTTTGTATTTTAAAACTGTTTATGTTTATAGTGTGTACATAAAGTATAAATAAGTAAATAAAAATAAATCATCTTAAAAAAGTACAAGGAACTCTTGAGATCAATTATTATAATTTTTAATTCTTTTGGTGACTGGTTATTAGGTAGGTTATTTACCCTAAACCTACATAGGTATACCTAGGTCTTCATAGGTCTATGTAAATTTAAAGTACCCACCTACTAACCGGTCACCAAAAGACTTAAAAATTATAATAATTGATTTCAAGAGTTCCTTGTACTTTTTTAAGATGGTTAGTTAATAGTGTTAAATTTTGTGGCGATACCTAGATTGTTTGATAAACAATATTTTTATTATGTAAAGTGATCTTTATTTATCATTTTCCTTTTATATTGAACTAGCTGTTCCATCCAGCTTTATTATATTAGTACCTACTTATAAATAAAATGTGTTATTGAATAGTTTTTGGGTAAGACAGGTAATTAGGTATAGGTAACATCAATAATTATTTGTATAATTTGTTATCTATTGTTATCATTGAGTTGATAAATAGGTATGCCAAGTTAATAAAGTCCATAATATAAAATTGTAATTGATATTTAATCAACTGAAGAAAACAAAGTAACTGTCTACAAACTGTTTGAATTAGTAGGCAAGATGACGGTTACAACCATCATTCATCACACATCCATTGATTTTTGGGGTGTATGTGTCCTTTTATTTTAGACCAACAGAAATTATTAAGGGCGTATCGGGCAAGTTGATTCTTTAAAAATTGATATTTTCGGGCGTAAGCACCATAATGTTACTAGGTATGTCGTTTACGACCCAAAACTAAAAATATATCGTTGAAAATTGTTAGGCGTAAACGCATTTGTATAATCTACGGTGACGTTTACTACCATCGCGTTTATGATAATTAACAGTGGTTGCTGTTACGACACAAAAACTAAAAATATCTGTTTTATTTTCTACAAAAAATGGGGTCGTAAACACCATTTTTTGGCGAATTGGAAGATTTTAAATATACAGAGCAGAAAAAACTGAGTAGGGCTGCATTAAAAAGTCATTTTCGCCAAAATGGTGGTTACGCCCTTTGAGCCCCGAGGTATCGATATCGGCAGTGTTCAAAATGAATCCTGCTTTTAAAAGTGGTAAATGGGAATTATTCCCTAGAATGGTAATAGCAGAACCGGAATCTAACGCCCGGTTTCTGAAAGGCTATTCAAATGGATATTCAACTAACATGACTGTTAACTTGACAGCTTGTTCAAATCAATTCGGATTTCTGAAACGTTAATTAGAGAAAAATTTACTAATCTATGATCATTTTAATTTGACATGAAGAATATTATTTAAGTATGGCTACATTTCCTATTTAGTTCAATATTTCATTCAATAGCTCATTCAATTCAAAGATATTATAATCTGTAACTATAGATGGAGGATCTACAGGAGGGATGGTCACTTTCTTTCTCATTCGCACAAGAAAAGAATGAATTTATATAGGTTACATGTGATAGAAAGAAACAGAGTATTTTTTGTCCTTCAGCATGTGTCAAGATTCGAAGGAAAAGCACCAGTGGTACCCCATAGAGATAATATTTTTGATTGTCAAGCGGCTCCACACTCTTATTTCGTGGGCCTTCATCCCGCGCGGATGTGGAGTGCGCATTTCACTATCGTAAATTTCAAAAGTAGCAATTGTTAATACAATCTTGGTATTTTTGTTGCAAAGGACTTTTTATACCTAATAATTACGTAATCTGTCATAAACTAGTAGATTATCCAAAACAAATAGTATAATTTAATACTTAATTGGTCGACCTACACCGATTAGTTGACATTGTATTTGACAAGAGAATAATCTATGATCATGGCTTAATTAGCCTTTCAGAAACCCAAATTGGCTTTGACATGAACTTTCTGAAGCAAAATTTAACAGCCGTGTCAACTGACATGATGTTCAAATTAAAATAGTTGATCATGCTTTCTGCAACCCAAAATACGCTTGACAGGAGATTTGACATCTTGTTAGTTGATTTTTGCGTTGATCATCCTTTCGGAAACCGGGCGTAAGAGACCTAAATATTTTAAATTAGGATGATTAAAAACTGTGACCGTAACATAAGGACGAGGATCGTTAGGAGGTAATTTATTAAAAATAGTAGCGACTTTGAATGAACGGAAGAAATTTTTTATAGTTGCTAGCCAGTTGGCCCAGTCCTCCTGGTCGAAGTTAGACTGACTGCAACTTTCCCTAACTAGTTTTTTGGATTGGAATTAATTTTATTATTATTATTTAGATTATTAGTCTGAGGGACTTTAGAAGGCGGACTATACTTGTCTTTACATTTAGGGCAATCTGTAACTTTATAACCGCGTTCGCCGCATCTATAGCACTGAAAAGGACTCACGAATGGTTTTTTATTGGAATTGCACCTAGGGCAAGTAAAAGTAGTGTGATCCTGAAGGCCACATTTAAAACAAAATTTTTTATTTGGGTTAATAGAGGCTAACCTATTTGCATTAAATTTACTTTTATTTTTAATGGAAAGATAATTAAATTCTGGTGCTAATGAGCAACCAGGGTTACAAGAAGGTTCTTTAAAGTTAGAATACCTAGCGTTAATTCTTTCATAGTTCCTACAGACTTCACGCAATTCAGAAATTGTAGTAATATTTGGATTCGTAGCTAAAACTCCCGCGTAACACGGCCTAATATTGTGGAGAATTATCTCTAATTTTTCCGCCTCTGGCACCGGTCCTGAAAGACGCGAAAACATACCATGCATAATCGCTAAATATATTGTGATGCTTTCCTCTTCGCCTTGGCTACGCGAACGGATTTCGTTCACCATTTTATAATCATAATCTTTTGATTATGACGAAGTCCGTTCTCAGCAACGCTAACAGTTCGTGCCATGAACCTACGCTATCCCTTACGCTTCTGAGCCAATGCAAGGCATCCCCGGTGAAAATTTCTGGCGCTAAACGCAACATACGCTCGTCCGAAATATTACGTGCTAACTTGAGCTCCTCTAAGCGAGCAATAAAAGCGCGTACGCAGGACTTGCCGTCATATTTAGTTTTTAGGATTTCTGAAAGCGAATTCCTATCGCAAATTACTTCCGTATTTGTGTATGTTATTTCTCTTTTCTCGATCGGCCTATTCAGTACATTTGAACTTTCCTGAACAGACGTTATTTCTACTAACGGTTTATTTTTAATTGGGATTTTATTGAATCTAGCCTGGAGATCGTTGTATTGTTCGATAATATCATCAAAAAGTGTTAATACATTTTCGTCTGTAGGTTTTTCTATTCTTTTTAAACGGAAATAAACATGATTAATTAAAGAACGAGTACGATCTAAAACTGGTGGTGGGTTTAAAATATGGCTAGAAGCCAAGAAATAGCGGTTTTTATATTTTTAAGTGTGGACTGTATTAGGTGTATTAATTAGTAGGTATTGAACGCTACTCGACGCTGTAAAACGCAGGTAATCAGACAAGGAAAAATGTAGGAAACAGCGAGCACCACTCACCTGATGATTAGCTGGTACCAGGCACAATGTGTCGACACAAAAAGTTCACAAAAATTCACAATTATAGGCAATAGAAGCACTCTCGCGGCGGCGGTGTGCTGTTAGGCTCGTGGTTAGAGGGTTACTAAGCGGATATAGGCTACTCGAGGAAGAACGGGGTTGGTTGATTTGGAAATACGTCATTTACGTCACAAGAGAGCGTTCAGAAATGCATGATTAATTTAAATACCAAACAACCTCCCGGCTTTGAGGTAACCTCAAAACCAAAATAAAAATAAACCCAAAAAGGGGGAAAACATATATAAGAACATCACCATTAAATTAGGTGTATGCGTGCGGTAATATAATCTAATAATGCGGAATATAAACTAAGTCATAAGGACAAAAACTAGAGTGAAGGATAGTGCTTATATCAATAATAATTGTAACTTAAACTAGCGATAGCATAAAGAAAACTACTGCGTTGGTAGCGGACAAAGTCGCACTACCGGACACTGCAGGATGCCACTTTTGGTTTTCACTTCAGCAACTCGAATTACACCGTCTTTGCCGGGAAACAATTTAGTGATAACCCCAAGCGGCCAACGTAATGTCGGACAGTTCTCTACAATGATGAGAACTACTGTACCTACAGTTACAGGATTTGCAGGTGTGTTCCACTTTTCTCGTGACTGCAGATTATGTAAATATTCAGTGCGGAATCTCTTCCAAAACGATTGGACTAATGAGTCCATTAACGAAAAGCGCGTTTGAAGAGTCATGCTATCATTTTCTAACGTAGGAGCGGGTAAACATTCCAGCGGAGCGGTATGTATAAAATGGGCAGGTGTCAACGAGGAGGGTTCTGACGGATCAGTGCTCAACAAATATATGGGTCGCGAGTTCAAAACTGATTCAATACCATTCAACACCGTAACCATCTCTTCATATCTTAATATTTGTTTACCTATTACGCGAAATAAATGGCTTTTAACAGACTTTATATGGGACTCCCAAATTCCGCCAAAATGCGGTGCATTTGGTGGATTCATCTTCCAAATTATACGGCTTTCCGCTAATTCGCTACTAAAAGTTTTGTAGTAATCATCGGATTTAAGAAATTCATGAAGTTCGTTTAGATAGGAACGCGAAGCAACAAAATTCGTACCGTTATCGCTGTAGAGATACTTACAAGGACCTCTACGCGATAAAAATCTTTTAAAAGCGTCTAAAAAGGTAGCTGAGGTTAAATCAGAAGCAAGCTCAAGATGAACTGCCTTGGTTACTAGGCATACAAAAATGCATAAGTATGCCTTTTGACTACGCACTCCTCGTCTTCGAGTATGAGTTATATACAATGGTCCAGCGTAGTCTACGCCCGTATGCGTAAAAGCTTTACAAGGTTCTACACGGCACGACGGCAAAGCGGACATCATAGGAAAAGTAGCTTTTGGTTTTAACCTAAAACATGCGTTACATTTATGTATGCGGGAACGAACAATACGGCGGGCGGATAAAATCCAAAAACGTTGTCTCAGTATTGAAAGTAGTAGTTGCGGACCAGCGTGAAAGTTTTTCTTATGATAAAAGTCAATTATCAAATTAATTATGTGACCATTTTTCGGCAACAATATTGGATGTTTATGTAATTTTTCTAATGATGCGTTATCTAACCGACCTCCGACATATAGAATGCCGTCATTCATGTATGGCGTTAATTTGCGAAGAGCTGAGGAACAACCTTTTCCTTTATCTATAAGTTTAATATCATCAGCGAATGAAGCGTGTTGAACGGCCTTAATTATAACAAGTTCAGCAGCGTCTAAATCTTGCGCGGTTATTACATTATTGCGGGGCAATTTTCTTAGAAATCTTAACACATACACTACAGTGCGAAGTAACTTATTCCACGAGGATACTCTATAACTTAATGTCAGAAGTAAATGCTCAGTTTGCGCGGCGGCGGCGTCGCAAGCGACGTGAGATAATGTTTTTTCTTCAGGTAAACATGAGCTTTGCGGTGAAAATTGCTGAATTGGCCATTCACTAATAGGAAAAGACATCCAAGATGGGCCTTGGAACCAGAGATTATTCTCTATTAAGCGTGAGGGAAGCAGCCCGCGAGATACACAATCCGCGGGGTTTTCTACTCCTGCGACGTGATAAAAATGATCACTTGGCAATAAAGATTGACATTGCGAAATTCTATTGGCGACGAAAGTATTAAATCTGTGTGGGGAAGAGTGAACCCAGCACAGAGCGACTTCAGAGTCAGAAAATGCGTAAATATTATTTATTGGGTGTCTTATTGACAATGTATTGACCACTGAACGCACTAACTTAGCGAGCAGTGTTAAGGCGCAAAGTTCAAGTCTCGCTAAAGTCACGGTCTTTACAGGAGAGACGCGGGATTTTGAACAAACTAACGTGACTATAGGGGGAGAACCTTCATTAGCTACGTGAAGGTATATAACGCAGCCAAAACCTTTTTCGCTAGCATCAGCGAAAGCGATTAGCGAAACGACAGAAGAGTCCTTAATACCCATATGACGCGGGAATTGAAGACCCGAGATTAGCGGTAACTCTGAAATATATTGTTGCCACAACTTGACAACAGAAGAAGGCGGAGACTCGTCCCAATCAATTTTGAGGAGCCATAATTGTTTAATTAATAATTTAGCGAATAGCGTTATGGGACCGACAAGACCCAATACATCATAAAGTTGTGCGGTAGCGGATAGCATAGAACGCTTTGTACAAATAGCGGGCGGTTGAGATACAGTAAAAGTAAAATTATCAGTAGCGGGATGCCAGCGAAGGCCTAAAATCTTATGAGTGTCATTATCGTTAAAAGAAATATATTCTTGTTGACGATGACTTGCGGGTATGTGTTCCAACAATTCGTGGGAATTACTCGTCCATTTAACTAGATCAAAACCACCGGCTTTGAAAAGTTGGATTAATTGTGTTGCTGTCGCTACAGCTTCATCTAGCGTTGAAGCTGTGGAAGCAAGGTCATCCATGTATATATCGAGCTGTCTTTCAATAAGACTAGCTGCGAGAGGATAGTTAGCTCCTTCATCTTTTGCTAACTCACGCATGACGCGAAGAGAGAGAAAAGGTGAGGAACGAAGACCAAAAGTGACACGAGTAAATTCATACGTTTGCAAGGGTTCGTCATCAGAAAAGCGAAATAAAATTCGTTGGAACTTGCGGTGCGAATCTTGTACATGTATGCAAAAATAAATTTTTCGAACATCAGCGAAAAAAGCAATAGAATATATTCGTACATTGAGTAAAATATTGAAAATATCAGTTTGTAAGTTTTCACCGGTATGCAAAATATCATTAAGTGATAAACCGTTATCCGACTTACAACTGCCGTCTATTACTACACGGAGCGGTGTGGATGATTTATCCTCCCGAATAACCGGGTGGTGAGGTAAGTAAAAACAAGGCACATCAAACCTTATCATTTCTTGCGGAACAAGTGTTAAGAACCCTTTATCTAAATATTCCCTAATGACGTCATTGTAACGCGCGCGAAGTTCAGGATTTCTACTAAATCTTCTTTCAAGAAGAGAAAATCTTTTTTCAGCGATTTGAAGCGAATTACCTAATTTTTCTGGTGGATCCTTAAATGGCAAAGCGACAACGTAACTGCCATCAGGATTGCGAGCGGTATTAGAGGTGAAAATATTTTCACACTCATTATCTTGCGGACTTATATACTTGGTAGAAGGCAATTCTTCCATTATCCAAAATTTTTGAAGCATGTCATTAAGCGGTTCTTGATTAATTAAATGAAAAGAATGCGATTTATGAGTAGGGGACTCAACATAAGCGTCGCCCATTATTACATAACCTAGCGTTGTTTCTAGTGCCATAGGCGCGTGCGGCGTAATTATTTTATTTGACAGTAATATTTTACAATAGGTATTTACCCCCAAAAGTAAGGAAATTTCCCCAGGTACAAAGAACTGGTCATCAGATAAACGTATCGAAGATATATAATTAATCTTATTTAAATCAATCTTAACGTCCGGTAATTTCCCGGTAATGTGAGGCACTACTAACGGTTCGACTTCATATACGAATTCATTATCGAAGCGAGATGTGAATTTAACGTGAGTAACGCCTAATATTTTTTGCGATGAACCACCAATGCCATGAACTTCGGTAAAGCGGTTTTTTCCCGATATGGGTAAAGATAAACGTTTGCAACAATCAAGCGAAATATAGTCACTTTGTGACCCTGGATCTATTAAACATCTTACATAATATTCACGTCCATAATTATTTATTACTTTTATTTTTGCGGTCGCTAATAAAGCAGCGGTTTGAGTGTGATTAATATCATTGTTAAGGTAAGTAATACTAAACGACGATAAGACCGTAGTAGATTTCAAACTCTGAGTGCATACACTATCACCCGAGTTGGACTGCGGATTAATCTCGACCTTATTCGTGGAAGGATTAGAGGTTAAATTACAGTGAGCATTTCGAATACCCGAGACGGCCGGCTGGGAAACCGGTTTTTGATCTAACGCTTGCGCTTCATATTTAATTGTAAAATGTAATAAGGAATGGTGGCGTTGATTGCAATGTAAACATGTACGTTGCGAATTACAAAAACTGGACTTATGTTTATTACTTAAACAATTCGTACAAAAACCATTTTGTTTTATGTAGTTATACCTTTCCTTAGGCGTTAATTTAGAAAAGCGCGGACAATTAAACAAGTGTGTGTGTGTCTTATCTTGACACATAACGCACGGTTGATTGTTGTCAGTATTAATAAAAGTTCTAGTAGGACCACTGTTAGGTCTAGGTATATTATGTTTTTTATTATTATTAGAAAGTTTGTTTGCGGTAGGTTCAAATTGTTTTTGTATATTATTAAGTGTCTTACTTTGCTCTTGGACGAAACTGATAAGACTCTGATATGTAGGTATATCAGTTTGACGTTGCGACAATTCAAAGGCTTTAACAGTATCTGCATCTAATCTTTGCAATGCTAATTGTAAGCACATAAAGTCTGTTAAGTCATTTAATTTTAACTGTTTTAGCGCTTTGATTGAGGAATCAAAATTATTAATAAATGATTCTAGATTTGCGGCGGAACTAGAAGTAAGCGGTTTAAATCTTAACATATGATTAAAATAAGAGACAGCGAGTGAACGAGTATCGTTATATTTTTGTATAAGATTATTCCAAATTATGGGATAGTTTTCTGGCGTAGCGGACAGCCCAGCGCAAATTGCTTTGGCTTTATCAGTAAGTTTACCAACTAAATAATATACGCGTTCAGTATCCGTTAAATTCGGATTATCATGAATAATACTTTTAAATTGTTGATGAAACATAGGCCAATGACGAATATCGCCATCAAACGATTGTAATTCAATAGGCGGCAACTTATTGTGGTAAGAAGAAGACTTGGATTCAGTCTTTATCGGAATATTAGAGTCTTTCTGTAACTTAGAAAGAACCCCCTTTATATGACAGTATAACTCTTCAAATGCGATCCAGGTTTGATAATCAACGGAACTGGTGGGGTTGGCTTGTAAGTAGACATTATTATAATCATCAACAACCTTTTCGAAATCAGTACGTAACGTATCTACATTACTAGCGTTTAACAAGGATGTATCACGCTGTTGTTCATCAGCGATAGCCGATCGCGACAATTCGTAAATTTTTTGCAAACGCGAGAACATTGCTTCTCGTTTTGCTCGAAGAATGACAACCTTTGGGTCCTCCCGGCATGGCGACCGTTCTTCACCCCTAGATTTACTAATTATTCAGCGGATTAATTTAATAAAAGCAGGCGATAATAAATAAAGTATGCGTTTGTTGGTTTTAATAGCTTAAAAACCAATTGCTATTAAATTAAAGCGGTACCTAAGTATTTATAAACGATTAAGTACAACTAAGCGAATGAGTTACCCTAACTACCGAGATATGCACCTATGAAATTATTTAATTAGCTTTAATAGCCTATAACCAATTAAATAATTAGCGAGCGTAAAATATAATATTATTAATAACTTAGCGTATTGTGAAGTGAAAATGAGCGCGTTAAGTAGGTAGGTGGCACGTATTAGCTGCGACGCGAGCCAAGCGGGGCACAGAATGCTACCTGCATACAGCGTATGATTGTAAAGAAAATAATTTTAAGTACGTAATTACGATTATCAATCTATAAGCACTGTCCTTCAACACAAATAAATGCCTGCGAATTAGATTGCAGAAATCTAGAAGCGATTGAATATACTTATGACTTATGTATATTATCAAAGCGGGCGGGAATAATTTATAATTAAATAGGCTTTTAATTGTTATTTCACAGACAGATAGATAATTATAGCGATTAGATAATCGAATAATGAAACCATTGGATGGGACCAAAAAAGGTATCAAATCCGGTGAGATGGACCAAAAAAGGTGGCGGGTTTAAAATATGGCTAGAAGCCAAGAAATAGCGGTTTTTATATTTTTAAGTGTGGACTGTATTAGGTGTATTAATTAGTAGGTATTGAACGCTACTCGACGCTGTAAAACGCAGGTAATCAGACAAGGAAAAATGTAGGAAACAGCGAGCACCACTCACCTGATGATTAGCTGGTACCAGGCACAATGTGTCGACACAAAAAGTTCACAAAAATTCACAATTATAGGCAATAGAAGCACTCTCGCGGCGGCGGTGTGCTGTTAGGCTCGTGGTTAGAGGGTTACTAAGCGGATATAGGCTACTCGAGGAAGAACGGGGTTGGTTGATTTGGAAATACGTCATTTACGTCACAAGAGAGCGTTCAGAAATGCATGATTAATTTAAATACCAAACAACTGGTTTGTTATCCGGATTAATGTCCAAAGCATCTAAATTAATTATAATTTTGCTTAAAGTTGCGTTAATTTCTCTAAGGTCTGTTTGAATGTCATAGCAAGAGTCATAAATCGCGTCCGCAGGATATTCAGAAACAATTTTACTTATTTGCAACCTAAGATCCTCAACCCTTTCTTTAGGTTCTAAACCGCGTATGGCTACTTCATACGTGAGTTCCGGTTTAGTTAAGTGTAAATATTTAATGGTACGGTCCATTTTAAAATGAAATATTTTTTAATGTAATTAAATTAAAAAATGAAATATTTTAAAACTATATGTAACGAAATGTGACACGATGTGAGCAAAGTTAAAAAAATAAATAATAATAAATATATTAAGAATGAAGTAAAATAGTGTACGTAACCACTATTATCTTTTCAGAGCACAAAAAGAAATAAAAAAAATAATAAAAAAACACAAAACAATAAATGTTTTGCAACAATAAAAAAATAATTAATGCAACAATTGCACCAAAAAAAGAAAAATTAAAATCTCTGAAAAGAACGTTAATTACGCACAACACAAATGCAAATATAAAATGCTAGAAAAAAACACAAAATATAAATACACAAAAATCAGTATGCACAGCAAAAAATATTGAAAAGAAATTGTCACTAAAATATTGCAAGGCGAAAGAAAAAAAATCAGTCCACTATGCAGACTATGCCTGTGCGTGGGTAATCCGAGATGGTATTGGATACCCTTGTGGAGCCAGAAAACAATAATCGGCTACCCGTTCCTCTTTAAGGAGAAGCGGGTCAGTGGTACTCCCCCGTTCAGCCTCCGTCCACAAAAGGCTTACCACTTGGAGCTGAAAAATACCGACACCACAATAATACACAAAACAAAAAACTTCCCTGTGCTTTGCCTTTAATATTTGGGCGCCACTGTTACGTGGGGTGCCACTGTTACGTGAACAGTACGTTGAACGTCACTGTTACGTTTGCCTGACGGCTAGGTACAAGAAATAAGTACAACAAGTAAAATAACAAGTAGTTTATTGAATCGACAAAAAAATAAAATACGTTAACCCGGCAGGAAGTTAAATTTTCACTAATAAAATTGAAACTCTATAGTCTCTAAAAAATCGCACTAGAACCAATCTCTAAGGTCTCTAAAATAAAGTCAAACACACGGGTGTGGATTCGCGGCACAGGGAAGTTATCTGGTCGGAACAATAAAATAGTGCAGGGCTTAGCTTTTGGCCGTCCGAGTCCTCGACGCTTGGGGTCTTCGATAGTGCCTTCAGTCAACACTCGGTTACTTGAAGGGCACCGGTGGCTCGGGTATTGCAGTGCAGCGTGAAGCGTCGCCGCTTGTACAGACAATCTGTACGGTGAACGGTGGAGTCCCAACGGTGAACAGTGTAACGGGGAACTCCAAGCGGGCACGGTGTAGTCCCGACAGTGAACTCCAAACGGGGAACTCCCAACAGTGAATTCCAACGGGGAACGGTGAACCCCTAGCGGTGCACCCCCAATCCTGGAACGCGTTGAAACATCTTCTGTAGCGCGAAAGATCCGATGCCCTGGCACTAGTGTGACCAGATATGGGCGTCGGTATCTTTCGCAAAACAATTAAACATTATGCGAAATGGAGTGGTGAAATGCATTTCCGGTTGAAACGTAATTTAAAGAAATTAAATATTTAAATGAAATATTTTTACCCAACCCAGAATCAAGTTCCCAATGTTTTATATGCCGGATAATCACCATTCCACAACGCCATGCAGAACAAAGAAAACATTACATTTTACATTAGCAATTATAATAAAAACATATAGAAAGAACAAAGACTTTTAATATTTATTTCCCCGGTACTTTCCCTTATAATAACAAAACTAAATATATCTCCCAGCTGTGTGATGAACTAATAGAATAAAGAATAATTTATGTAAGTAACTACATTACAGTTGGCTATAACACTTAAGGAAATTAAGACATTCTTATACAACAATGCACACATTAGAATTTCCTAGCTTCAATACCCTTACAAAAAAGTGGCTACAAAAATCAACCCCGTGTGCGTACCAAACTTGACATTGACGCCGCTGTGGCTGACCTAAACATGACTGACTGGACTAATATTATAAATGAGCGGGATGTCAACAAAGCTACATCCTTATTTAGTAATGTCTTGACAAACTGCGTCCAAAAGCACTCCATTACAACTAAAATTAGTCGCAAATACCGACATCTTAGACCATGGATCACCGCTGGTTTAATACGCTGCATTTTAAATCGCGACAAACTACACATGGAGTACAGGTCCCATCCAACTGATAATACTCGCCGCAAAATTTACATGAGATATAGAAATTTTCTTTGTACGCTTCTTCGAAAAGTCAAATTGCAGTATAATAGTAGTTTAATCGAAAAAAATAAAAATGACCCTAAAAAGCTATGGAAAACCATTAAAAATATTAGTCAAACTTCCAGTCGTTCTGACGCGCCTGTTGAGCTATTAAAATCAAGCAATGACGTTGAAAGTTCGCTTAACTTATGTAACGCACACTTCGTCACTGTAGGTAAAACTCTGGCGAATAATATTTTAACCAATCTTCAACAAACACATGACTCGCTATTAGAATCATTCAGATATTCGGACAACCTATTTTCTACTTTCTTTCTTGCTCCAACTGACCCGTCAGAAGTACGTAAATTCATATTAAACATAAAAAATGATAGCTCGCCTGGTTTAGATAATCTTACACCTCCCCTACTTAAAAAAGCCCTGCCCTTTCTGCTTTCCGTTCTTACGCATATTTTCAATCTAAGTTTGGAAACGGGGGTTTTTCCAAATTGCTGGAAAGTCGCAGCCGTGTCCCCAATATATAAGAGTGGTCCTAAACGTTCCCCGGATAGTTATAGACCAATTGCTTTGCTAAGTATACTAGCTAAAGCTCTGGAAAAAATTGTTAACTGTCGTTTAATATCTTTTATAGATAAGCACCACCTTGTTTCAGAAAGGCAGTTTGGCTTTAGACAGGGAAAATCAACCGAAGAGGCTGTGTCTCTCCTAACCAACCTAATTTCTACACATATTGACAATGGAGAGCGTTGTCTCGGTGTCTTTCTCGACCTGGCGAAGGCGTTCGACACAGTCTCAATCGGATTACTCTTAAAAAAACTAGAATCAGTGGGTATAAGAGGTCTTCCACTGGACTGGTTTAAAAGCTATCTCAGTAATCGGTCGCAGCGTATAAAAATAGGCAATCTTCTAAGCTCCGAGCTCCCTATAGAATACGGTTTACCCCAAGGCAATGCGCTCTCTCCAACTCTATTTTTACTGTACATTGACGAAATTTTGAACCTCCCCTTTCTGAACTCTGATATTGTAGGTTATGCGGATGATACTTCACTTTTAATCTACGGTAAAGATTGGGATCAAGTTATAAGCCGCGCCGAGGCGAGTTTATCTTTGGTAGGTGAAGCTCTCAATAAGAAGCTATTAACACTTAATATTAAGAAAACAAAATTTATAGCATTTTGTAAAACAGCTTCTTCATGTCCGCCACCTGATATAACATTAAAATTTCACTCTTGCGCAAGAGATTTTAACAACAGTTCGAGTTGCAACTGTAGGTGGGTTGAACGTTCTCGTACTATAAAGTACTTAGGGATTACATTAGATGAAAACCTGACCTATAAACATCACATTAATGAGCTATCTGGAAGAGTTCGGAAACTCATTTATGTAATGAAAAATCTTCGTGATTGCACGCCCTCCGAAATACTTCGAGTCGTCTACATTTCTCTTTGTCAATCTATAATTCAGTACTGTATCACGGTTTGGGGCAGTGCTGGTAAAACCTATTTTATGCAAATAGAAAGAGCACAGCGCGCCCTCATCAAGGTCACTTTAAGAAAACCTTTCCGATTCTCTACAGATAAATTGTACAACGAATTTAAAGTCCTCCGTGTTCGCCAGCTATTTGTATTATATGCTGTTGCTAAAACCCATAGAACGGTCAAATTACGTCCTGACTACTCTAATCTTATACTCAAACGAACCTACAGTATCCCGCTCCCACGTGTTAGATCAGAAATTGCTCGGCGCTGTCCACGGTTTTCTTTACCGTACACATACAATAAGGTATGTAAACTAGTCCCGATAAAAAATTGTAACAATTATACTTGCAAAAATATAGTTAAGTCATGGCTGTACGAACTTTCATACAGTGATACAGAAAATCTTATTTAAGTAGCTGCAAATACACACACACACACACACACACACACATACACACACACACATACACACACACACACACACACACAACCGCACACATACACCACAACTGATAGATAACCTAGAATAAATTAAGATCTTGTGTTATATGTACCTACTTTTTATTTTATTTTTTTGTTAAGTATTCTTTATTAAGTTATTATAATTTTTTATTTTTTTTGTACTTATTTTCTTTGCATAATTTAGTCTCAGCCTACAATCCTGCAGTTCCTAGTACACACTTTTAATTAAACTGTATAACTTCGTACCCCAGAATCCCAAGATACAGGCTTTTTGTCTAGTTTGGGCTTCGTCAGTATCCTGTGCCGACATTGTATTATCGTAGGGCTGATAAGTTTTTGTACTTACAACTTATTTTAAACTATTTGTGGCATTAAATAAATTATTATTATTATTATTATAGAAATACAAGACTATAAGTTTAATTTACAATGACAAACTTGTAAACAATTTTTTACTCTGGAAAATTCTATTAGACTACTAATTATGAAAAACACAATGATTATTCCTTGCAAGTATAACTGATATTATGGAATTTAAACTATCTGGACATTCTAAAATAACAATTACTCATTAGAATATAGGTTAAGATGACTGGCATAGACTACACAATGGAATTAGTTATTGAGACTATATTTCACCTGATTCTTGTGATGGCTAAAACTGATTGGGCTTTAATATTAAGATATAGGAATTTTATAAGGAAAATACCGTGTCAAAACATATATAAG
Source organism: Furcula furcula (assembly GCA_911728495.1). NCBI lineage: Eukaryota > Metazoa > Arthropoda > Insecta > Lepidoptera > Notodontidae > Furcula > Furcula furcula. Next base: position 24,808,754 of record OU452257.1, on the reverse strand, counting down.
AGTTATTGGAATGAAAACATAAATGAGGTTATAATTGATTGCCATTAAAACATCCTGTCACATTCAGTACATTGAAGAAGTGAAATTAAGAAATAAAATAGCCATAGCGACGTTAATATTACTATAAAAAGGTTGAGATATTACTTGCTAGACTGTAACTGGATTACCTAACATGAAAATTAATTAATTTGGATAATTGTATAAACTTACCAGGGGGTTAAAATCCGGTTTTTTAAAAAGAACTACAAAGTGAAATACTCTAATCACTGGCTCACAGAATTTCGTACTTTAGCACCGAACTCTTGCTTACAAATCACACGCGTGTCACTTCACAAACAAAAATCCCACATGAAAATGATGCGATTCTCTCGGCCATTCTTAAATATATACCTACAATGAACTACGGCGCTCGCGACGCGACGAGAATGAAATTCCGAATCCATTCCTTCTATCCGCCATCAAAACAAGTGCGACGGAGATACGAAATAGACAACAATAATGCTTCCGAGCGAGAAGGAACATCCCTAGAAAGGACTGGAAGCTCAAGATAATAAAGTTCGTTGATTCGGTTTCTAGAGAATTATTCTGGAAATTGACACTGAATGGCGCTGTGAGCGCTAATACTAGTTGCGTCGCGCGGCTTCCGTACGATAATAGAAATATGGTATTGCGGTTGTTTGTTCGTAAAGTTTTTTATTTTACTATTTAATGATTCTACGTTGTTACAACGTAACACTATGAAGGTCAAACGAAATCCAAGGGTGTTAGAGCTACAACGGCCTTGGTCGGACGCCAACGGCACGTGTAACGTTAGAGATGTGCAAGAGCAAAAATAAGGTGTCGACATAACATCGTATCGACATTTTTAAAACATATGTCGTATAATAATCTTATATTAAATGAAAAATTTCGTTATTATTTAAAAGAATATTGGCGGTTTCAAGTTTTAGTTATCTACTTAAGTATCACAAGAATATCAATTTTAACCGTCCAAACATTGTCAAAATAGAAAAGACACTTGGGTGGTGGGTGCCCCAACTCTTTATATCCCTCGCTGGAGACAAAGATATTGTAATCTAGACAAAAAATATTTATTTTAATATTATTTTTCGATAATTCATTTTTTATATCGATATATCTAGATAAAATATCAAGTATGTCGATCGAAGGAGATATCGAAATATTAAATATCTCGGAGAAATATCCCTCTATCTAAACATAAAATATCGACATATCGATATTTTTCCTAGAATCATAGCCACTCTATCAAGTTAGTGCCTGTGGTTTATAACCGTGTAGCCAGCACGCCAACGGTGGACGTCCCAACCACTTGACCTTTGTTGGAGGCTGGTTAGTAACTGGGTGGCTACACGGTTAGTAACCAGCCGTATCGATATTTAAATGAAAAATAGTTTAATATTTTTACGGATTATATCGCGGTTTATTTTTTATTTTAATTATATTGTATCGATATTTTTAACCACCGATCAAAAAGGAGGGGTCTTATAAGTTCGACGTAGTCTGTCTGTGGCATCATAGCGCTCCAACGAGTGGACGGGTTTCAATGCGCGTTTTTTTTTATGTGAAAGCTAGTTAAAGAGATAGGGTTCATAGCTATGTATCATGAAAATCAGTCCAGCTGTTTAGAGATCAGCTCTTTTCCAAATAGATGTAGGGATACATTAGTTATATAGATAGTAACATACATTTTCTAGTACTTCCATTCGTCCAAAAGTCACGAAATGTACACGTCTTTATCCAGTGCTACTAAAGAATACGTGGTTATCTTGGTCAGGGTTTAATGACACAATCACTGAACCAATAAACGTAGACATACTAAATTTATACTCTCTGGACATGACATGACGAGTAGGTGGTAGAAATATTGTGAACAGGATCCGATGATGGACGAAGATATTTCTTCAATAAACCTAGCCAATACTTCTCAGTGCCAGTCAGTCAGCAGTCTTGTGCGCCTGCTCGTTGATTTGAAAGATCTTTCCGTACTAGTACAGTTTCGGAAGTGAACGAGTTCACACTAACCGTACGGTACTACGGTACTTAATAGGTAGTTTACAAATGTTTCAGAACGATTGCACCTGTTTACTAACTTCTGTCTTGTAATTTTATTTTAATCTAGAACATACAGTATAATTAGGTATTATCAAATGTATGCAATGTATGGAATCTCGAAAGTTCTTTTTGTACCACAACAAGACCCATGTGTACACAATACACCGCCCAACTATCGGTGTTCGACCACCGAATCTATTCGATGAGCACTGCGCAACGGTTCCTAACCGTTCACCGTTCCTGTAGTACACAAGACTACTAAACATAAAATATCGACATATCGATATTTTTCCTGGAATCATAGCCACTTTATCAAGTTAGTGCCTGTGGTTTATAACCGTGTAGCCAGCACGCCAACGGTGGATATCCCAACCTCTTGACCTTGGTTGGAGGCTGGTTTATAACCGTGTAGCCACGGTGTTAGTTTTGCGGTTTGGTTTTTTTCCTATCTGAGGCGTTAGACGAATAGTAAAATAACAATAACTTTAATACGTCCAGATGATATGAAATCCTCAGTGTGGGAGTCCGACTAGCATTTGACCGGTTTTTTAAAAGCTATCACCGGATCACAATGCGGCCTCAACGGCCATGCGGAGATGCAGCAAGAAACTCAGTGGGCTTGTCATTTTTTAACCGACTTCAAAAAAGAGGAGGTTCTCAATTCGTCTGTATATATATATATATATATATTTTTATATAAGTTCGCGCATAACTCTGGCAATTATGAACCGATTTGAAAAAATCTTTCTTCCATCCATTCTTCAATCCATTGATTGGGTCCCATTAAAAAATGATTGCTTAGTAATAGGTAGTTCCTGAAAAAACAAGAATGTTGACTGCGCAGGAAAGCTGCAGGAAAGCCTATATAGATGATTTTATGTCGCTTTTTAAGGACAAAAATGGTCATAACTCTGGCAAATATTTACCAATTTCAATGATTCTTTTTTTATTCGAAAGAAGAAACCACTGTAATGAATCTGTATGAAATTTATCACAACCCGATAAGAACTTCCTGGAGGACCATCAACGATGAGGAGGAATTTATCTGGTAAAAACCATAAAACTGATGTTCTCCATTACATTGCTCTGACAATTATGAACCGATTTCGATGATTCTTTTTTTATTCGAGAGAGTAAACTACTATGATGATACCATGCAAATTTCATTACGACCGGATATTTTTTTTCTGAAGAAACATGAATTATGTAAAACTATGTAGACGATAATGTGACCATAACCTACCTAGATCATTTTACGGTCTTCGATGGTTCAATCTTTATATATGAAAATATCACTAAAAAGATTAAAATAAAATCTTTTTTAAGAAAAATTTAACCGACTTCAATATCACTGAAAAGTATAAAATAATTTAAATATTATTGAAGTTGGTGCCCAATATACACAGTCGGTAAGCTAACACCAACTTCAATCATATTTAAATTATTTTATACTTTTCATTGATATTGAAGTCGGTAATTTTTTTTTTTTAAATATTTTATTTTAAACATTGTTTGTCTTGTTACAATTAGATCAGCATCAGCGACAGTGTGTCCTGCCGTTCAAAAGATCAAATAAGAGAGAGAAAAAAATACGACGAAAATAAAACAAACTAAAAAGCGAAAGGGATAGTAGTCGGACCAGTTCCCCCAAGCAGCACCCGCGCACGAGGGTGACTCGAGCAGCAACCATATTATAGGGAAAGGGGTGACCCGCCAAACGAAGCCGCCACAAGCAAAGACTTTTCGATGACGAGCACGACCGCATGGTATGGTATCTTAGAAGAAATGGAAAAAGCTACCAGTAGCACCCTCATGCGGCGTGATTTGCTACTTTTCTCTGTTCGGTAAACTTTAGCAATGAAACTAAGATAGTAGATCAGTATTTTACAATTATTATCATGAGACTTGTAGCGGTATCGGTAAATAGGTTGGGATCAGAATAATACGTTTTTTATTTTATGCCTATAATACTTATGCATATACTACTGACATCCGCGTGCTTTATATCGGATAGTACAAAGTTTTAGCTATTTTTTTTATTCAAAAATGCCCGAGGCTATTTATAGTTTCAAATCACACCGCTGGAGGCGCTGGTGTTGGGGGCACGTTTTGACGTGGGAGTTAGCTATCTATTTCTAAGTAATATACTCTTATCTACGCATGACCTATCTAAAATCTCAGTGGCTCACATCTAACTTCTGCTGTTAAGCATTGTCCGCTGAAGCTGTAATGGCCATCTGCGGCCAACAGCGTCTATCATTCCCAAAAAAAAAGTACCTCGTCAGGCAAGACACAAAGCACTTTAACATACTACACTACAATATATATTTATAAGATTTTTTAATATTTCTTTAACTACATAAAAACTTGTAAGAGTAATGCAGTTTAAGCCCACGCAGCTTTATCCTACAGGTAATCCGAGATGTTAAAATAGCTTTTAATAAAAATGCGAGGTATACTAAATTGTGGTTGGTACTATTTTTGTTTCTGGAATGGTGGGTCTTAGGCATTACAGGAGAAGAAGGATGCCTTTAAAGAATGTCATGATTGTAAGAGTAATAATGAACTGGCCCAATTAAAGCAAACAACATACAATAAAGCAAAGAAAAACGCAAAAAAAGCTGTTGCTATAGCTAAATCTGAAAAACAGGATAAACTGCTAACTAAATTGGACAGTTCAGTGGGGCAAAAGCTCCTATATAGAATGGTTAAAACAAGAGAAAACAACAATAAAGACCTGACCCACATAAGGTGTATGAAAGATGAAGCAGGGAAGGTTTTAACAAAGGATGATGAGATTAAAACACGATGGAAGAATTATTTTGAAAAGCTTCTGAATATGGAGAATGACTGGAATGGTATTATAACGGGCCTGTTGGTCACTAGACAAACAGGCCCGTTATAATACCATTCCAGCAGACAGGGACAGCAGACAGGGTCACTAACCGCTAGGTTAGTGACCCTGTCTGCTACCCAACAGGTCGTGGGTTCGATTCCCACCAAGTGTCTGGGTGTTTTATCTATATAAGTATGTATTTACAAAAAAAAAAGTATATATGTATTAGTATCAGTTGTCTGGTTTCCATAGTACAGGCTCTGCCTAGTTTGGGATCAGATGACCGTGTGTGAATTGTCCCAGGATATTATTATTATATTATTATTAAGTTAATGGCACATAGTATGAAAATATGGGAGAAAGTGATAGAGAAAAGGATGAGAGCAGAATGTGAAGTCACCCAAAACCAGTTTGGTTTTATGCCTGGACGAGGAACAATGGATGCCATATTCTCCGTACGCCAACTGATGGAGAAATACCGACAAGCGCATAAAAACCTGCATATGGTGTTTATTGACCTCGAAAAGGCATACGACAGTGTTCCGCGGCAGGTTTTGTGGTGGGCGATGCAGAGGAAAGGTGTGCCTGCGAAGTATGTGCACTTGACTCAGGCCATGTACAAGAACCCGGTCACCAAGGTGAAATCGGCAGCTGGAGTAACGGATGGATTTGGAGTCTCGGTAGGCCTACACCAGGGTTCGGATCTTAGCCCATATCTGTTTCTCCTGGTTATGGAAGCTCGAACATCAACCATACAAGGAGAAGCACCCTGGTGTATGCTTTTTGCAGACGACATAGTCTTGATTGAAGTGGATGGTGCAGTATTACCACAGACAAGTTAACATAAAAGACGTAGCATTGTACCTTTATTGTATGAGAACGCTGATGCCCAAAGTCGGTGGGGGACGAGGGAAGGTCGTCACTTGTAATTGGTTAGTTTAGATTATGACGCTTGCTACGTCATCAAACCGTCATAAACGGGTCGCTAGCCACGCCCAGGTAGTGATGTGTAAGTGTCGATATTTTATTTCGATAACTAATTTCAATTATCAGGTAAAAGAGTGTAATCAATTTTAGAAATCTTGATTGAATTCCACTACAAATGTTGGAAGAGAATCATTAAAGTTTTGTATGGTCAGGGTTGGCTGTCATGTTTCTTCATCGATAGTTTTATCGCTTTATGAGAGAAATTAAACGTCTGAACATAAAGTAATAATGTTTATAATATAGTAAAAATAAATATTAATTTTATATAACTTGGTTGACCAAACAGAACGTAGGATTTACACAAATATCTACACTAATATTATAAAGAGGAAAACTTTGTTTGTTTGGTTGTAATGAATAGGCTCAAAAACTACTGGACCGTTTTTAAAAATTCTTTCACCATTCGAAAGCTACATTATCCACGAGTAACTAGGCTAAATTTTATTTTGGAAAAAAATAGGGTTCCGTAAGATATTTGGGTTTTTTCGGACACAAGGTGTAAAAAATCAACCAGAAAAGTTACTTATTTTGCGTACACTGCCTAAACTATAAAAGATAGAACCATAAAATGTTCTAATTAATTGTAGATCTTATAAATATCTACAAAAAAGTCCGCGGTACACTGTCTATGTCGAGGCCCAACAACCATTTTTTTATTTAAAAATCTTGAATTTTGTTTGGACTACATTTAAACGCATTTATTTTACTCATGCTATTAATCCTTATCAAAATAATTTTTATTTCATCATTAAGTACAGTTTATGTAGATAATATTTGGTCTTTGAATGATTAAAATTGGACATTTGGTTTTGAAATTAAAATATTACGATTTCTGCTGCACGGCCCGTTGCGAAGTGAGCGTCACCAAGGCGGGGTGCGCATGCGGGAGGGGAGTTTAGATCTATGAGTAAGGTTACTCGCGGCTCAGACGCGAGGTCGGCTTCCTCTCGATTTTTTTTAGATTTCTTTCTTAAAACTACACCTACGCAAAAGTTCTTCTCAGAGCTAATCAACAGTTCTTTTCAGGGCTAAACAACAGATTTTTTCAGGGGTTACCAACAGTTCTTTTCAGCGCTAGAATATGTTGTTAACACGCTGTTAGCATTTTCTTAAACATTTGAAAATGCCTAAGAGAGCCAGGTCTCAACTTTCTAAACATAGTTCTCAAGCACGGGCAGCAAGAATACGTCGTATGGGAGAATCTTCACCTGAACGTTCACAGTGCCTTGCTGATCAAAATCAGAGAAACTCTCAGGTAAGCGCACGAGAGTCGAGTGTCGAACGTTCGCAATGCCTTGCACAACAAAATCTGAGAACCTCTGAGTTACGTGCACGAGAGTCGGGTGAACCGATATGTATGAAATTTTGCGGGTAGGTCTGATAATAGGTTATAAAGTATATTTTATGCCGCTGATACGTAGTAGAAGTATATAGAACGAGAGGAGGGTGCAAGAGAGGGAGAGGGGAGGGTGATGGAGTGAGTGATCGGAGGAGTTAGGTGGAGCAAGGGGGGGGGGGAGTGAGAGGGAGCAAGTTGGGAGAAGAGAGATGAGGGAGAGGGTTCAGAGAGGACAACGGGCAGAGGAAGAGGGGAAGTGTGACGGGGACCGAAGTGGGAGGGGAGATAAATAGCATAGAATTAGATTTTTATTATAAGAGAGAGAGATGGAGAGAGATAAATCAAGGGAGTAGGGAGAAAAGGGGAGCAAAATGTAATTAAAGCGCGGGCGGAGCTGCGCGGGTCAGCTAGTCTCAAATATAATCAGTTATACACTTTATTAGTCGGTCTGCAAGTTGAATTATTGATGAAGAAGGCGCTGCTAAATTCCCAGGATTGTCCTGCTTAACAAACAAAAACAAAACATTATAACTTACATACAGAGCTATCCTCGGATAACTTCATAACGTATTATATTTAAATAAATACGTACCGTAAATAAACGCTTTGCTACTGATGTGGACTCTGATTTTGAAGATAATGATGCTATGAACTCATCCCAAGACAAAAAATATTTAAAAAAGCATAAATTTTGTTACCAAATGTAGTCACACACTCGTTGCAACTGTATCAATAATAATAATTAGTTACAGTTTCATCATTGTATATTGTGTCAATACAACTTTGATTATATATACGTCTAGATAGCGTGTTCGATGTTCAAACACTTGACAATATCAAGTACACCAAAACATCAAATTGGTATACTTGGTTGTTTAGTATCACTTGAACTCTACCGATGGTTTGTGCTCGCAAAAAAAAACTTTTTGCCGAATTGTGTAATCAAATCGTGAAAATATTAACTAAGTAAAATTAATAAAGATCCTAACTTAATTTTCCATTCATAAGTCTTACGATTCTGTGAGGGATTATTATAAAAACTCGATTGTTTTTTACGACAATTTGTACATTGTCCGACTAGACTGGTGTGGCTAGGTAATAATGGGGGAATATATCTTAAGTCTGGGGTAATTTTTTGTAAAATGAATTCAATGAAACTTAATACGTAGTTAGTGACCAAAACATGAAATAAATCAATTATAATAATTTTAATTGATTTTTTTGATAAATTAATTACTTTTATATAGGTAAGTACTTAGAAGTATTTTTTCTTCCTGGTCATGAGGCAAATCTAAAATAAAAATAAAAAAATAAAAAAAAATTGCGTGCGTGGAGTCCCTCCGCGCGGAAGAAGTGAAAGTTCATTCTCGCTCAGTCGATCGGTCGGTCTCGGTCGGTCGGTCCCTCACTCACTCACTCACTCACACACACACACACATACAGTCAAAACACACACACACACACTAACTCAACTCAACTCCACTCAACTCCACTCTGAACTCCACTCTAAACTCCACTCTGAACTCCACTCTGAACTCCACTCTGAACTCCACTCTGAACTCCACTCTGAACTCCACTCTGAGCTCCACTCTGAGCTCCACTCTGAACTCCACTCTGAACTCCACTCTGAACTCCACTCTGAACTCCACTCTGAACTCCACTCTGAACTCCACTCACCCACTCACTCAGTGACGGCGTCACATGAGCGCTTTCATAACCTTAACAAATTTACGCCTATCGCCTATCGTTTAACACCTATCACTTAACGCGTTAAGGTGCTTCATTTAACGCTTGACGCGTTATGTGATAACATTTTTGGAAGTCGCATAAGAAGTTTCACTTCAATAAAATAAAAGAAAATAAAATAATCTAAAATAAAATAGATTACTTTATATTTTTTTATTTTATTTTATTTTAGATTATTCTATCCTATTCTATTCTATTCTATTCTATTCTATTCTATTCTATTCTATTCTATTCTATTCTATTCTATTCTATTCTATTCTATTCTATTCTATTCTATTCTATTCTATTCTATTCTATTCTATTCTATTCTATTCTATTCTATTCTATTCTATTCTATTCTATTCTATTCTATTCTATTCTATTCTATTCTATTCTATTCTATTCTATTCTATTCTATTCTATTCTATTCTATTCTATTCTATTCTATTCTATTCTATTCTATTCTATTCTATTCTATTCTATTCTATTCTATTCTATTCTATTCTATTCTATTCTATTCTATTCTATTCTATTCTATTCTATTCTATTCTATTCTATTCTATTCTATTCTATTCTATTCTATTCTATTCTATTCTATTCTATTCTATTCTATTCTATTCTATTCTATTCTATTCTATTCTATTCTATTCTATTCTATTCTATTCTATTCTATTCTATTCTATTCTATTCTACTCTACTCTACTCTACTCTACTCTACTCTACTCTACTCTACTCTACTCTACTCTACTCTACTCTACTCTACTCTACTCTACTCTACTCTACTCTACTCTACTCTACTCTACTCTACTCTACTCTACTCTACTCTACTCTACTCTACTCTACTCTACTCTACTCTACTCTACTCTACTCTACTCTACTCTACTCTACTCTACTCTACTCTACTCTACTCTACTCTACTCTACTCTACTCTACTCTACTCTACTCTACTCTACTCTACTCTACTCTACTCTACTCTACTCTACTCTACTCTACTCTACTCTACTCTACTCTACTCTACTCTACTCTACTCTACTCTACTCTACTCTACTCTACTCTACTCTACTCTACTCTACTCTACTCTACTCTACTCTACTCTACTCTACTCTACTCTACTCTACTCTACTCTACTCTACTCTACTCTACTCTACTCTACTCTACTCTACTCTACTCTACTCTACTCTACTCTACTCTACTCTACTCTACTCTACTCTACTCTACTCTACTCTACTCTACTCTACTCTACTCTACTCTACTCTACTCTACTCTACTCTACTCTACTCTACTCTACTCTACTCTACTCTACTCTACTCTACTCTACTCTACTCTACTCTACTCTACTCTACTCTACTCTACTCTACTCTACTCTACTCTACTCTACTCTACTCTACTCTATTATATTCTATTCTATTTTATTTCGATAACGCTATGGCTATTTATGGGAAAAATATTTATAACTGGAGATCCCCAAACACGCACACAACCACAGATGACGCGAGTGTACAACGAGGCCTGCACGCACACACGAATAATGAGGTTGTTATGCTTATTAACGTAACGTTACAAGACTATTAGGTATCTAGACGTATATATAATCAAAACAATTCAATTAATATTTTTCTATAATATATGATATTTTATCGATACCGATAATCCTGATGTACATAGGTTACTCTTCACTAGCTTAGATGTGCCAGTGACAGTGCGAGACAGCATTATGTGAGTTTGCATTAGAAAGAAAGGGATTTGTAAAAAGACATCAATGGCGGCTCTCCCAAGTGTACTTTTGATTTAAAACAATATTTTGATTGTAATAAGTAAAAATATTACTTACTGGTGGAACGAGATACCATCTTTTTTATAATTTGATGTTGTGCTATACTTTCCACACCATTTCACCGCACAATATGGCATTTTTAATATTATTTTTAGTTGTTAAAGTCAGACCGAATTGGTCCGTAGCGCTTTACGTTTGACGTCGGAATGAGGCCACGAGCGGGGGCGTGGCGCTTAAGTATAATGTGCCACTGCATACCGTTGGCAGCCTGCGGTGCCCTGCTATGAGGTGTCTTTTATGTTAACTTGTCTGTGAGTATTACAAAGCCACCTTAACAACTGGCAGCACGCACTAGAGACTGTAGGATTGAAGATAAGTAGAACCAAAACGGAATACTTGTTTTGTGATTTTGGTGGTGTCGCTAGTGCCGTGAATATCACCATTGACAGCAATGTAATACCATCATGCTCTGATTTTAAGTACCTCGGTTCGTTGCTTCAGCCCGACGGAAATGTGGACCGGGATGTTAAAAGGCGAGTCAACGCCGGATGGCAAAAGTGGCGACAAATAACTAGTACCACATGCGACCCAAAAATGCCGCTGAAACTTAAGGGCAAAATTTATAAATCGGTTATTAGACCAGTTATGCTCTATGGTGCGGAATGTTGGGCCGCTAAAGCGCAGGACGAAAAGTGTGTTCATTCTGCCGAGATGAGAATGTTAAGATAGATGTGTGGAGTGACGCGAATGGATAAGGTGAGGAATGTGTATGTAAGAGGAAGTATGAAAGTAGCGCCTGTCACCGATAAAATTCGGAGTCGGAGGCTATCTTGGTTTGGGCATGTAATGAGGAGAGAGGAGACGCATGTCACGAGAAGAATGATGAGCTTGAATGTGGATGGATATAGAGCGCGCGGAAGGCCGAAGAAGAGATGGATGGATTGTATTACGAATGATATGAAAGTAGCTTGGAAATGACTGCAAATAGAGATGAATGGAAGGATAAAACATATTGCGCCGACCCCAGTTGATGGGATAAGGTGAGGAGAATGATGATGGAACGGTGGGTCTTCTCACTCTAGAGCTTAGACGCAAGCTTCTGCTTATCTTGCATTATTGTATACTGATGCTGTTTAGTTCTATTCGTAATTTAAATAGCTATGTGTATAAACAATGTGAAAGACCAGTCTGCATTAAACGTTAGTGACAGCCGCACGTTGTTTTTTCTTACAATACGTCTAATATTCCGACACACGCAATTGTGAACTCTAAATCAAGCATCGAAGGGAACATAGTGGCCTTACCGAGCCGGATTACCTGTTCGAGCGACGCGCGATAAGAGAACCGCATTCCACAGCTCATTAAGTGCATTTTAATAATTTAGTTAACAAGTAATAGAAGTGCAAATATTACGTTTAACAAACTAAAACTTTTACAATGGAAACGGCCGAACAAATATTAAGTGAATTAGAGGATTTGTACAACATCTTAATAAAGACAACAGATAACTTTAAGAAGTGTCCCAAGGCGCGTTTAACAAAAGGATATTTAGAAGCGAAGCTGCAATGTGTAGACGAGTATTGGTTATCGTTCAGAGCGGCACACAAATGTTTATTGAAGGTGGTTGCAAAGGATGCGAGAAAACAATTAGAATATTTTAACAACGATGTTTACAGCCATTGCGAAGACACATTTATGCAAGTTAAAGCCGATATGAAAGATTTACTTTCCGTTATTTCGACACACAAAGTTATCGACGTATCCGACGTCGGCGGCGCAACGGGTCAATTTATGATAGGCCCACAAATCAAATTACCACAAATTCATTTACCATCATTTTCGGGAAATTATGAAGAATGGCCCACCTTCCAGGATCTTTTTATTTCACTGGTTCATCAAAACAGTACACTCAGCAGCGTTCAAAAGCTTCATTATTTAAAATCAAGCGTGTCGGGTGAAGCTGAAGCATTGCTCAAGCATATACAAATTACGGATGATAATTATAATCAAGCATGGAATATTCTCAAGAGTCGGTATAGCAACAAGCGACTTATTGTCACGTCATTACTCAAGCGCATGTTCAACCAAAGAAAACTACAGAATCAGAGCGCCAATCATATAAAGTCTTTGCACGATACAACTAACGAATGCCTGAACAGTCTAAAGAACCTAGGCATTAGTGTTGAATCCTGGGATCCATTAATAATATTTTTAGTTGTGCAAAAACTCGACGGTGAATCTCATAAAGACTGGGAAGAACATGTTAGCAAGGAAGACAGTGAAACGTTACCTGAGTTATCCAAATTAATGAAGTTTTTGGAATCTAGATTTCGTATGCTTGAGTTGCTTGCGCCCACTTCGACAAGGGAAAGGGGCATAATAAGGGAACGCGCTTTGCACATTTCAACTGCCGAGAAGACTTGTTCAATGTGTGATGATAACCATTCGTTATATAATTGTAAAGACTTTGGGAAAATGGAACCTACAGAACGAGTTGAGTTCGTCAAGAACAAGTTTATTTGCTTTAATTGTTTGAATCCTGGACATTTAGTGAAGAAGTGCAGGCTGTCAACCTCATGCAGAATTTGTCGACGACGTCACCATACACTTCTTCATAATTCAACGCTAAATTCGGGTACCCAAGATCAAACGAGTCATGACATGCAACCAAGGGTATCAGCATATGTAATGTCAGAAGAAAGAGAAGAGGAAGTGGAGATGAATGTTAACACTGTGATGACGTCGCACACACACACAAGGAGAAGGAACGTAGCATTACTAGCAACAGCATTAGTTTCAGTTCGAAGTGAAGCAGGCCACATTACCATATTGAGAGCTTTAATCGATCCTGGTTCCGAGAGCTGTTTTATCACTCAACGAGCAGCCCAAACATTGAGAGCTAGAAGATTTCCAGTCAAGGGAGTAGTTTTAGGAATGGGAAACATGAAGTCTAAAATAGATCAAGCCATTCAAGTGGAGGTATTATCTAGATGCGAAAATTTCAACCTGCACATTGAAGCTTATATCGTAAATAATGAACTCACTAGTCATATTCCTAAGCAAGAAATAGTAAAACACGACTGGCCTCATATTGCGGGACTTACCTTGGCTGATCCCCACTACTTTCAGTCAAATTCAATTGATTTGCTTTTAGGGCACGACGAATACGCACAAATGCTACAGGAGGGCCTATTCAAGGGTCCACCAGGCTCACCATGCGCACAGAAGACCGCTCTGGGATGGATCTTGTTCGGTAAAATAGACGCACCTTATACAGAAAACTCAATGACTGTCTTGCATAATCAAATAGAAATAGACGACATGTTGAAAGTCCTGTGGGAGATAGACACAGACATGACAAGAAAGCTAACAAAAGACGAAGAAGCATGTGAGAAGATTTATAACGAAACACATACACGAAACGAAGAAGGTCGATATGTGGTGAATTTACCATTTAAAACAAATAACCCTAAATCCACGGAAGGAAATACGCGAAGCATAGCGATGAAAAGATTAGAATATTTAGAAAGAAGATTGAATAAAAATCAAGAAGCAAAGAGAACTTACACAGAGGTCATAGAAGAATATATAAGATTGGGACACATGGAAGAAATTCCAGCAGAAGAAATTCAAAACAAGTCTGTTTACCTACCTCACCACGCAGTGGTCCGCTCTGACAAAGAGACGACAAAGGTAAGAATAGTGTTTGACGCTTCTTGTAAGGACTCGAACGGAATATCGCTAAATGATGAACTTTTGACTGGACCGATACTGCAAGAGGACCTGAGAAGTATTATAATGAGGTGGCGACTACACAAAGTATGTTTCGCAAGTGATATAGAGAAGATGTATAGAATGATCCTAGTAAACAAAGACAGTTCTGACTTCCAAAGAGTATTATGGCGACAGAATACTTCTAATTTTGATGAGGTTAAGGACTACAGGCTCCTTACAGTAACCTTCGGAACAGCGTCGGCACCATACCTAGCTGTAAAAACGTTAATGCAAATTGCAAATGATGAAGGCGAAGGTTACCCAGTCGCAGCACGGATGATAAGAGAAGATTTTTACGTCGATGACGTAATGTCTGGCTGCGACACGGTGCTGGAAGCTATAGAAGCAAGTCAGCAGTTAAAGAACATTCTCCAAAAGGGTCATTTTCATCTTCAAAAATGGGCTTCGAACAATACAGAATTTCTTCGATCAATAGAACCCAACGAGCGATCAGTTAATGCTAATCTGGATATAAGAATTGATGGAACTGTTAAGGCTCTTGGACTGTCGTGGAACTTAGGAAGCGATGAGTTTCAGTATACCTTCAAGTTACCACCTCTACCTGAGAATATTACTAAACGAACAATCTTAAGTGATTTACAGAAGCTATATGATCCCCTGGGTTGGATCGCGCCCGCAGTCGTTACAGCTAAGATATTTGTTCAGAGATTATGGTTGAACGGTGTTGGCTGGGACGAGCCAGTCTGTGAAGATTTGAAGGCTCAGTGGATTTCTATACGTACTGAGATGAACAATGCACATAGTATAAAAATAAATCGATGGCTCAACACTTTCAGCACTGCTAAGAAAAACATAACTCTGCATGGATTCAGCGACGCTTCTTTGCACGCGATGTCAGCGGTGGTGTATTGTCGGGTGATTGATGATAACGGAGTCGTCAGAACGAGCATCGTTGCCGCAAGGACAAAGGTCACCCCCGTAAAGGCTCAATCTATGCCTCGTCTTGAGTTATGTGCCGCGGTACTTCTAGCCAAACTACTACGCCACAGCGCTCAAGCTATGAGAATACCATCAGCACAAGTATACGCCTGGACTGACTCATCAATAGTCCTAGCGTGGTTATTTGGTGAACCAATCAAATGGAAACCATTTGTTGCCAATCGGGTTGTGGATATATTAGATCATGTCAGCAACAGCCAGTGGCATCATGTGTTGTCAGAAAATAACCCAGCTGATGTTGCATCTCGAGGATCCACTATTTCAGAATTACAACATAATTCATTATGGTGGTATGGTCCCAAGTTTCTTACTGACAAAAGTATTGAGTTAAAAAGACCAATTATTAGCCACACAGATATTGAAAAACGGAAAACAAGAGTTATGTTGAATACTATTAAAGAAGAAAGGGAAAGGGATTTTTTAAATTTTGAAAATTTCGACAGTTTACGAGAAATGCAAAAAATCATAGTGTGCGCAAGAAGATTATTAAACTTTAAGAAGGAAAACAACACTGATAGAATAACCACAACTGAACTGGAAGATGCTTTAAAATTATGTGTAAAAAAGGCGCAGACAGAAAGTTTCGCAGAAGAGCTCGAGTCAATACGAATACACAAACAAGTGAAGAGCAGAAGCAGTTTAAAGTCTTTGAATCCGTTTATAGACTCAGAAAATATACTACGAGTCGGCGGTAGACTTCGTCACGCAAACATTAATCACGATAGCAAGCACCCTATAATATTGGACCATAAGCATGCGCTAACAGCACTTATAATTTCCGATGCTCACCAGAGAACATTGCATGGTGGCTTACAACTGATGCTGTGTTATCTGCGTTCGCGGTTTTGGATTATCCGAGCAAAGACAGCAGTCAAATCGTTAATTCATAAATGCTTGGTATGTACCAAACTCGCAGCTAAGTCGAAGTCTCAAATGATGGGTGATCTACCTGTCGCAAGAGTAACGCCTTCGCGACCTTTCTTACGCAGTGGAGTGGATTTCGCTGGCCCATACACCATACTCATGTCTAAGGGCAGAGGAGGCAAAACTTTGAAGGCATATGTCTGCATATTTGTGTGTATGTCCACAAAGGCGATCCACCTCGAACTTGCTGGAGATCTAACTTCGGAGGCTTTCATAGGTGCCTTTCGACGTTTTGTTGCAAGAAGGGGAAAATGTGCCCACCTGTGGAGTGATCAAGGCCGAAACTTCGTTGGCGCAAATAAGGAACTCGTACAGGCATGGAAGGAGAGTAAGTTGGAATTTCATGGTCAAATCACTGACAAACTTATTGAAGAAGGCACTCAATGGCATTTTATTCCTCCATATAGCCCGAATTTTGGTGGCCTATGGGAGGCGGGCGTTAAGTCTTTAAAACATCACATGAAGCGCATCTTGACCTGTAACTTGACCTTTGAAGAAATGGCCACACTGCTATGTGAAATCGAATCGTGTCTTAACTCACGACCTCTCTGCCCGATGGATGACTCCGACGTTGATAACGTGGATCCCTTGACACCAGGACACTTTTTAATCGGAGAAGCCCCAACAACAATACCTACACAAGATTTAAGAGAAGTCAGTATACACCATTTGTCCCGTTGGAAGCACACACAGAAGCTTTTAAGAGATTTTTGGCAGAAGTGGCAGCAGGAGTACCTCTCTAGATTGCAACAAAGACCAAAATGGCTTAAATGTAATAGAGAATTCCAAATTAACGACATTGTCCTAATTAAGCAAGACAACCTGCCACCAGGAAAATGGTTACTCGGACGAATAGTGTCTAAACACCCTGGAGCAGACAATATTACACGGGTTTACAGTATAAAAAGCGGTGACACGATCACCAAGAGATGTGTAACTAAATTATGTTTGTTACCAATTCAAAACGATTGATGTATTTGCACATTGATTAGCTAGCCTTAAATTCTCGTAGCATAATGTGTTGTTATTATTATAATTCAATCGGAAATCCCATGTATGC
The DNA here is from genome assembly GCA_911728495.1 of Furcula furcula. Classification (NCBI taxonomy): domain Eukaryota; kingdom Metazoa; phylum Arthropoda; class Insecta; order Lepidoptera; family Notodontidae; genus Furcula; species Furcula furcula. The sequence goes on along the minus strand of OU452257.1, from coordinate 24,791,302 downwards.
TTGTTCTGTTTATAATTTAAGAAATTAAGCAAGGCTTATTTTGTATTTATTTGATGATATGAAAAATTATTTTTTACATGTATTACGCATGTTATTCAATTCTAAGTTGAAATTGTATTGAACTATGAATTACTTTAATAATAATGAACTGAATTGTAATCTCTACTTTCTTTATGCATGTATTAATTATTTAAAAATAGTAAAAGGGGTTTCACCCCTTTTGGCGGGCGGCATGTTTAGTTCTATTCGTAATTTAAATAGCTATGTGTATAAACAATGTGAAAGACCAGTCTGCATTAAACGTTAGTGACAGCCGCACGTTGTTTTTTCTTACAATACGTCTAATATTCCGACACACGCAATTGTGAACTCTAAATCAAGCATCGAAGGGAACAGATGCGTAATCAAGTAGATAACTCGACAGATCTGGGTAGAATGGGCTATTATGTACCGGACAACTATACCCGCGCGGGTCAGCGCAGCTCGCCGGCATCGCCTGCTGGCATCCTTCAGCGAGTTACGCACTCGACATGCCAATAATACGCCTACGGCAAGAGCCGTAATGGTAATAAATTACTTCCTAAATGAGGTTCAAGGTTCCGACATACATACTGACCCCATTGTGTGTATAAAAAAAAATAAAAAAAATAAAATAAAATAAAAAACGACCTTACGCGCTGTGCCAATTTATTCATCATCATCATCATCATCAGCCGGAAGACGTCCACTGCTGAACATAGGCCTCCCCCTTAGAACGCCACAATGAACGACAATTGGCTATTTGCATCCACCGGTTACCTGCGACGCGCACAATGTCGTCTGTCCACCTAGTGGGAGGCCTGCCAACGCTGCGTCTTCCGGTTCGTGGTCGCCACTCGAGAACCTTTCTTCCCCAACGGTTATCGGTTCTTCGAGCGATGTGGCCTGCCCATTGCCACTTCAACTTGCAGATTCTGAGAGCTATGTCGGTGACCTTAGTTCTTCGGCGAATCTCCACATTTCGGATTCTGTCGCGCAAAGAAACTCCGAGCATAGCTCTCTCCATGGCTCGTTGTGTGACTCTGAACTTTTCTAAAAGGCCAGCCGTTAGAGACCACGTCTCAGTACCATATGTCATCACTGGCAACACACACTGGTTAAAAACCTTCGTCTTCAGGCACTGCGGTATTTTGGACGAGAAGATATCGCGTAGTTTCCCGAACGCTGCCCATCCGAGTTGGATTCTTCGGGCGACCTCTTTGTCAAAGTTGGACCGACCTAACTGGACAGTTTGTCCTAGGTATACGTAGTGGTCAACAACTTCGAGTGTATCGTTCCCAACAACTACCGGTACGGGTGCAACATGGACATTAGACATGATCTTCGTCTTGTCCATGTTCATTTTAAGACCCACCTGTTGGGAAACGCTACTGAGGTCGCTGAGCATCGTATTGAGGTCCTCCAGCGACTCTGCCATAATGACTATATTCGCCATTGATGTTGATGCCGAATCCGTACCAGTCCAAGAGCTTGAAAACGTCCTCCAATGCGTTTGAGAACAGTTTCGGAGAAATAACGTCTCCCTGTCTCACACCTCGCTGCAATGGGATTGGTTTCGTGCTCTCTTCCTGTAGTCGGATCGACATGGTGGCGTTGCTGTACAAACACTTCAACACTTCGATGTACCTATAGTCAATGTGGCACCGCTGGAGGGACTGCAATACCGCCCAGGTCTCGATTGAATCGAAGGCTTTTTCGTAGTCCACAAACGCTAGACATAATGGCCGATTATACTCCTCGGTCTTCTGTATAATCTGGCGGAGCGTATGTATGTGGTCTACGGTGCTAAAGCCTTTTCGGAACCCGGCTTGTTCGGGAGGCTGGAAGTCATCAAACCTGCGTTCGAGACGGTTCGTAATGACTCTCGAAAACAGCTTGTATACATGGCTCAGGAGTGAGATGGGTCTATAATTCTTCAATAAAGTGTTATCACCTTTTTTGAAGAAGAGAACCACCACACTCCTGTGCCATGCTTCTGGCGTAGTACCCTCGAGTAAGACGGAATTAAATAACTTCTGGAGGACTAAAAGTACCGGTTTTCCACCCGCTCTCAGAAGTTCTGTTGTGATTCCGTCTTCACCCGGCGCCTTGTTGTTCTTAAGCTGTTTGAGAGCCATTCTAATCTCGTACAAGCTGATGTCTGGGATGTCATCAGTGTAGTGTCGGGTTAGTTGGGCTCTGGTGTCCTGAGCTGTTCGGGCAATGGGTTTTCGTGTCGAGGTGTACAACTGTCCGTAGAACCTCTCGAGCTCTCTCAATATCTCCGACTTTGATGAGATGACACTGCCGTCGTCGATCTTCAGCTTGGTCACTTGGCTTTGCCCAATAGACGAATTCTTTGCAAACACTTTAGAGCCTTGGTTCCGCTCAATTGCGTCCTTAATACATGCTGTATTATAGGAACGCAAGTCGTGTCGCATGGATTTCGAGATTCGTCTATTGAGTTCAGCATATTCCGACATATCAGCTGAAGATTGCAGTCTCATCTCAGTTCGGGTTTCCATTAACTTAGTGGTTTGATTGGAGAGCTTCTGAGGCTTATTACGGCGTGGGGTCTTAAAGAACTTGGACCCCACTGCATGGACAGTTTGCACCAACCCATTGTTTAACTCGTCCGCAGTTTCGCATTCGGCTAGGCACTGGAAGCGATTGTGTAGTTCGAGTTGAAAGTCTTCGGGGTTTTGGATTTGGGCGGTTCCCGGGCGGAGCGTGGACTTCATCAGACGGGACCTCTCAAGCTTGACATTGATATTCAATGTGCCTCTAACAATGCGGTGATCGCTACCGGTTTTCACCCTGCCGATCACAGAGACATCATCGAATATATGCTTGTTGGTCGTCATGATGAAGTCGATCTCATTTTTGGTTGAACCATCGGGGCTTATCCACGTCCACTTCCTGGATGGTCGCTTCTTGAAGAAGGAGTTCATCACAAAGAGTCCCTCCTTCTCCATGAAGTCGACCAGCCGCTGGCCCCTTTGGTTCCGCTGTCCGTACCCATATGACCCCACTTTCAACTCATCGCCATTCCGTGTGCCCACCTTCGCGTTGAAGTCCCCCATAACAACGGTGAAGTGTGTTTTGGAGGTATGTATGGCTTCTGCTATCTCCTCATACATAGCCTCTACTTCATCGTCAGGGTGTGCCGAGGTCGGCGCGTAAACCTGTATAACCTTCAACGAATACCGGCTGGTTATTCTGAGTATAAGGTACGCTACCCTGCTCGACACACTATCGACCTTTATAACGTTGTTAATGAGGGACTTACGGACGAGAAACCCAACACCACCCTGAGATTTTCGGTCTCCTTCCCGGAAGAAGAGCAAGTTTCCGGAATCAAGGGTTATCGTATCCTGACCCTCTCGTCGGATTTCAGATAATCCCAAGATATCCCAACGTAACTTGCTCAATTCTTCCTCCAGCTCGATAATCTTCTCGTCAGTCCTAAGCGTGCGGACATTATGTGTTGCCAGGGCCAAAGTTCGGTGGGGGTGGTAGCGGGGCATCTGCCGGAGATTCTTCGCACCCTCTGCTCGACCGTTACCCCGCCCGCTACCAAGGCGGGGAATAGAGGAGCTGCCGGGGACTGGGGGCCGTAAATTAGCATTGTCAATCATTGGGGGGGGGGGGGGGGGGGTTGCCATAATCCCCACGCTTGGCAGGCGTCTTGGGGATCGCAGTTTCGAAAAGATGGATATATTACACAGAAGACGCTGCTGCCCGTCTTCTGGCTTTCCCTCAATCGCCTCTTACGAAACCCACGGGAAGAGAGGGGGGGATGCAAATTCTTAGCCGGCATCCCACGGCCAATTTATTAATAAAGTTAAATTAAATAAATGTTTTAAGGTGATAAATATACAAATAAAGTGTATTAAGGCAACGTATTTGCCCTAAATGTATTGGATCATTGTTATCTGCGCAATTTTTTACATTGTTACGAACTGCAACGAAGTTAGCTATGATGCGTATCAAGTCTCACCCATGGAGTGAAGGGCGACCCAATTACATTTAATAACAAATAATTGTGGTGGAACTATACTTACAGTGCCTTTTTAATACCAATTATTGAAGTGTCTGCACATAAATACACTTAACTTTAGGCAATTCAAGTTAATGAAATTGTCTACCCACCACAGAATTAGTAGCACAAACGCTATTGCCAACAGATTTTTCTTTCAGCATTTTCAGCACCCACTATAGTTTCGGTAGTAAAACATGATGACTCGCAGGGCAACTACTCGTGATTTGGAGGATAAGCTGAGGGCAACTCTTAAGGAACTGGAGTCCTCAAAGAACTTGTGCCAACAGCTTTTACAGGAGAGAGATGACAGTGAAGTGGAAGTGAAGAAAATTGTTGACAAGAATACTAATCTCAAGAATGAATTAGCCGAACTACATATACAACATATGGATATACTTGACCGGTACAAACAGCTTTATGACATTGTAACTGACTTTGAACACTGCAGTGACATACATCAATTAGCCTTAAACCGTGTAACTAAGTTAGAAATCGAACTAAGCGAAGCCCATAACACTATTTTAAACTTACAATCTGCTAAAATATGTAGAAAATCGGCTTCTACCCAAAATCTTTATAAAGAGTTAGTACATGGTGAGTGTAGTTCTATGTGTGTTTTGCCAACGGTTACAATTGATGGTGGTAAGAATAATAGTAATTTTTGTAATTTCAAAAGTCATAATAAGATAAAAAAATATTTAAAAATTAATAAATTCATAAAAAGAACTAAAAAAGAACTAAGTAAGCAAAAATATATTAAAACAAACATTTGTCTTAGAAAGGAGCTCATACAAACCCGACAGGAAATAGATTTATATAGTGCTGAATTGAATTGTACCAGATCTATGTATAAGTTAGACACAGAGCGACTGCAGGCTGAACTACTAAGAAAAGAAAACTCTATTACTGAGATATTTAATAAATATTCAGTTACTCAAACTGAACTGAATGAACGTATGTGTGAGGCCAGTGATCTAATGGACTTGGTGAGGGAAAATGCTGAGAGGTATGAGACATTGACAAACAATCTCTCGCTCAGCCATTGCCTCTCTACGTTTCCTGAGACTCAGCATATACCTTTACCGAATAGGGTTAAGCCTGAAATAAACTCTAAGAATTGTAGCATAAATAAAACTTTATTATTTAGTGATCAGATTGGTGTAGATTTTGGTACATTGCTAAGTAATAAGCTTAACCAAAGAATTGTCAACCATTGCTATACTAATGTGTCATATAATAGGCTAATAGCAAAGATCACCCAGACAGACATAGATAGGTCAACCAATATAGTCTTATTATTTGGTAACAGTCTGGAAATTGTAAAGAAGGATATTTTAGAAGGTATTAACATCTTATTAAAATTAAACTTTGGAAAACTAATCTTATGTGCCTTCCCTTATTGTAATAATTTAATGAATAGACAAAACAAAAATATTTATTATTTAAATAATCTATTGTTTACATTGTCACAATATAATGACAATATTATATTTTTTGACACAAATAAATTTATTAGTGGATTTAAATTGACGAAGGAAGCTATGTTTATTCCTAAAAAATGTAAATTGTCAATTGCTAGATTAATAGCATATAATATAAATTCTGTTATAGGCCATATAACAAAGACTAAGTTAGGAGACAAGTCCGCTGTGTCGGACTGCACTAATACTGTGATACATAGTTTAAACGACTAACTGAGACAACAGAGAGGCACCATCCTATCTCTAGCATAGTAAAGACGTCTATAATTTTTTTTAATCAAAATATACAAGGATTGACTTCAAAAATGTTAGAATTAGAACTGTTATTAGAAAAAACCAAATATGATGTTGTATGTATTAGTGAGCACTGGCTGAAAGACTATGAGATGCTTGTAAGCTGTAATAACTATTCGGTCGCCAGTTACTATAGTCGTAAGTCCAGGCTTCACGGTGGCTCTTTAATATTAATAAAAAATAATATAAAATGTAGAGAAAGAAAAGATATTGTAGGTCTCTCAGTGGAACAGAATGTTGAAATCTCCTGTATTGAGCTGGACAAGCATATTATAGTGTGTGTGTACAGACCGCCTAACATACAGAATTTTAGTATTTTCGAATGTGTAATGGAGGATGTCTTAAACAAGATTTTTTCCACCAATAAATTTATAATAGTATGTGGTGACTTTAATATTAATATTTTAGAAACTACATGTTACAGTGACAGACTTTTGAGTCTGTTTAAAACATTTAATCTAACAAATGTTTTTCTTGAGCCGACTAGAATCACTTTAACCTCAGCTACATGTATCGATAATATTTTTTGTAATTGTGCATACACTGATAAAGCAGTTGTTAATTACTTACCCTCTGATCATAGTGGACAAACTGTCACATTTAATTACTGTCCGCCTTTAAAAAATATAAAGATAAATGGTAGATACATAACTACTAAAAATTTGCAAGTATACAATAACATATTGTATAATAGACTGAATACTCTTTCTTTTAACTTAAATAATCCGAATGAATTTTACTCCGACTTTTTTTCCATTGTACATTCAGAATATAATAATAATTTTCCAATAAAATCTAAAACAATTAAATACAAATTTCCCTTTAGTGATTGGGCAACTACAGGAATTCGTAAAAGTAGGGACAAACTTTTTGAGCTATACGAGCTAAAGGCCCAGTATAATAGTGTAGCTTTTAACCAATATGTTAGTCGTTTTTCAAACACTTTCCGGAAAGTATGTAAGGCAGCTAAGGCATTATATATAAGTAACATAATAAAGTTGGCTGATAATAAAATAAAAACTACATGGAAATTAGTTAATAGTGAACTTGGAAAAGACAAGAAGCGTAATACTGATTTTACAATTGAAACTTCGCGTGGACTCATCAGTTCTGATCCACAAATAGCACAAGAGTTTGAAAACTTTTTTACCAACATTCCGAAAAAGACTACAGAACATTTAAGCTGCTCTCCGTCTCTTAAAGAGAATGTATCTTCTTGCTCAGTAGAATTTTCTTTTGAACATACGGATCCACAGTCTATTATTAGAACGTTTAAACATATTAAAATTAAATCAACCGAAGACTTATGGGGGATGTCCGTTAAAGCTTGTAGATCAGTTATCGATACTGTGGCGCCATATTTAGCTTTGATTTTTAATAAGTGTGTTGATGATGGGGTATTCCCAGATTTTATGAAATATAGTAAAGTTATCCCTCTACTTAAATCAGGTAACTCAAAAGATCCCAATAATTATAGGCCAGTATCGGTTCTGCCAGTCTTTAGCAAGGTTTTCGAAAAGATAATATTTAAACAAATACTACAGCACTTTAACAAAAATAACATTCTGCATAATCAGCAATATGGATTTACTAAAGGCCGTTGTACGACTGACGTTGGTGTAAGCCTAATACAACATATATTTAACGCCTGGGAGGACGCACAGGATGCTATTGGCATCTTTTGCGATCTCTCAAAGGCTTTCGATTGTGTAAATCATGAAACGCTGTTGCTAAAACTAGAGCACTATGGAGTTAAAGGTAAAGCGCATAAACTACTGGAATCTTATCTATCATGTAGACAACAAACTATCCAAGTAAATGGAGTCGAATCGTCTGGCTCTGCAGTTGAAATGGGTGTCCCACAAGGATCTATACTGGGTCCATTTTTGTTCTTAGTTTATATTAACGATCTCCCACACATAGTACAAAAAAAAGCAAACGTAGTGTTATTTGCTGATGACACCTCTCTGATTTTTAAAGTAGGGAGACATACTAATGACTGTGATGAAGTGAATAATGTTATTATAGAGGTACATAAGTGGTTTACTATTAATAATTTAGCACTAAATAAGGAAAAGACGAAATGTATTAGGTTTTCATTACCAAATGTCAGAAGTAGTAAATGTGATATAATACTAAATAAGGAAAAGCTTGAGTTTATTAGCAGCACAGTTTTCTTAGGGATTACGCTCGATTGCAAGTTACAGTGGGGTCCCCATATTAAAGCTTTGGTCGGACGGCTTAGTTCAGCTGCTTACGCAGTCAAAAAAATCAGACAGTTAACAGATGTTAATACCGCAAAAATAGTTTATTTCAGCTACTTTCATAGTATCATGTGTTATGGCATTCTACTATGGGGCAGAGCGGCCGACATAGAATCGATCTTTATTTTGCAAAAGAGAGCTATTAGGGCTATTTATAACTTAGGTAGTCGCGAGTCCCTTAGATAATTGTTCAAAGAGGTCAACATAATGACGTTCGCTTGCCAATACATTTTTGAAAATATCATGTATGTCCGTAAAAATCTACATCTTTTTAAAAAGTTAGGTGATAGGCATTCATATCATACTAGAAATAGGGATAAATTAGCTCAACCAGTGTTTCGGTTATCAAAAATCCATACATCTTTCATGGGGTATTGTGTTAAATTTTACAATAAAATACCTTCTAATATTACCTCGCTTACGGACTGTCAATTTAAGGCTTGTATAAAACGCACACTTTGTAAACGGGCGTACTACACACTAGATGCCTATTTAAAGGATAAAGATGCTTGGCTAGGTGCATGTCCAGCTCCTCCTATGGAACGAAAATAGCTGTTAGCTATTTCATATAAATGTATACCGATATATATATATATATATATTCATACGTATAAATATATATATATATATATATAATTTCTCTGTGCCACTTCCTTAAGTTAAGGTTTCATTATATTTGTTACTATTGTTATGTAAGTACATGATTGACGATTCATAAGTACCCACTGTATGGTTTACATGAATAAAAATAATTCTGATTCTGATTCTATACATAAATGTGTCATACTGCATTTAAGTGTAACACTGTAAACGTTTTGGCTTAGCTGTAAGTTCATAATTGTAATTGAAATAAATAAAATAAATAAATATACTCGGATATAAAATGTGCGTAACCAGTACTGTGTGTGTATTTATTTACCAAATGGTGTAGTTTTGAGCCTATCGTCAAAACAAATTAGTTCCGGTGTTTTATCATGGTTGTATCGTAGGCGTAGGTAAATGTCGGTTCAATCACACAGTCGTCATAGTACAATGAAAATTTTGTTAGCTTCCGGTCAACAGACGCGGGTTTGCGGGAGGTGGCGAGTTTAACCCTACCATATTGAATAACCGTTGGGAATGAACGCACCATAGGAATACAGACCGTAGGCCTCCGTGTGGTTCATATAGAGGCTCAGAGTAATTAGAATGGAGCTAGTATCGCGTCGATTCCCCGAACAAATTTTTCGTGGCACTTTTGCGGGGTGCGGGAGGCGAAGTAAACATACACAAATACAATTTCACGCATACCCACACTATAATAAACTCGCAACACATTCAAAAAGATACGCACACAAATAAAGAATGACCTGAACATATTGTTACGACCGCGACATAAAAGTGTTAATTACTCGGTTAATTATTGCTTAATTGCAATGATCTCAAAACGCATTGTTAGTCTATAGGTCTACTATCGATTCGTACGGAAAAATCTGGAATTCTCAATAGAAAGTAGTTCCCTCAAATTCAGCAAGTACTTACGTATGTACCTACCTACGCGCTCGCGCTCGGTTCACTGCCCCCGCCTATTGTTAGTTTATTCTCGAAGGCCACGCCGCTATTGTATTTTGCGAAAACGATAGAATAGGTACCTAGTTACGAGTACATTCGAGAGACTTCCACCCCTCTGTTAATTTAGGTATATAAGCCGACGCATAGAGGCGCCTAGACAGTTTGTGTTTACAAGCGACAGCGGAAACATCTTAAGGAAGCGATCGAAGAGAATTGTACCAGCGACCCTTGCGAAGACTTTGGACTACTGAGAAGTACTGTGCGACTCGGACTACTGTGCCTTGTGTGTATACTGTGCCTTGTGTGTATACAGTGTGAGTGTACGTGGAATAAAATGTTCTTTTACGTTAATCGGCATTTTAATACCCACCCGCACGTAACAATTGGTGTCAGAAGCGGAATGCCGATTCTGCCGCGTGAAGAAGAAGTGCGTACTCCGCAAACAAGGAGACAAGTGGAGATGGATGCTGCACGTCGGCGCGGTCAAGAGGAGGAGTTTCCTCTGGCTGAGACTGCCACATCGGCTGGTACCGCACCACCGGGAAACTCGACGGAGCTAAATTTGTCAACCCTGCTGGCCGCTATCCAGGGTATGCAGGAGGCTACTCGCCGCGAGATTCAGGTGAACCAGGAGGCTACCCGGCGCGAAATCCAGGCCAACCAAAAGGCTGTTCTGAATAAAATTGACGCCGGCATTTCTATACTCGGCGAGAAAGTCACAAAACTGGAATTGGAAGTCAAAGAGGTTACTCTTAAGACGGAAAACCTGGAAAGCCGCATTGATGAACATGACAGCCGTATACATGTACTAACTAATAAGGTAACGAAACTAGAGACTCGCGAACCACTCACTGTGACCTCCCAATTACCATCAGCAGCGAAACTCGACCTTCCACACTTTGACGGGTCTTCTTCATGGACAGCCTTCCGCTACCAATTCGAGACTCTGGCCAAGGGGAATGGGTGGAGTGATGACCAATCCTTTATGGCCCTGACACTGGCCCTGCGATGAGACGCTCTGATGATATTGGAAAACCTGCCACTTGAAGGAAGGACGTTAGATGCTCTTTTAGAAGCGTTAGAGACGCGTTATGGTGAAAAACACCTAGAACATGTATATCGTGCACAACTCCGCGATCGTACTCAAAAGGCAGGTGAAAGTCTTCAGCAGTGGGCGCTTGAGGTGGAAAGGTTGGTTCGTCGTGCATACTCGTCGGCATCGGCGACTGTGGAGGTGAATCTTCTACAAGCATTCGTGGATGGCATACGGGACGTGGAAGTCAGAGCTGCCGTTCGTCTGAGCCATCATTCGACGCTAAAGAGCGCACTGGCTCATGCTCTCGAAGTGGAAGCTGTACGTCAAGACACTCGGGTACATAAAATCCGAGAGATAGCATCTGATGAAAGGAAGCCTCAGTATGTCCCCACCTGCTATGGCTGTGGAGAAAAGGGGCATATTCGACTGGAATGTCGTAAAAAGAGAAGGAGGGTCATGAGCTCCGGGACCCAAGTAGACCAAGACCTGTCGTTAAACTAAGTGTCGCCAGGACCGCGGGGCGGGTGCTGGCTGGTAACAATAAGGCCCCCACCATCACCATTACTCAAGTTCGCAATGGAAATAATCTAACCATCGAGGGCACATTAAATAATCAGACATGCAGTTTGACAGTAGACACAGGGGCTTCGCGGACTATAGTCAGACCAGAGCTACTAAAACGCACCGTTGTGTGGAAAAGGCGATCCCCACCATGTCGCCTCCAGACAGCAACCGGCCAGCCAGTCTCCGTCCTCGGTGATACAGACGTAGAGATTAATATTGGTGACCGAATCTACATCCACCCAGTTCTTATCGCTAATATCACGGATGATTGCATTCTGGGCCTAGACTTCTTGAAGGATCAGCGATGTGTTTTGGATATTGATAAGGGAGTGGTAAGGTTCCCTGATCAAGAAGTTTGTCTGCAAGGATCACACCCATGCAGTCTTTATTGTTTAAAGGACTTCATACTGGCTCCAAGATCTGAAAATTTAGTATCAGTGAAATTCCCTAAGAAGATCAAATCATGTTGTCTTTTACTTACGCGATTATTACACATTGAAATCAAACTACGCAAGCAACTGTAAGCTCTTATTGCGTAGATCGGACCAACAATAATAACTAAGAAGACCTGAGGGTACACCGGCATAATTGTGACATAAGGACGTTCAACATCTCAGTCCTCCCGTGACCATGGGTGCTGCAAAGCATTCGAAACGTCGGGATAGTAAAAACAAAAAATAAACCGCGATAAAATCCGTAAAAGTAGTTTGATTTCAAGATCAAATCAAACAAATGTTTTATAGTAGAAGACTCCGGCAATCATCCACAGATAATCACTGCCAGGACATTACTTATGACAAAAGGAGTAGCAAAAGTAAGAATTTTAAACCTGAGTAATGAAGAAGTAATCAACCAATACAATATGTAAGCAACTATATATACTTGGGTCAAATGGTGTCATTTCAAAACTGCACAAGCAACGAAGTACAGAGACGGATTGCTATTTCATGGAGGAAATACTGGAATTTGAAGGAGATAATGAAGAATAAACTAATACATATAAGTATCAAAAAAAGACTCTATGAGGTAGCGATTCTTCCGTGCTTAACTTACGGCTGTCAAACATGGTCCTTGAAAAAAGAAGATGAGAAAAAATTAGTAATTTGCCAAAGAAAAATGGAAAGAAGTATGTTGGGAATAAGACAAAAGGAAAAAGTCAAAAATAAAATAATTAGAGAGAAAACACGACTTATAAATGTAGCAAAAAGGATTCGATCGCTTAAATGGAAGTGGGCAGGACATGTTTGTCGGATGGAAAATAGTCGACGGGCAAAAAGAGTGACAGAATGGATACCGAGAGATGGCACTAGATGTAAGGGACGACCAAAGAAAAGATGGACAGATATTTTTATAGAAAAAGCAGGATCGCAGTGGATGACAAAGGCTCGGAATAGAAATTCATGGAAGAAAATGGGGGAGGCCTACGCCGAGGAGGCGACTACTACGAATAATATAATTAATTAAATGTAATTGTAGATTGTAGTAGAATAAAGGCTAATTTTATTTTATTTTATTTTATAATGAAGAAGTTCGTCTGAGGAAGAATAGCCTGATTGGAAGATGCGAAGAAGTAAAGTACCTGAAACGGTTAGACTCTTCCGCAGTTCATCAAAATGTAAGTTCGACCAAAGACGATCACATTCGACAGCTTTTGGAAGATTGTAAGGAAAATTTATCACCACTGGAACTGCAGCAAGCCAAAGAGCTTTTGGTTACATTCAGGGACATTATTGCAACCGGAAATGACTGTGGTAGGACAGGCCTTGTAAAGCACCAGATTGATACAGGCGATGCCAGGCCTATTAAACAGAGACCTCGACGTATACCGTGGGCAAAAGAAACAGAGGTAGCCGAAATGATTGAAGACATGGCTGAAAACAAGATCATCGAACCCTGTTTACGCCTATGCCCGAGCAAGGGACGACAAAATGGGCCAATGGCTGCGCTCCTGCGCGCGCGCACCCTCCCCGCACCCCGCGCAGACCAGCGGACGCATCGTTTTACCAGAACGTGTTTGAATTTCGCTAACGTTGCACCCGTCGTTCCCTGAGCTCAACGCGCGCTTTTTCTTGATATACTTTCTTTGTTCATTGTGTGTTCGCGAAGACACCGCTACGTGGAGGACAGCAGTTCGGCGCCAGAACAGCAAGGTCAGTCCGTTTTGTTTTGAACTTGCCACGGGCAGACGGTGGACTTTCTCCTGCCTCTCTTTAAATCGCTCATTTCCCACATCGCACCTTCATCTTTTTAACCGACTCAAAAAAGGAGGAGGTTCTCAATTCGTCTGTATATATATATATATATTTTTTTCTATGTATGTTCGCGCATAACTCTGGCAATTATGAACCGATTTGAAAAAATCTTTCTTCCATCCATTCTTTAATCCGTTAATTGGGTCCCATAAAAAAATTATTGCTTAGTAATAAGTAGTTCCTGAAAAAACAAGAATGGTGACCGCGTACTGAGAGCTGCAAGAAAGCCTATATAGATGACGTTTTAGTCGCTCGGACTCGCTCGGTCGGACAAAAATGGACATAACTCTGGCAAATATTTACCAATTTCAATGATACTTTTTTTATTCGAAAGAAGAAACCACTGTATTGAATCTGTATGAATTTTATTACAACCGGATAAGAACTTCCTGGAGGACCATGAACGATGTGGAGGAATTTATCTGGTAAAAACCATAAAACTGATGTTCTCCATTACATTGCTCTGACAATTATGAACCGATTTCGATGATTCTTTTTTTATTCGAGAAAGTAAACTACTATGATGTTTCCATGCAAATTTCATTACGACCGGATATTTTTTTCTGAAGAAACATGAATTATGTAAAACTATGTAGACGATAATGTGATCATAACCTACCTAGATAATTTTACGGTTTTCGATGGTTCAATCTTTATATATGAAAATATCACTAAAATGTTTAAAATAAAATCCTTTTTAAAAAAAAATTGAACCGACTTCAATATCACTGAAAAGTATAAAATAATTTAAATATTATTGAAGTTGGTGTTAGCGTACCTGCTGTGTATATTTGGCACCAACTTCAATAATATTTAAATTATTTTATACTTTTCAGTGATATTGAAGTCGGTTCAATTTTTTTTTAAAAAGTATTTTATTTATGGCCATTTCGAGCCGAATGAACCACTGATCCTATATACAGTCTCATATACTTATATAATACTTTACGCTATCCCTATATACCTGTATACATATAAACTTATTCTTATTCTTTTCGCTATCGCTATTTACTCACGCATTTACACATTATAATATCTTACTACGCATTTACACAATATATATACATATAATATACTTACACGCTACTTAAATTGGCTAATATCGCATTTACACATAATTACCTACCTACTACGTACAACCTAATAAGTAAAACGCTTCGCTTGGTTTTTATACCTACATATTATTACGATTAGCTACGCATAGCCCGCATAACCCCGTGGGGTGTCCGGGTAAGAATAGCACCCCCCCCATCTCTTCCCATTGGGTGTACGTAGAAGGCGACTTAGGGAAACCAAGAAGACGGGCAGCAGCGTCTTTCTATTGGATTACATAACACCTGTACTGCGAACTGCGCCTGCCAGGCGTGGGGATTGTGGTAACCCCTTCCTTATGAGGGGGAGGCCTTATAATATAATATCGGCGCATTTAATATTTCATCGTAAAATATTCTGCTACATAATTGGTTATTACTTACACGTCCTATGCATTTACTTACATTTTCATAATTGTTAACGCACATACATATTTAGTTAATATCAATGATATTTTACTGTATCATTGGTTAATTTATTATAAATTACGTTACCAATTGCATACATTTGTGCAATTGGCAAGCATATTTATTTATAAGGTGTCAATTCTCGCTGGGCTCATATCAGTTATATACTACTTTAACATAACGGAGACATAGCGTTGCGCTGGAATCGGGTTTTAGTTTTATATACTTACCTTCATATTGTACTTATCTCGTTCGCTTGGCGACGCGACGGCTGCTACCGGTCAAGCCGCGCTTGTTTGAGCAGACACGACGCAAGCCGTGTAGCATACCTACACAACTATACATAACTGGGTACCTATTACCTATACTTACTTACCATTAAGTTTGTGTACGCGTTCGGCTTTAAACTTTATTATAAGACGTTTATACTATAATTAAACCACAGTACCGTTATTCGAAGCTTATAATGAGAGCGGCACTTCCGGTTTCCCGTCATATTTCTTCCTATTGGTCTACTTCACTGTGATTTGATCGGACGTGACGTCATATTGCCAGGCGGGTGGGGGGAGCTGTTGTAAAACACGCTCACTCCATTCGTGTTCATTGGCGTCTTGTTTCCCGTCACGGACACCCGTCCGAGGCTACAATATACAACTGTTTGTGGAATTTAAATCAAATTCTAAATCTAAATAATTCCAAAAGTATACAATGTTGAACAACAATATTTGCTACAAATAGTTGAAGCCGAACAAAATGCACGTAAGTACAAAACATTTTAACGGTGTTTGCCGTTCGTTTTGTTTGTGTGTTCCTAATGAAATGTTTTATACTATTAAATAGTGTGTGGTTTGAATATAGTGCAAGTAAATTGGGCTATGTTAGTCATAAATTTGTAAATAATCAATTTTCATTTAGCCTACTGACAGTAATTTGTATATTTGAAAGCTTTAAAAATTATTATTTAATACTTGTGCTGAATTGATATTTTTATTAAAGTTTAATGTGGGTAAGCTTTATGTGCGAGTTTTTCAAGTGGATAAAAAGTAACGGACACATAAACATGTAATATTACAAATTGTAATCTACCTGCAGTTTAAAACATTTGCAGAACTATTTTGTAGCCAAGTCCTACGATAATATAGTACATCTACCTGCAGTTTTAAGCATTTGCAGAATTGTTTTGTAGGCGAGTTCTACGATAATAATACATCTCTTACAGTTAGTTCTAAGCTTTTTTTCAGAATGGATGGTCAATTTACAATAATACAATCTGAACAGTGAAACAGTGAAATTAGTTGTACTTGAAGAAAAGGCGCTCAGGCGTTATCAATGTGTGATAATTGGATAAATTCAGTAAACAAGTGAGTTTTGTTAATATATTACTTTTGATTGTGCGGTATCTGTAAGTTCACGTGTGCTGACAAGTAGAACTATACTCATAGGGTAACCTAGGATTGGGAATTAAAAGCCTAGATACAGTATAAATGGAGTATTTAAGTCTTATAATTGTGGCCGCCACCTCAATTTTATAGACAAACCATTTGCGACCATATTTTTTGTTATATCTAACAAAAAAAAAATGCAGCTAAAATAGCAGGCAATGATATTATATACAATATCATTGTATCATTGCTTGCATGACAATATTTCGTACTCTTCTTGTGTGGGCTATGTAGGTTAATTACTATTATAGTCTGTGAGCAGAAAGGTGGAAATATTACTGTTTCAAAGTTAATTGAAATACAATTACGGTTTTCTTTAAAATCTCTTAGAACTTTTTCAATAAGTTTGTGCAACGCATTATTGAGTATTGAGAAACGTAGAGATGCTATTATATTAACAAATCTGTTTGTCTTGGAGAAATCCAGTGCATGCGTACGCAACGCAGTAACTTTTAGTGTCTTATACACAAAATTCACGTATATATATGGCAAGCCTCGTATGGTTACAATCAATATAAAGTACTATCTCATGGCACAAGTTGCCATCCATCGTTGCAGGATGGGTGCACAAATTATAAACCTCCCATCTCGGGGGCAGTACATGTACAATTGCTCGTCGTAAGGCAAGCTCCTAGTTTCCAGATTTAATTTTGATAATCTTGTCAAAGCCTAGAAGTTGTTGGCTGAAGTCAACTTCACCAGCATATAGTACCATCGCGTGGTACGAGGTCTAATTTCTATTCTCCTTTGCATAACGTTTGCCAATATTATCGCCCACCCTCGCAGGATGGGTACACAAATAATTAACCTCTCTCGAGGATGGTATGTATCATCTTATGTATGGTGATCATGACCACGCACCTGATTCAGAATCAATTTTGACGATCTTGTCAGTCTGACCGTTGTTGGCTGACTTCTACTTCACCATCAGCATTAAGTACCATCACGTGGCATATTTTCTAGATTCATTTTAAATTGCATGGAGTTGCACAAACCACCACCCTCGCAGGGTGGTGCAGGGGCATATATGTATATATATATAAATATTAAAGCTCCATCCCGTAATGGTACATATGTATATAACTATAGTTATTTATTTTATTTCTTAGTTGCTCATAAAAAGAGCATGTATCCGGTTCTTAAAATAAATTTTGATTTGTCAATTTGGAAGTGGTTTGGCTGAAGTCTATTTCACCATCAGTATATTGTCCTTCGCAAGGACTGCACATTTTATTACTCACCCTCGCAGGGTGGATACACAAAGATTTAACATCCCTCGCAGGGACAGTAACATGTATAGCTCGTGGAGAGAGCACGTACAGTGTATCCGGTTTTTAGAATCAATTTTTATTTGTCAATTTGGAAGTGGTTGATTGAAGTCTATTTCACCATCAGTATATTGTCCTTCGCAAGGACTGCACATATTATTACTCACCCTCGCAGGGTGGATACACAAAGATTTAACCTCCCTCGCATGGACAGTAACATGTATAGCTCGTGGAGAGAGCACGTACCTAATTTTCACAATCAATTTTGGCATTCTTGTCAGTATGAAAGTTATTTTCTGAAGTCCATTTCATTATAATAATTTGACTGGCCCGTCGTTCTCATAGACACCCTGACTCCTACTCAGTGGTCGTGGGTTCGATTCCCACCAAGTTTCTGTTACTATTTATCGATATAATAGTTGTATGGTTGCCGTTGTGCAGACTGTATCTGGTTTGGGATCAGATGGCCGTGTGTGGGTTGTCCCAGGATATTATTATTATAAGTAAAGTGACATTGATAGGGTGTTTTTAGCAATTACGTACCTCCGCAGTTCCCTGCAGGAGTGGTAACTGCATATTGCTCTTCGAGAGAGCCTGTTTTTCTGTTAAATTCAGCAGAGATATTAAGACATTAACAGTAAGTAAGTAAAAAAAGTAAGTAAAAAATTTACAGTGTGTGTGTGCCTGGCACATCGTCTTATTAATTACCTTTTTCTGGGGAGTTTGTTCTACAACGCGCTCTCGCGGGGAGAGAATACAGAGATTTACCTTTCAGAAGAAGGTTTCAGTTGCTTTACAAAATTGCACGTACGTGAATCAATTATATATAAATATATAATTTTCATAACCCTGGCTTGCAGTCACGTCTTGGATCCTAATCATGGTCCCTTATTTTTACTGTCTTAAATATCAGGACCAGTCGAGCGTAAACTGCTAATAGTTTATCAAAATTTTGGATACAACATTTTAAGAAAGTTCTTCAAACAATGATTGGATATGATGTGGGGTCAACATGTCCTTTATTTGAAGACCACCATTACTTTTTCTATACTATATCCCATTTCAAAGTTAAAAGGTATGTACTCTTATAATTGGGAATTCTGGGGATCCATAATGATGGAATCATTCACGAGTTTCTATAAAAATATCAAACACAATTCTGAGGGTGTAACTGGGTGTAAGTAACCAAGTTATGGCAAAAATGCATCGCCTGCATTATTAGCCAAAAGTAATGCAGTCCTCATTCACAATTGCGGAGAACAGGCGTATAACTTTGATATAACTTTGATTGACGGGCCCGTTGGTCTAGTGGTCAGACACCCTGCCTGCTAACCGATGGGTCGTGGGTTCGATTCCCGCCAAGTGTCTGGGTGTTGTTTATCTATTTAAGTATGTATTTACAAAAAAAAAAAAAAAAGTATATAAGTATTAGTATCAGTTGTCTGGTTTCCATAGTACAGGCTACGCCTAGTTTGGGATCGGATAACCGTGTGTGGATTGTCCCAAGATATTATTATAACTGTAATTGTTCTAATGAGAATAATGATTTATTAACCCCATAATTTAACTTCCGATCAATGTCGGGAGTAAGAAAATATAAAGAAAGCAGTTGCATTGCAACCAAAAGAAATATTTGCAATCCTGCTTACTATCTCTTGTAATTTCGCATTTATTACAAAGTGACAACACAAGTCTCCTTTACAGAGGTAAGGGAAACTAGTATGCAGACAGGGGGTGGGACCAACCATTCACAGATGCTTATGAATATTATATTTTTCAATTAGTTCTTTAATACAAATCAAATTTCATTGATAATATTTTATACAATATCCTTCTAGAGACAGATAGTAGGATATATGGGGTACATAATATGTCCATAAATATTTAAGGTACTTTGGAGCAGAAAGACTACAAATCATCCTCCATGTATGATTATTCGAGTATTCAGTGAACATATACTAACTCGTATTGGCTCTGAAGTATTCTGGTATAGATTAAATATATATTTAAACGTATTGGCCCTGAATTATTTCGGAGAGCAGACTCTGTTCTTGAACGAGTTTTGAGTCAACTATTCATATGACACAACTTTTATAGAGTCCTAGTTTTCGCATGCAGACAATATTCTTCCGTTCTGAAACTTAAAAATGTGAGTTTTGGTGATCCAGACTTGACGTTTCAAATCGAACCAAATATTACATTAAAAATTCACGAATTAGTTTGGAATCATCATGAGCTGGTCTTGATTTTCTAAACTAAATAAAAATAACTCTAAATATTGCCACATTTATTGCTAGTTTATAGCGGATCGAGCATCAATCATTGTTGATTGGTATTATTATTGCCTAACTCTGACAATGTACAATACTGATCAGTCCAGTTACTTGCTTGTCAATTCTTAGCAACATGTTCTTAAATCGATTTTACTTATTAATCCTTTACTCATGTATTTAGGATATGATTTAGTGAGCAATTTTCAAAGTAGCTTACTTCACATGTAGAACACATACTTGCATATATAGCAATGTATAGACGATTTAACATTTATAAAAAGACCCTGACTAATGACTAGAGTAATGCCTTAATAGAGTTTAGATAAAAATCCCATATAATTTATCTATTACTACACAAAGTGAAGTCTACCCTTCACACTGTTGCATGCTGGATGCTAAAGATTATCACACTGCATAATAATTAGAGGTAAACATTGTAACATCACCTAGTACTCTGTAAAGCATAGTCGTGTCCAAGAAGTGCGTTAATCGGAAGGCCACGTACTGCAGAGTATACAACATCGCAGTACCTGGCGTTGAGTGTTTTTATTGATGGGTCAAAAAGACTAAAATCACGAACATAATTTAGCTTAATTACCTATCATGCGTCACAGGCGTAGTGGTTTTTAATAATAGCTAGCACATTGAAATTGGAGATTTTTAATACATTTTAAACTGTATTATAAAGGCGAAGTCAAAAACAATTCGCAAGAAAAAAAAAAAGTACTCTTGTACTGGATTGTTTAACAACACACAATGAATAATTGCCATAATATTGATTTTAATGGCTGATACAGTTCTATTCTCCTTCTCTTCTCTTTCTCTGCTACTCGTTTCTAAAAGAAATAATTAGCATATACAAATATATATATATATATATAAGAATGCAATCTATTGAATTTTTATTTAAAATTCATACTTGGATATTTAAAATACATCCGTAAATCACATTGGCGTCATTAATCTACTGATATTACCAGGCGATAACAAACACGTCTCATTATAAGCTTCGAATAACGGTACTGTGGTTTAATAGCAGCGTTTTCCCTGAAAGAAAACGCATATTAAACTACTTACCTTATTCGAAGCTTACTTTTTAAACCTGCCTGGTATTTCTTCGACACAATGAAAACGAACGAATGGAGTGAGCGTGTTTTACAACAGCTCCCCCCACCCTCCTGGCAATATGACGTCACGTCCGATCAAATCACAGTGAAGTAGACCAATAGGAAGAAATATGACGGGAAACCGGAAGTGCCGCTCTCATTATAAGCTTCGAATAAGGTAAGTAGTTTAATATGCGTTTTCTTTCAGGGAAAACGCTGCTATTAAACGTTCAACATTGTTAAGAATATTAAATTGTTACGTACTTACGTTGCATCAATAAAATTAAAAAATGGCTAACGCTAAACTTAAATTAATTATTGCAAAGAAGGAACATATTTTTAGTTTCATTAGCTCTTTACACGCTAGTGCAGAAAGGATAATAGCTACGAATACGCGTAGTGTTCATGAGTTTATAGCTTCGTCTTCTAACGTCGAAAAAATGTATACGGATTTTAATGATCTCTGTGATCAATACAAGTTATTGATGATGGAAAATGATCCAAAGTTTACACCCACGTACGAAAATTTGACAGCATTTGAGAATTTATATTCAGCTGTTAAACATAAGCGCTCGACTTTATTAGAATGCACGAAACTTACAGTGCCAAATAATAGTGACACAAATGCACAAAATACTTGTAAATTACCCGCGATTAATTTAAAAACTTTTGATGGTGATTTTCAAAATTGGCCAGTATTCTATCATTGTTTCAAAACCAATATTCATGATAACAAAAGTCTGACAGATGCACAATGTATTCAATACTTAGTATCGCATTTAACTGGTAAAGCGCTAAATGTTTTTGCTGGTGTCGTTCCCGACCCGGAAAATTATAAAACCATATGGGACTCTTTGGTAAAAAAGTACCAGGATGTTCGTGCATTAGGTACTATGTATTTAAATAATGTAGTTAATACTGCTAACGTTACCAACCCAGATTCGTCTACTCAATTAAATAATTTCATACAAAAATTTGCATCGTCTATGGCCGCTATGAAACAATTACAGATATCGGATTTAACGGATTTTATATTATTAAATTTAGCATTAAAGAAATTAGACGTGAAGTTTATCAATCAGTTTGAACAATCGGTGCGTGACAAACCTATACCGTTGTGTACCGATTTGATCGAGTTTGCGCGACAACATATTAAAATAATTGACCGTACGTCAACACAACAAGTTCGCAGTAACTCACGAGATATTGGTTTACCAAAATTGCAACGTAATATACACACTTTCGTTTCTAAACCAATGTTGGGTACTAAGAATACACATACTTTCGCTATTACCTATGGTCAACCCGCATTAATTAAATGCGCAATTTGTCAAAGCTTTGATCATTATCAGCCATTTAAGTGTAAAACTTTTCAAGATTTAGATGTTAAGGCACGCTTCGAATTTGCGAAAAAATATCAAATTTGCATAAATTGTTTAGGAACAAAACACTCAACTATTAACTGTACCTCATCTAATCGTTGCAAGCTGTGCTCTAAGAAACATCATACATTGTTGTGTTTTCAGTCAAATAATAATCAACCAAACATTAACAACCAATCAAACCAACGTGTGGTAAACCAACCTATTAGAGGTACAACGTCAATATTACCGCAGCAGTCAGCAGCTGTATGTCTTCATACTTCAGCCACGACAAGTTACCCGCCGATAGATGGCGCTACTAGTAGCATTGGTAATCAATCTCATATTGAGTCACAATCTCAACGCGTTATTTATAGCTCGATAGATGGCGCTAGTAGTAATACTGCTAAGCCTTATAATGTTGAACCGCGTACTCAAAGCGTCACTTTTCACACCGATGGCACTCCATTAAATATCGCATTGCGTACTAATTTGATATCGATATTGCCTACTGCTTTGGTGCATGTACCTATTAATAATAAACATTTATCAATGCGTTGCTTAATCGATTCCGCATCCCAAAATAATATCATAACTTCCGATTGCTGTAAACGATTAAAATTAAATATTCTTCCGCTGCATAATTCTACTATTAATACGCTCGGGTCTATTGCGACTCCAATAAAAGGATACGTGTCTGTTACCATTAAATCAAGAGTTTCTAATGCTCGATATAACATTACAATGTTAGTCGTTGATAACATAACGCAAGAATTACCTACTCACGTTGTGGATTCAGCCATGTTGGAACATGTTAGCGACGTCATTCTAGCGGATCCGTCCTGGTCATCGCCAGGCGTCGTTGACGCGATTTTAGGTTCACCTATTTTCCCTCATTTGTTGTTAGGTAACAAGATAATACCGAGCATTAACGCATCACAATCATCTAATCGCGAACTCACAGTTCCGCATCTTATAGAAACTACTCTCGGATACATAGTAATGGGCGAGATTAATACATTTAAGCCTGATGGTGATGATGGTGTATCCTGGTCCTTCGGTCCTTTATTAAATGACAAATTAAATGAAAATTTATTAAAATTTTGGGCAATTGAAGAAGTTCAGTCCTCTTTGGAAAGTACTTTAAATTCGGATGATCGACATTGCGAATTATTCTATAATAATACAGTTACTAGAAATAACTGTGGCAGATTTATTGTTTCGCTTCCCTTCAAATGGGACCCTTGCTCTTTGGGTAATTCATACAAAAACGCGCAAAGCAGACAACTATTTGGAACGCAAATTCAGACTGATACCTGAACTACGTCAGGCGTACAATGAAGCTCTGAGTAGTTATTTGGAAAAAGGTTACTTATCAGAGATACCGCACGATTCAATACTCGCGACTCCAGGATATATAATACCGCATCAAGCAGTTTTGCGTCCTGACAAATCAAGCACAAAACTTCGTGTTGTTTTGGACGCAAGCGCCAAAACAGACACTGGTGTGTGATACACCATGACTTGTTACATGTTGGAGATTACTACAGGCCGACTTATTTACTCTTATGTTAAACTTTCGATATTTTAAAGTTGCTTTAACCGCAGACATAAAACAAATGTATTTAAGAATAATTTTAAATGAAAATGATCGCAAATATCAAAGAATAATTTACAGATTTGATGATAACGAACCTATTCGCGCGTTCCAATTTGATTCTTTGGCCTTTGGACTTCGCTCTAGTCCATTTCTAGCGATGCAAACGGTACGCAAGCTAGCCGAAGAGGAGAAGGAAAGGTTTCCTGACGCAGCAAAAGTAGCGTCTACTGAATTGTATATGGACGATTTAACCACGTCAGTACCTACTGCAGAAAAGGGTATCAAATTGTCTCGTGAACTAATCGCATTATTTAAGTCCGGTGGCTTCGAACTCGTTAAATGGGCAAGCAATTCGCCGGAACTTCTCACCCACTTACCGGAGACTCACCGTGTGGCGATTGAGTTCACCGACGACAATAATACTGTTAAGGTTTTAGGAATAAAATGGCTTCCTAGTACGGACGTCTTCACGTTTACTACCACTCCGGCATCAGCGGGTCATACTAAGCGGGCCATACTTTCGACGATTGCTCGCTTATTTGACGTTCTTGGTTTGGTCGCACCTGTTCTACTTTACGCGAAACTTTTACTACAAGAACTATGGTTATCAAAAACGGGCTGGGACGATGAACCACCCGCGCCTATCGTTGAACGATTTAATAAATTCAAATCGGAACTTAGTTTGCTATCGCAATTACAAATTCCACGTCATATAGGAGTTTCTGAAGGTTGTATTGTGAATTTACTTGCCTTTGGAGACGCCAGCCTAAAGGCTTACGGTTGTGTTTTATATTTGCACGTCACGCATCCCAATGATGATATTACAATTAATTTAGTATGTGCTAAATCAAAAGTCGCACCTTTGCGGACAGTAAGCCTTGCGAGACTGGAATTGTGCGCGTCACTCGTGCTTTCGAAACTTGTAAAACAAGTATATACTTCACTCAATGAACGCCATGCTATTAGCAACGTTTACGCATTTTCAGATTCTACTATTGCACTTTCATGGATCCATTCTTCCGCTCATAGATGGCAAACGTTTGTTGCAAACCGCGTTAGTAAAATACAAGAAAACTTAAATCCTGAACATTTTTTCCATGTAAATGGTATTGAAAATCCTAGCGATTCCGTGTCGCGAGGTTTGCTGCCTTCACAATTACTTCAACATTCATTATGGTGGCAAGGTCCAGCATGGATTAAATGTCCTACTAATGCATGGCCAATTACGCCTTTTAAGTCTTCTCTAAACATAGAAGAGGTTCCTGAATTGAGAAAGACTATAACTCTTGCTACTACAGCTGATATAGTGTCAAGCCCATTAAGAGAGCTTTCACTGCGTATCTCTTCTTGGCAAAAACTTCTTCGCACAACTGTATATGTATTACGTTTTTTAAAAAAGTTACCACGTTCATCTTCTATTCAAGCTTCAGATTTAGAATTTGTTGAACTAGAAATACTTCGAAATCTGCAAGATATTTATTTTCGTGACGATATAAAAGAACTTAATAAGGGTAACTTGCCATCGCCTGGTTTAAGAAAATTACATCCTTTCGTGGATAAGGCTGGATTACTCCGTGTTGGTGGTAGACTACATAATGCAGAGCTTCCTTTTGAAAATCGCCATCCAGTAATTTTACCGCGAAGTAGTGGAATTAATAATTGATTATTTCCATTGTTCTAATTGTCACACAGGCTCGCATTTGCTCATGTCGTTATTAAGGCAACGGTATTGGATTTTATCCGCACGGAATATTATACGTCAGCGCATACGAAAATGTAACTTTTGTTTCAAAATCTCTCCGACGCGTTCCTCTCCATTAATGGCTGACTTGCCCCCTGCTCGCGTTCAGGAGGCTAAAGCATTTACTCATACCGGCACGGACTATGCTGGCCCATTCGATGTGACGCCTATGCGCAGGCGTGGTATGAGATCGCAGAAGGCATACATATGTCTTTTCCTCTGCCTAACCACAAAGGCCATACATATTGAGTTAGCATTAGATTTAACCACGGATAGTTTCCTGGACGCATTAAAACGGTTTTTAGCGCGGCGCGGGCAGTTTCAGTTCTTTACTCAGATAATGGTACAAATTATATAGGCACTAAACGTAAACTGAACGAACTTTATCAATTTTTGGATAACAATGATACAATTACCGCATTCAGACAGCGTTTAAGTGAAAACAGAATTAAATGGCAAAATATACCCCCACGCGCTCCACATTTTGGAGGGTTATGGGAAAGTAATATAAAAAGTATTAAGACTCATCTTTATCGCGTTATGGGCAAACAAGTTTTGTCTTATGAGGAATTTTTAACAATTACGACTCAAATTGAATGTCTTTTGAATTCAAGGCCACTATGCCATTTGTCCGATCAGCCGCACGAAATCATAACACCAGCTCATTTTCTTATGACCACTCCGCTAAAGTCATTCCCTGCATATGAAGTCAGTGAGAATGTAAGCCTCGCTAATAGGAAGCGCCTTTTGGACAGTTTAGTCCAAAGTTATTGGAAAAAATGGCACATTGACTACCTTCATACGTTACAAGTCCGACAAAAATGGACTACCCCGGGCAACCCAGTCCTTCCAGGAACGCTGATGCTAGTTCACCAAGATAACACGCCGCCTCTTTACTGGCCTACCGGGATTATTGAAAAGGTGTATCCCGGTAAGGACGGAATTGTTCGGGTAGCGTCAGTACAAACAAAAACTGGGCTTTTTAAGCGTCCCATAGTAAAATTATGCCCACTGCCCAGTCAATAACAATACACCATTATTTTTTTTATAATTATCTTTCTCTATTTATGCTTACACATACTATATCATTGTATTATATCACAACAATAATCTATTTCTCTTATTCCGCTTCCTTACCCTTTCCTTTTTGTTATTTTGAACCACTATGGTTCAAGGCGGGGAGAATGTTTACGCCTATGCCCGAGCAAGGGACGACAAAATGGGCCAATGGCTGCGCTCCTGCGCGCGCGCACCCTCCCCGCACCCCGCGCGGACCAGCGGACGCATCGTTTTACCAGAACGTGTTTGAATTTCGCTAACGTTGCACCCGTCGTTCCCTGAGCTCAACGCGCGCTTTTTCTTGATATACTTTCTTTGTTCATTGTGTGTTCGCGAAGACACCGCTACGTGGAGGACAGCAGTTCGGCGCCAGAACAGCAAGGTCAGTGTCCGTTTTGTTTTGAACTTGCCACGGGCAGACGGTGGACTTTCTCCTGCCTCTCTTTAAATCGCTCATTTCCCACATCGCACCTCCAGAACCCTCTATAAGCCCATGGTCATCACCTGTGGTGCTAGTAAAGAAGAAGGACGGAAGTACGAGGTTTTGTGTTGACTACCGAATGTTAAATAATGTCACGAAAAAGGACAGTTATCCCCTGCCGAGAATTGATGATACGCTGGACATGCTCAGTGGGATGAAGTGGTTCTCGACCATTGATTTAAAGAGTGGCTACTGGCAGGTGGAATTGAGTCCAGAAGATAAAGAGAAGACGGCATTTAACACTGGAATTGGGAACGGACTATGGCATTTCAATGTAATGCCCTTCGGTTTATGTAATGCTCCAGCAACTTTCGAACGCCTTATGGAGAGGGTGATGGTAGGCCTCCTTGGGGACGTATGCTTGGTCTATCTCGACGACGAAATTGTGATGGGACGCAGCTTCAAGGAGAACCTGAAGAACCTAGAGAAAGTGTTCACCAGGATCCGAGAAGCGAATCTGAAACTGAGTCCAAAGAAGTGTGTTCTGTTTCAGAAGGAGGTCAGTTACCTAGGACATGTCATCTCGGCGGATGGAGTAAAAACCGACCCTGAAAAGATAAAAGCTGTTCAGGAATGGCCTGTCCCGAAAAATAAAACGGAAGTGCGAGCGTTTCTTGGGCTTTGCACTTACTACAGGCACTTCATTAAGAATTTTTCGGACGCAGCAAAACCATTACATCAATTAACAGAGGATAAAGCGAATTCATCTGGGACTCGAATTGCGAGAATGCTTGAAGGTCCTATATTGGGTTACCCAAGCAGGGAAGGAAGATTTACTGTGGACACGGACGCTAGTAACTCGGGAATCGGTGGAGTGTTGTCGCAAACACAAGGGGACCGCCAGGTGGTAATTGCATACTTCAGCAAAGCACTTTCCAAACCAGAAAGAAATTACTGTGTTACCCGCCGTGAATTACTTGCTGTAGTATAGACTTTACAACATTTTCAGAAATACCTTATAGGAAGACAGTTCACCCTTAGAACCGATCATGCCGCATTAAAGTGGTTGTTACAGTTTAAAAATCCGGAAGGTCAAGTAGCAAGATGGATAGAGCAACTGCAGGAGTTCAACTTTGTAATCGAGCATCGCAGCGGAAAAGGGCACAACAACGCGGATGCTCTGTCACGAAGACCGTGCACTGACGACTGCATGCACTGTGGTAAAAATGAAGCCCGAGAAGAAGTAAATATTATAAGGACGCATGGCTTAGACGATGAGTGGATG
Source organism: Furcula furcula (assembly GCA_911728495.1). Lineage (NCBI taxonomy): Eukaryota > Metazoa > Arthropoda > Insecta > Lepidoptera > Notodontidae > Furcula > Furcula furcula. Next base: position 24,762,745 of record OU452257.1, on the reverse strand, counting down.
GAGTGAAGATGATGACCTTGGACCTATACTGCGCTGGAAGCAAAGTGGGAACAAACCCCAATGGAAGGATGTGTCTGCTTACAGCGCGACTACTAAAAGTTATTGGGCTCAGTGGGACAGCTTGGTTCTTGAAGGCAAGCTGCTGTGCAGGAAATGGGAGTCCAACGACGGAAGGGAAATCACTCTGCAAGTGGTAATACCACGAATCATTGTGGCCCCTCTTCTACGGCACGTCCACGATGGTGTCTCTGGTGGTCATCTTGGAGTCAAGAAAACCCTCGTTAAAGTCAGACAGCGGTTCTACTGGCTACGATGCCGTGAAGATGTCGAAGATTGGTGCCGTAAATGTACTGCTTGTGCCTCGGTAAAAGGCCCGCAAACCAGAAGTAAGGGATAGCTGAAGCTGTATAACGTTGGGGCACCATGGGAGCGCATCGCGATTGATGTAGCTGGGCCGTTTCCACAGACTGACGGTGGGAACAAGTACATAATAGTAGTGCAGGATTACTTCAGTAAGTGGCCTGAGGTGTTCGCAACACCCAACCAAGAAGCAATAACGGTAGCCAAGAAACTGGTCCAGTAGGTGATATGTCGATTTGGTGTACCCATGGAAATTCATTCGGACCAGGGACGTAACTTTGAATCTGCCGTATCTCAAGAAATGTGCAAACTTCTTGGAATCCACAAGACCCGTACGACCCCAGCTCATCCGCAATCAGACAGAATGGTTGACAGATTTAACAAAACTCTAGAGAATCATTTGGCCAAGGTAGTGGATGATCATCAAAGGGACTGGGATCAGTACATCCCTTTATTCCTGATGTCCTATCGTTCTGCAGTACATAATAGTACGGGGAACATGCCAGCCAAGGTGAACTTCGGGCGAGAGATGAGACTTCCGGTGTTCGCAATAACGGGTACCCCACCTGATAGCCCTAAGCCCGTTAAAGACTATGTGTGCGATCTTCAAAATCAGTTGGACGAAGTGCACAAGAGAGTGCGGGAGAACAGTCTGATGACCAGCGAGAGAATGAAGACCCGCTACGATCGAAATGCAAATACCATTGGTTTCGATGAAGGAACGCTAATGTGGTTTCACAATCCGCTTCGCAGAAAAGGGAAGTCTCCGAAACTACAAGCCCGTTGGGAAGGACCCTTTACTGTTATTACAAGGATCAACGACGTCACCGTCCGCATCAAGAAGGGACCCCGAGGCAAACCTAAGATAGTTCACCTGGATAGATTGGCACGTTATCATGGAGCTAATGATGCTCGGGACGAGCATAACTAAGAGGGTAGTGTTACGACCGCGACATAAAAGTGTTAATTACTCGGTTAATTATTACTTAATTGCAATGATCTCAAAACGCATTGTTAGTCTATAGGTCTACTATCGATTCGTACCGAAAAATCTGGAATTCTCAATAGACAGTAGTTCCCTCAAATTCGGAAAGTAAGTAACGTATGTACCTACGCGCTCGCGCTCGGTTCACTGCCCCCGCCTATTGTTAGTTTATTCTCGAAGGCCACGCCGGTATTGTATTTCACGAAAACGATAGAATAGGTACCTACTTACGAGTACATACGAGAGACTTCCACCCCTCTGTTAATTTAGGTATATAAGCCGACTCATGGAGGCGCCCAGACAGTTTGTGTTTACAAGCGACAGCGGAAACATCTTAAGGAAGCGATCGAAGAGAATTGTACCAGCGACCCTTGCGAAGACTTTGGACTACTGAGAAGTACTGTGCGACTCGGACTACTGTGCCTTGTGTGTATACAGTGTGAGTGTACGTGGAATAAAATCTTCTTTTACGTTAATCGGCATTTTAATACTCACCCGCACATATCAATATGAACAAAATTTGGCAGAGGGGTTAGCGCATCATGATCTCTCCAGTGGTATCTCCTCTAAGTATAGAGGTCACACGGACGGAGCATTGGAGGACAATGTTACCAAATGTTGCAAATGTAACGACTGCGTGCATTAAATTTACATCATTTAAGTTTTATTAGAAAAACAACGAAAAATCAATGAGTTCGATAAAAACAATTGAACTCCCCGTTATCTCCAGCCTCTCTTATAGCCGCGCAGGATCGGCTAAAAGCCCGGCGCGCTTAATTGCCCATATCTACTTGGTGAACAAAAAAATCAATCGGCAGTCGCGGGCGGCGCCGCGTTGCTCTATAAACTTGGGTAATCTGATAATCTGCGCTCAGCGCGCCGAGCCGTATCGGGCGCGCGCCATATCTCCAGAAGTAGCCGCCTTTATATATATCTCATAAGCTGCTGCTGCTATCCCCCTATTTGAGCCTACTAACATTTTATAACGTTTATTGTATAAGTATGAGCATTTATATGTATAAGTATGGATGTCTGAAATAAGATTTGACTTAACCTGATAGGTACTTCTTACAGTATTTAAACGAAAGTATGGGTTTCAGAACTGTCATTTAACTAATATAGTGTATTTTACATCATTTTTTAAAGTGAAATAAACTCGATCTGGTAGAATTCTTGCCTATGCTTGCCTACGTATTGTGAAAAAACAAATGTAGGTAGCAGTGGCGGTCCGAGAGGGGGGGGGGGGGGGGGTCGTAGGGGGTCATGGCTCCCCCCAAAATCCCAAAACCTTACACGTCATATCGACAAATTTAACTTCCTTCTTTGAAACGCCGCGCCGAAACAATTAAATCAAAAATATAGGTTGTCAAAATAATTTTGAAAAACAAGGATGAGAGCAACCATGTTAGAAGAATGGCTAAAAGGTTTAGCTTCTCTAAATATTTTTCTGGCAACCTCTTTGTTCTCTTTGTTGGTAAGAATAGCACCCTCCCGTCTCTTCCCGTTGGGTGTCCACAAGAGGCGACTAAGGGAAAACAAGAAGACGGGCAGCAGCGTCTTTCTGTTTGTTGACATACAGGTCAACCTGTACTAAGGGATTATGGCAACCTCTCCCTTCTATGGGGAGGCCTTAGTTAAGCAGTAAAGGTTTTCCGGCTGCTGTTGTTGTTGTTGACGAACTTCTTTGTTGAAGTTGGATTAACCTAACTGGATAGTCTGTCCTAGGACTCCTAGGTAAACAAAGTGCTTAACAAATTTAAGTGTGTCGTTCCCAACGACTATCGGAACGGATATAATTAGCCATGATCTTCGTGTTGTAATTTTAAGACCAACCTGTTGGAAAACGCTCCTGAGGTCATATAGTATTGAGTTCTCCAACGACCCCGCCATAATGAGTACATTATCGAAGGTCAGTGATATGGATTCGATGCCAAATCCCTTTTTCAGTCCAAGAGCTTAAAAACGTCTTTCAATGCGTTCATCAACAGTTTCGGAGGAATAAAGTCTCCCTGTCTTACCTGTCTTACACCTCTGTGCAATCGGATTGATTTTGTACTCTCATTTAGTAGTCGGATCGACATGGTAGAGTTGCTGTGCAAACACTTCAACCCTTCGATATACCGTCAATGTTGCTTCGCTGGCTACCGCCTAGGTTTTGATTGAATCGTGAGCTTGTTCGTTGTCCTTAAACGTTAGACATAATGGCCGATTATACTCCTCGGTCTTCTGTATAAACTGGCGAAGCGTATGAATGCAGTCTAAAGTTGGAAGTCATCAAACCTGCGTTAAGTCAAGACGTTTCGTAATGACTCTCGAAAACAGCTTGAAGGCGTGGCTCAGGAATGAGATAGGCGTAAAATTCTTAGTATTTTCTTTTTTAAGAAAATTGCCACCACTCTCATTTGCCATTCTTCTGGCGTATACCTCCGTAAGACGGAATTAAATAACTTCTGGAATAATAAAATGATCGGTTTTCCACCCACTCTCAGTAGTTGTAATTCTGTCATCTGGCGCCTTGTTGTTCTTAACTGTTTTAGAACCATTCTAATCTCATACAGGCTGACGTATGACCCCGGTGTGGCATCAGGTTAGCTTGGCTCTGGTGTCCTGAGATGTTCTGGAAATGGGTTTCCGTGTCGAGGTGTATAACTGTCCATAAAACTTCTCGAGCTCTCACAATATTTCCGGTTTAGATGAGATGGCACTACCATGTTCGATTTTCAGCTTGGTCATTCGGCTTTACCTAATATATGAATTCTTTGCAAACACTTGAGAGCCTTCGTTTCGCTCAATTGTGTTCTTAACACATATTCCATCTCCGTATTCCGATTCGTCATATTCCGTCATATTAGCTGAAGATTGCAGTCTTATCCCAATCCGGTTTTCCATTAACTTAATGGTTGTATCGAAGAGCTTCTGAAGCTTTTTGTGGCGTGGGGTCCTAAAAAGCTTGGATCCTACTGCGTGGACAGAGTACATCAACCAATGGTTTAACTCATCCGCAGTTATGCATTATATGTTGGGCTAGACGTTTGTGTATTCGGGGTTCAGGATTAAAGTGGATCCCGGTCAAAGCGTGGACTTCATTAGACGAGACCTTTTAAGCTTGACATTGATTATTTTTTACTTTTGGTGTACAATAAAGTGTATTTATTATTATTATTATTATTCGATGTCCCTCTTACAATACGGTGATCGCTACCAGTTTAAACCTTACCGATCACGGAGACATCATTGAATATGTGCTTCTTGTTCGTTTTGATGAAGTCGATCTCATTTTTGGTTGAACCATTGGGGCTTATTCACGTCCACTTCCTAGATGATCGCTTCTTGAATAAGGTTCATCGCATTGAGTCCTTCCTTCTCTATGAATTGGACCAGCCCCTGGCCCCTTTTGGTCCCGCCACTCATACACATACGACCCCACTCCCAACTCATCGCCATTCCACGTTACCTTCGCGTTGAAGTTGAAGTGTATGGCTTATGCTATCTCCTCATACAAAGCCTCTATTTCCTCGTCAGGGTGTGCCTGATACCGAGCGGTTATTCTTAGTATAACTGTAGCGTTTAGCGCTACAGGTAAGAAAAGAAAACAAGGATTTAAAGAAACAAGAGTTATATTGAAAAAAAGACAAGATCTCCGAGGTCGCGGGCTCAAGAGGTCAGATTGTGTGGCACGATGCACCTGGCGGTTGTAGGCCAAGCGAGTCGGTGGTCTCCCGGCAGCAGGCGGGGAGACAGCTAAGCAGGGTGGCAGGCTTGGACGGCTGGATATGTAGCACGGGGGCCGACCAAGACCCGAGGTGTAGCGGGCACTCAGGAACAGTAGTATGTACCAATCCTGGTACAAGGACCCCAATTCTGGGGAAGTTGAAATACAAAAAGAGCGGAGACCGAAGCCCTAGCCCGACCTTTTATAGTTACGGTCGATGACCGGAAATATGTTTTTTTGCACTAGTGACATTACGTCCAGTAACGTCACTAGTCTATATAAGAAGTCATTGAGTAGTGTTTATTGACTATAAAAAAACTTTAAGCACCTAAAAATAGATTAAGGGAGTCTGAGTACATAAACTATGTATATAATTAAGGTAAATGATTTTAAGAGAGCTAATTTGTAAAGATAACTAATCACATAACAACTATTAACTATTAAGTTTTTACGTTTGCAACTATCGATTTAAGAACGAAATATAGCTTTCAGATGACAGTTCAGTGACATTTTGCTACTGTCACATATGTCAACACAATGTTTTTTTGCAACCAAAACAAATGTTTTAATTGTTAAATTAGTGAAGATTTCATAAATAACTGTAAGTATTAGTGGTAGAAAAACAAGGTGTTACAGTATCCCCCCCGTTAGCGGAGAATTTTTCCTAGGGAAAATTCCATTACATTTAAAGAAAACTGACTGGCTCTACTACAGTTTGTACTTAAGAATCAATATATATACCCCTTCCATACTCAAGCAAGTACAATAATGCCCTCAAAGTGCATAGGCCCTTAGTAGGAGGCCTATACAAAGAAATCTGTGCCCTCAGACGTGACACAGATCATAGGTGTGCAGGCGACACCAAAGAGTGGCTATTAACCTTTAGTCGGTTAATAACCAAAGGTGAGGACAAATACAGCAGCTGTGTACAGAAGAGTAATAGACGTTTAAGATAGTTTCAAGGATTTAATGGAGTACAAAAGGTAATAATCAAGGATGAGCCGAAAATGTTTAGGAATGAAGTTGGGACACTTGTCACAAAAACTGAGTATTAAAGATTAAGAGAGTTGAGAAGGGATACCGTTCAAGGACAAGATTTACCATATAGAATTTAGAATATAGAATTATAATCTAGATTTTTTTTATTTTTACAAAGTAAAGTTTGCATGTATAGCAAGATTGCCAAGGAATAGATAACCAAGGAATAAATTATATATGTAATTATTAAGTAGCATAATTATTTATTTTAAAATCTTTTATATGCCAAGAACCTAGATTTTTGTCTTGCATGTCAGTAAGTTCATAGACCAACGGAGACAACTTAGATTTTATGCGACACTTAATAAATTTAGGAGCGAGTTTTTTAGAAAAGCGTTTGTCCTTATCACTCTGAAAATATGTGCGCTTCCACACAATATCGCCAACATTAAAATCTGCCATCTTGCGGCGAAGATTGTAGTGACCACAGTTTCTGGAGTGACTTTTTATTAGAGAACTATGCACTTTGTCAAAGATTTTCCTTAGTTTTCCCAAATTTTCCGCATAAGCGTCCCGAGGCGAAAATATAAGATCATCAGACTTATCGACGTCGAGATAATGAGAACCACAAGCAACTAATTCCCTACCAAAAACAAGAAATGATGGTGTGAAGCCAGTCACCTCACTTACAGCCGAGTTTAAGGCAAACTGTATTTTAGGGAGGTTAACATCCCATATTCGATGGTCATCGCTATTAATAAAAGTGGAAACAGCTGTCATTATAGTTTTATTGTATCTCTCAACGGTGTTAACTTGAGGTTTATATTTAGGCGTATAGCGCACATCAGGGACTTTATATTGAGCGAACAAATTCCGTAGAGTTTGACTGACAAACTGTTTGCCGTTGTCCATCAGTATAGTACTTGGGACACCATGTACTAGGAACACAGATTCTTCGACCAGACGAGCTATGACGTCAGCCGTTGCACGACGTAGAGGGAAAAGAAGGCAGTATTTTGAAAAACAGCAGGTTATTACAAGTATCATAGTGTTTTGTTTCCTGGAAGAAGGTAAAGGTCCAACAAGATCCATGCTTATCATCTGGAACGGTCGTGAGCATTCTTTTGGCCGTCCCATCAGACCTAGTGTAGGATGATTAGCATGTTTATGGGAGTTACACGAGTCACAGTTAGAAATAAAATTAGAGACATCTTTTTGCATACCAGGCCAAAAATAATTTAAAGTGATACGCTTAAGCGTTTTAAAGACACCAAGATGAGCAGAAGTTGGTGTAGAATGACACTCTGTAATAATTTTTGTTCTTTCCTCAGCAGGAACGACTTCTTTCCACTCAAATTCGCGGATAAGAGGATTTAAGGTTTTGACATAACGATAGAGTTTGTCATTGTCAATTTTATAATTTAAGAAAGACATAGGTGCAGTTTGACACCCTTTATAGATATTAAGATACCAAGCATCAGAGGTACTAGGAGACGATGAAGTTTGGTCATTAATTGCAGCGACAGTTACTGCACGAGACAAGGAATCCGGAACGACATTTTCCTTCCCGCGCCTGTGTTTTATTTCAAAGTTAAAAGCAGAAAGACGTATACCCCATCTAGCTAGACGTCCAGTTGGGTTATTTAAGTTAAGAAACCATTTTAAAGACGAATGGTCCGTATAGACGATGAATTTTGTCCCATTATCCAAATAGCACCGCCAATGTTCTGCAGCTAAAAGGACAGCAAAAGCTTCGCGTTCAGTAGCGCTGTAATTACGTTCTTGGGCTGTCAAAGATTTGCTCATGTAGGCTATAACCCTCTCTTCGCCATCGAGAATCTGGGTAAGGACAGCACCAATGCCGTAATCACTCGCGTCAGTGTGAATTTGGAATGGCTGAGAATAATCGGGACAAGACAAGACAGGCGAAGAAGTTAGACATTTTTTTAGAGCTTGGAACGAAGATTCAGCCTCTTCAGACCAAGTAAAAGGTGGAGCTTTTTTACCCTGAGAAGTAAGTTTATTTAGAGGAGTAGCAAGAGAGCTAAAGTTTGGTATAAAGCGTCGGTACCACGATGCTGTGCCTAGGAAACGCCGAACTTCCTTCCGAGTTTTCGGTGTAGGGTAATCAAGTATTGCCTTTACTTTTTCGGGGTCAGCATGAAGACCGTTAGAGTCTACCAAATAGCCTAAATATTGAAGTTTTTCTCTGAAAAATTGACACTTTTCGAGATTAACTGTTAAGTTAGCAGATTTTAGTTTATCTAAGACTTTTTTAAGTAAGGATATATGCTGTTCAAACGAATTAGAGACCACAATGATATCATCAATGAACACGAACACTCTATGCTCAAATTCAGGCCCGTAAAACAGCAAATCCACAAGTCTCTGTTGCGTAGCAGGAGCATTAGTCAACCCAAAGGGCATAGACTTAAATTGAAAGGTCCCCCTAGAGGGAATATAGAAGGCAGTCTTACATCTGTCCTCTTTTTTAATCAAAATTTGCCAAAATGATTTGGAAAGGTCAATAGAGGATAGGTATTTAGCATCTCTGAGGTTGTCTAAGATTTCAGAGATGTAAGGTAAGCTATAGGCATCTTTTCTAGTAACAGAATTTAATTTACGGCTATCGAGACAGAATCGATATTCGCCATTCTTTTTAGGAGCAAGTAGGACAGGAGATGACCAAGGACTCTCACAAGATTCGCCAACATCTTCCCTGAGCATTTCGTCAAGTTGTTCTGAAAGAATTTTTTGCTTCACAGGGGACATTCGATAGTAGCGTTGCCGAATTGGAGCGGCATCACCAGTGTCGATAGTGTGTGTTATCAAAGAGGTACGACCAAGACCACGATTTTCGTACGATATCTCTTCAAATTGGCGAATGATGTTATCTGCCGTGCCCTTTTGTTCTGCTGAGAGTTGAGCGTAGGATTGTAAATTTTTTTCGTCCAATTTTATGTTAGACACTTCGCTCTCCTCGGGCAATTTAAAGACCACACTATCCAAGTTTTTCGGAAACAATTCAAATTTCTTCCAAAAATCAATGCCTAGTATTAAGTTATTTTTAATTTGAGGAACAATGTAAGTTCGAATTATTTCAGTTTTATCGACAAAGTGAAAAGGAATGTCAATATACTGACAAGTAGATAACTTTTGACCACCAGCTGTAGAAAGGGTTAACAATTCACCATGTTGAACTTTCAGATCTTCGTGTAAATTAATAATGTTTTTGTGTGAATTGTTACCTAAAATAGAAATACAAGATCCAGAATCGAGCAACCCAATTTTTCTTGTGTTAGCGATAGTGACGTTAACATAGGGACGAGAGATGTTAGTTTTATTTTCCAGGATTGAAGAGACCGAGTAACAATTAAAGATTTTTTTCAAAAATTGCACCCAATTTTCCCGGTCAGTTTTGTCAGTGTAGTTGGTTTTACAAAACTGACCAGGCTTAGATGAGGCTCTCCAACCCTGGCCTACAAGTTTTTTGGACTAGAATTTAATTTGGACTTGCACGCTGGACCGAAAACCCAATTTACCGCACCTGAAACACAAAATTATTCGGGGCTTGTCACGTAACGGTTGGTTTAAAGTAGGGTAGAGAGAACCCGGAGACCGCTACTAAGATAGGTAAGTAACTAAGGGGGAAGTAGCAATAAAGAATGAGAACTCAGGACTTACAATATAACTAGTTGGAAGTCGAGGGTCTGAAGTTTTGGATCGGAAGGCTTGGTCTGGAGCCTGGAGACGAGTGGAAAGCCTAAGGTCTACAGCCTAGAGTCGCAAGACCGGAGGCCGAGCTTAACCAGGTCTTGAGCCGGAATCGGCCATTATCTACGCCAGAGGCCACATATCTACGGGTGCTGCTGCTGTGGCGTGCTGACGCCCGCACCCTTTTTCATCGGCCAGCCTGCTGGTTGGTGTCGTGGCCGGTGCTAAACCTGCCGGCGTCCAACGGCCTGGCTGCGGTTGTGCCATCTGGCACGCCGCCAGGCTTCCCTGTGCCCAGGAATCTTTGCAAGCAAGTTACGTGATCTTACGCTAATAAGTGTCCGCGTTTCCGACCCGGTGAAACGAACTGCGTAACTGTCGTTAGAGAACTGTAACGTTTTTTTTTATGTTTCTTTGTTCTGTTCTGTTATCTTATTGTTATATCACCCGCCTCATTCTGCACCTCCCGTTTCCTTGTTTCTTAACTTCTTTTGGCTTATTTTTTATTCACTCCCCTATCATCTTTCCCTTCACCGAGCGGTGCACACAACTCGGTAAATAAGCCATATGTGTTGCTGTATTATAATTATCTTACTTCTTAGTCAGAAATAAGAATGGTGTCTGATAGGTCTGTATTCTGAAGTCTTTTCAGACAATCTAATCGAGCGGTACTCAAACTCGTTAAATAAGCCTTATGAGTCTATTGTATATAATTGTTCTTGTTTACAGGGTCTTAATCGCATGGTGCGGCTGACTACACTCTAAACAAGCCTTAGGTCATTGAGGACGTGGTCCAGTAATATACCTTGTGGAGTATGCGTCATTGGACTTATATAGCCGTGAACCATATCCCCTCCCTCTGGAAGTGCTAGTGTATGTGGAACTTTGAAAGTTGATGTATGTAAGGGCCAAGGATATTACAAACCTCAAAATTTTTCATATGTAAAAATTTTTTTCTGGGTTTTTGGGGTAATGTAGTGTATCACCTCATTTCATTCCTCACATATCAACCTCCATTGTCATACCTCATCTTTTTTATAAATATTTGTATTTACTTTTAATTTGAATTAAAAGTAAAATTAAATAAAAAAGATGAGGTATGACAATGGAGGTTGATATGTGAGGAATGAAATGAGGTGATACACTACAGGCTCCTTACACTCCCGAAGATCGTGGGTGTTGGATCGGCATCTAGGACAGAACCTATTACCTAGGGAAGGATTAAGAGTAGGTTGTTTTGTAATAGAGGGCTCCATCGCAACAGCAGAGACTTGTGGTTTTTTATTAAAATTTGTATATTTATAGCTAGACCCCACCTTAGGTTCTACAGGTTTATAGGCAAATTCTGGAGCAATAGTACGAGAAGTTATCACCGGAGGTTCATGGAAATGTTGTATTCTGGACTGAATAACCTCGTAAGATTTGCACGCCGATTTTAGAGTGTTGATGTCAACCACAGCAGTTGACGCAAGAGAAGAAGCATAGCAAGGCCTAATATTATGTAATAGGATTTCCAATTTATCAGCTTCATTTAGAGGTTTAGATGACCCAGCAAACATTCCATGCATTATAGATAGATATATGGTTATACTCTCAGTAGCACCCTGAGTGCGAGTTCGAATTTCCTCCATCAGACGGTAGTCATAATCGTGGATGCTAAAGTCAGCTAAAAGTAGAGTGGTTATATCTGACCAGGAGGAAATTCCATCCCTCACTGAGCGATACCAATGCAAGGCATCACCAGTAAAAATTTCAATACAATTAGATAATATTTTCTCGTAGGAAATATTTCTAGATGATACAAACTCCTCTACTTGCTGGATAAAAGATCTAACACAAGTTTTACCGCTAAATTTAATTTTACTCAAATCAGAACTTATACTGCGTTCACATGTTACTGAGATTACAGGCTGGATAGTAGAAGATGTGCTTGGGGACACAGCCTTATCAAATTTGTTTTTAAACCCTTTTATGTCTTTATATTGTGCATTGAAGTCATTTTTAGTATCAGTTAAATCATCAACATTGCTCAATGACGTTGAATCTATCCTACCAAGTCTATGATAGACGTGGTGTAACAAGCTTTCAGTACGCAAGTAAAGGTTAGTATCAAAATTATCCTTTAGTAGAAGCAGGTTCTCGCTTGATCTATAAAGCGTATCCCGGACGCCTTTAAGATCATCCTCCGGTTCCAAGTGAGAAGCAGAGATGGGGGCGGAAAGAAGTTCCTTCCCAATGTCAGATATTTGTTTTCTAAGAGAAATTACCGTAGCAGCTGGTTCTAGACCACGCAACCCGATTTCATACGATAATTCCGCTTTAGGCAAGGAATAAAAATTAATGGGGTAGGCCATTTTAACTAAAAAGGTGAGTCTAGCTTCCTAAGTTAAAGAAAAAAATCAAGTGCACAAAAAAAATAGGTGTATGTGGGTGCCGTAGAAATTAGGGACCAAAATATGGTTATAGGTTAGGTAGGTATGTTGTAGTTTAAGCAAAAGAATTTAATTTAAAGTTAAGAAAAATTAAGTGAGCTTACTTTAAAAATTTGATTTTAAAAAACAATGATGAGAAGTTAAAAAAATACCAAAACTGTTGCAGCCAAAATAAAAAAAAAGTATTAAGAATGCTCAGCTGAAGTAAAGCAAGTATATTTTTAGAACAAAAAAAAATTTTGGCCGCAGATGGGTGGAGCGAGCAGAGTTGTTAAGCGCTCCTGGTGCTAGCGGACTCGGGTATCCTAGCTACAATAAAAGAATTACCGTAACTAGGATAGGTGGTATCCCACCGAGGCGTACTGCGCACAAAGTACTACCACCTAGAGGGTACCCACATACACATAGAAAACATAAAAATAAAAAATAAAAAAAAGATAAAAGAAGAACACAATCTGACCACTTTAACCGCTAGTTAGGGCGCCACTGTAGCGTTTAGCGCTACAGGTAAGAAAAGAAAACAAGGATTTAAAGAAACAAGAGTTATATTGAAAAAAAGACAAGATCTCCGATGTCGCGGGCTCAAGAGGTCAGATTGTGTGGCACGATGCACCTGGAGGTAGTAGGCCAAGCGAGTCGGTGGTCTCCCGGCAGCAGGCGGGGAGACAGCTAAGCAGGGTGGCAGGCTTGGACGGCTGGATATGTAGCACGGGGGCCGACCAAGACCCGAGGTGTAGCGGGCACTCAGGAACAGTAGTATGTACCAATCCTGGTACAAGGACCCCAATTCTGGGGAAGTTGAAATACAAAAAGAGCGGAGACCGAAGCCCTAGCCCGACCTTTTATAGTTACGGTCGATGACCGGAAATATGTTTTTTTGCACTAGTGACATTAGGTCCAGTAACGTCACTAGTCTATATAAGAAGTCATTGAGTAGTGTTTATTGACTATAAAAAAACTTTAAGCACCTAAAAATAGATTAAGGGAGTCTGAGTACATAAACTATGTATATAATTAAGGTAAATGATTTTAAGAGAGCTAATTTGTAAAGATAACTAATCACATAACAACTATTAACTATTAAGTTTTTACGTTTGCAACTATCGATTTAACAACGAAATATAGCTTTCAGATGACAGTTCAGTGACATTTTGCTACTGTCACATATGTCAACACAATGTTTTTCTGCAACCAAAACAAATGTTTTAATTGTTAAATTAGTGAAGATTTCATAAATAACTGTAAGTATTAGTGGTAGAAAAACAAGGTGTTACATAACCTTAAACTTCTTATGCTACCCTGCTCGACACACTATCGACTTTTAAGACTTTGTTAATTAGGGACTTACGGACGAGAAACCCAACACCAACCTGGTATTTTCAGTCTCCTTCTCGAAAGAGGAGCATATTGCCGCAATCAAGGGTTTTCGTATCTTATCCCTCTCTTTGGATATCAGATATTACCAAAATATCCCAACGCAACTTGCTAATTCTTCCTTCAGCCAAACTTAGGTGGGGATTGTAGCGGGCAACTTAAAAAAAAGGGGGGGGGGGTTGTAAATACATATTTATATAGATACATAACCCACGCCCACGACCTATTGTCCTAGACCAATGGCCTGTCCAATATGACCCCCCCCAAAAACTTTGGCTGCGACCGCGCCTGGTAGGTAGTAGATAATTTTAGTAATAATACATACATGTATTATCATCTACTAATAGTAACAATAAATTATTGGTGTAGGAGGTATGGAACTGTCTCCCTACAAGTTATTGTTTCAGAGGTTCTTCCTTGTGCAGATATGTGAATAAAACACCGAGATGTACACAAAACATATACTTCACAACACGTTTCTACAGACGTTACGAAAGATAGGGCGGCGGCGCAGCGCAACGCAATACGGGCACATAACATGGGAGCGAGGGCTCGACTGCCTCAGTGTTGCCAACTCTCAAAAATTTATCCCCCTAAGCTCCAATCAATAACCACCACAATTTCTAGAGATTCCCCCTAAAATTATTTAAAATTATATAAAAACATATTGTTTATAAAATAAATAATTAAATATTTTTAAATAAATAATACATTAAAAATGATAAAATATTTATTTAAGTATTATATTCAATAAACGAACAATAAATTTTAAACAATCAATAAATAATTTCATTCAGAAACCACATTTTTCCAATTTTTTTATTCATAAATAATCTTAAACTTCAACTAGAGACATTTGCCCACTGTTTATTACTTAGTTAATTGAAGTTATAAAAATCCCTAAAAATACCCCTAAGAATTTAAGACCCCTAAAAAAATCCCATCCCACATTTTTTCCCCCTAAATTTGGGGGGAAAACCCCTAAGTTGGCAACCCTGGACTGTCTACGTGACCGAAAGGAGCTTGCCCTGGCGCAGGCGTGAGGAAGTGGGGAACGCGTACGCGATCCGGCGCGTGTAACCCTTCGGATGCTACGGGAACACAGGCACTTAACCAACCCTACACTGTTACATTCGTTATATTGATGGTCCGCCGCGTACACTGCCGTTAAACATCAAGACACACTGCTACTATCTGGGAAATATATCTCCAATTCTCCTCTATTGAAAATTTCATCTCTTGAGCGTAGGAATTAAAAAGTTCTACAAATCAATCAAATATGAGACTATGCCTTTAACAGACACCAGTTTTTTTATAAAATATCCTCATGTAGGAAGTGGGGGGGGGGGGGGGGGCGGTCGCAGCGGCAAGTATAATCCTCTACCTGCGTACTCGTGCCTACTCGTACATATCCGCGCGGCTCCGGATCTAATCCACACGGATCATGTCTTGCCACGCTGGATGCACTTAATCAATATTCACATCACGACGACTGGCGTGCAGCTCAATCTGTTTGTGATTCATTTGCAAAATAATAATATTTTTCAGTTACTTAAGGTTTCCACAGCCGGATTGACATAAAAAAACAGATTTATTAATAACTATTTAATTAGGAAAAAAAATACATTAATTTAATATTATTTAAATCTAACTAAAAACGAGTGATAATTGCCCGATGCATGTGGCAAGAATACAGGTGGCAGGCCCTGCCGGGTGGCCGGTGACGGTGGCATGTCACAATCAATTCCCACTGACTCGGCGTTTGGATTCCGGTAATCTTCCGAAATGCATTTGCGGTCCGCCTATTACACCGGAGCATAATAGCCGAAATGCATTTACGGTCCACCTGTTACACCGGAGCATAACAAGTTGGATGCACGTTGTTAGCTTACAAATTTTAGAGCTTACATTATTTTTCTACAATTTAATTCAGTTTACATATATACTTGTAAGTATGCATACATGAGTATGTATGCATACTATATAACATATTATACGAGTGTATAATATGTTATATATTAAGTAGGTTATTATTTGATGTTGCAACACTTGAGAAATGGCTTTGATATCTCTGTGCGGATTCTTCAAGCCTCAGCTTCAGACCGATTTCTTGTGTCAGTGTTGCTAGAGTAATGCGCTTTATCGGTACAAACGTCGACATAGATAACCCGATGCGACAAGGAAGGAAGGGACGTAAAATAAGTTTATTATTGGTCGGCAAATTGCAATCTGAATTTAAATACAATATTTCCATCATGGGAAATTGCTATGGGAAAAAATTTTTTATTGGTGGCCGATAAAGATTCATTCACAGTGACATTATACAAAGAGGTGAGATTTGCTTGTTCAGTAATTAAGCCTTTGAATTCCAGTTGGATGAAAGGAAAATTAGAGTGCCGACAGAAATATATCAAAAATACCTTCAAAAGTCGACAGCCAGTCTGACAAATTAAATTGCACATAACAACTAGCAGCCGGGCAACACAACGGCTTGTAACGGTGTTTTGCTTATTATTTCAGCACCGTAAAGTAATTACCGAAACATTCGGTACAAACAGATATTGTTAGTCCAACTCCAATTGAGAAAGTACAACGTAAATATTTCCGAAGTATGTAGGTATTATAGAAATCATTGTGCGCGAGTATCATTCGAAAACATATTAAATCAATACAACATTCTTACTCTAGAGAAAAGACGAATTCTGTTACAGGCAATGATTCTCTACGGCTTTTGTCAAAATAAATTTAACTCTAATTAACTATAAAATGGTAGTTGTTGGGAACGATACAGTCGAAGTTGTTGACCACTACGTATACCTAGGACAAACTATCCAGTTAGGTCGGTCCAACTTCGACAAAGAGGTCGCCCGAAGAATCCAACTCGGATGGGCAGCGTTCGGGAAACTACGTGACATCTTCTCATCAGAAATTCCGCAGTGCCTGAAGACAAAGGTTTATAACCAGTGTGTGTTGCCAGTGATGACATATGGTACTGAGACGTGGTCTTTAACAGCTGGCCTTTTGGAAAAGCTCAGAGTCACACAACGAGCTATGGAGAGAGCTATGCTTGGAGTTTCTTTGCGCGACCGAATCCGAAATGTGAAGATTCGCCGAAGAACTAAGGTTACCGACATAGCTCTCAGAATATGCAAGTTGAAGTGGCAGTGGGCAGGCCACATCGCTCGAAGAACCGATAACCGTTGGGGAAGAAAGGTTCTCGAGTGGCGACCACGAACCGGAAGACGCAGCGTAGGCAGGCCTCCCACTAGGTGGACCGACGACATTGTTCGCGTCGCAGGAAACCGGTGGATGCAAATAGCAAATTGTCGTTCATTGTGGCGGTCTAAGGGGGAGGCCTTTGTTCAGCAGTGGACGTCTTCCGGCTGGTGATGATGATGAACTATAAAATAAGTTTTGTTGTTCCTAGAACAGCTTACTGTCGTAGGGTGCGTACTTGCCCGCTTTTCGCCTTGGCTAGGTGTCGGACGAATGCGGGTGTCAGAATGTGGTTATGATGTACATAGTAAGTGTGTAGTGTAAGTAAGTATATAAATGGGTATGTAAAATCTATGTAAGTTATTAAAAATGCTGGTGATATAATTATAACATTATTTGTGAATAATGTAGGGTACTTTATCAAAAGTACCCTCTACTAAAGTATCAGATATTAATTATTTGGAGGTAGGTAATTTTAACATGAAAAGGCACAAATATTAATGTACATGGATTTATTCAACCATCATTACAATGATCATTGATCACCCATTAATATAGATATAATCACCGATGTTAAATATGTTCTAAGTATATTATGATTTAACTATATTTTGAACATTAAAATATTATAAACTTTACACTGTCAGGAAACTATATAAAAATATAGGGGTTACCCCTATGTGGCCACCTCCAATTCCCCTTGCCACAGCCTTCGCCATCCAAGTCATATATTAAATGACTTATTAATCGTTAACATATAAATTATGACATTATCATAGTGACATCAAACACAACAAGTTATTATTACAACATGAAATACAAAATACTTAACTCTCAGAGTTCCGTCGTCGATCTACAACCCTCTACTAGGATTACTGTCCATGTTGCTGACTGAACACTGTTTCAATACTGTTATTTCTTAGATTCCTTAATACTGTCGAAGATTATTGAAGACTGTTCGTCGATTTTTATCACCTCGGGGTCACCACTTTACCGTCTATGTTTACCTTATGGATGTGTGTGGTCCAGACCTGGTTGTTGGTGATTGTTATTTGTCCTTAGAATTATCAATAACACAAAGTTTGCACTTCACTCTATGTTCGTTTTATTTACGGTAAGTTCCAAAATTTTCACAAAATTCGGATACACGAAATTTATTTATTTATTTATTGTTAGGAAGACTTACAGGCTAATATACAATAATAGGTAACAATTATGTGTAAACATGTTGCTAACTAGTCTCCACATATGTGTAACAATATAATCTACAATTACAAAATAGTAAATGAAAACAAATAGAACCAAAAACAAAATATTTCTCATACTATGTATAAAATTAACAATATACTATGTATAAAATATTAAGTAGCATGACCTCGCATTATCTAACGTATTACTTTATTTATATATTTTTATTTACTTGTTTTAAAGAAAAAAAATGTATTATTAATCATTCGCCGTACTGCCTGCGTACCCGTAATAAATATATCAATGTCCAAGTTTAAAGGAAGTTCGTTGAAACTGCGTACACTGCGTGATAAAAAGGAATTTTGACGATAGTTTGTCTTAGCAAATGGCACCTTTAATACAGGCCTTAACCTAAGTCCAGTCAGATTGGTCCTAAAAATTACCTTAGATAATAATGAAGGGCAGTCGATGGCACCACTGGCAATATTCATTAAGCAGCAAATATCATTTACTTGGCGCCGATTTTCTAATGGCATAAAGTGGATTTTTTTGTAACGGTTGATGTAGTCAACTGAAAGTTGACGCGCCTTAAAATCCAAGTACCTTAAAAATTTCTTTTCTATTGCCTCGATTCTGAATTTATAAATATTGTATTGTGGATTCCACACCTGTGATGCATACTCAAGGTGACTTCGTACTAATGAGCAATATAAAACTTTTATACATTTTAAAGAATGGAAACTATCAGACATACGTATTATAAATCCTAATGCCTTTGATGCCTTATTGACTATACTATCAATATGTTTATCATACAATAACTTGGAGTCGTGAACAACACCTAAGTCACGTATTTGATCAACTTTGCTAATACCACAATCATTCAGTCTATAACTAGTATTGACTAAATGTTTCCGACGTGTGAATGTTATGTGGTAACATTTAGATGCATTTAGTTGCAATTTATTTAACTTACAATAGCTGACAAATCTGTCAAGGTCTTCCTGAAGTAGTTGCGCATCCAGAATATCATTGACTGATTTAATGATTTTCATATCATCCGCATATAGTAACGCAGACGAGTTTTGGAAGCAACTCATGACGTCAGCAATAAATATATTAAATAAAAGTGGACCTAAAATGGATCCCTGAGGTACACCTGATGGTATCGAACTCCATTGTGACGTGAAACCACGTAAGACTACCGCTTGAGTTCGATTTTCAATGTAAAATGAAAACCATCGATAGAGATCACAATGAATTCCGGCAGTCATTAACTTATTTAGGAGCACTCGATGATCTATACGATCAAAACATTTTGTGTAATCCGTATAAATGACGTCTACTTGAGTACAATTCTCCATTCCATCCGTTAACATTTCATTAGATAAGATAAGATTAGATGTAGTGGAGCGTTTCCTAACAAAACCATGCTGATTATCGCCAAAATTATTGCTCAACGCTGTATACACTGAATTATGGACAATTCTTTCCAGTATTTTGGAGAAAAGACATAATTTAGAAATGGGGCGGTAGTTTTCGACTTGACTTTTGTTTCTTTTTTTAAATACTGGCGTAATAAATGCGGTCTTCCAGACTTGAGGAACTACACCTTCCGTTAGCGATCGCCTAAAAATAATACAGATCGGCACTACCAAGCTTTCAGCACATTGAACTATGAACGTTGGTGGTATATGGTCAGGTCCACCTGATTTCGACTGATCAAGCGTTTTAAGTAACTCTAACACTTTATTGGGACATATTTCAACAGAACTTATACTATAAGGACTTACGTCTAGGTTAACTGATTGAGATGAACTCGCATCATGAGGACCGGGTTCTTGGAATGTAGAATTAAAGTAAGAAGCAAATAGGTTACTGATCCTGCACCCGTGTCTGCTGTGGTTTGATTATATTGCATTATGTTTGGAAATGCATTAGTGTTTCTCTTTTGCTTAACGTATGACCAAAACGATTTCGGGTTTGTTATGATGGACTTCTCAATTTTATCTATATAAATATCATAACAGTTTTTTTCTAACTCAATAACTCTTCTTCGCAATAAAGAGAAGCATTGATAATCAGACAAATTACCATATGTTTTATATTTGCGGTGGAATTTATGTTTTTCCTTTAGCATCTTAATTAAAGCAGAGTTATACCAAGGTGGATGAGTTGAGCATTTAGTAGCTTTTTTAGGGATAAATTTATCAATGAGATCATATATTTTATTGTAAAATATCTCAACTGCTTGATCTATTGTTTATGTTTGTAAGAGTGTCGACCAGTTTGTTTCATTGAGAGCAGATTTAATGGAATTAATGTGGAAATGTTCACATTCTTACTTAATAATTCGTACAATAGTATCGGTACACAAGTATCACAAGTATCGGTAGTTCCGTGGCATGGTGGCGCGGGAGCGGGCCCTTTCTCCTTAGTCAGCATGTCACTACATTATGATTAATTATTTAACACTGATAATAACAAGCAATTGTAGTAAGAGAACATTATTTTGTCTAAAGCATTGTCAACATCTACCCACAATAATAATTGCCAAGGCAAAACATGCCGAAAAGAGTCAAAACTACTTTCATATTATTACTATCTATATTTACGTACTAGCTGACCCGCGCAGCTCCACCCGCGCTTTTATTACATTTTGCTCCCCTTTTCACCCTCCTCCCTTGATTTATTTCTCTCCAACTCTCGATCCCTCACCCCCCCCCCCCCTCGAATCCCTTCTCGGTTCACCCATCTATTTAATGACCTTACCTAACGTTGCTTAACCTTAACCTACAGGTATAAAAAGTATCCTATGTCCGTCTCCTGCTCCTAAGCTACTTCTCTACCAATTTTCAGCCAAATCGGTTGAGCCGTTCTTGAGTTATAAATAGTGTAATTAACACGACTTTCTTTTAAATAGATTAAAGTTCTATGGTGATTGTATGTTCAATTTCACCGATAGATGGCGCTGTTCATAATATAAATCACGCTAACATCGTAAATTACTGTCTAATGATATTCGATAATGAAAGTTCTAAGTTTCTCGCATCTTTTATTGTTGCGACTGTAATACAATACCTATACACTACCTGGACTTGGGGAGTTTCATTAAAATTTCATGAACATTGAATATATTCATGATCTAGTTTGGACTCGCTCGGGATTTACAGATTTTAACTTTTCAAAGATATAATGTCATATTGCTATCAGCAACGTACTTAGAACAATACGGAAATCTAATGAAAATGTCCTGGGTGTACCGGACCGGCTTACCCCTTACAAAAATTGACCCTTCGCCACTGCCATATCTTATTCAAACTAAATGTCTGCTCAGTCCCTATTGTATATAGCGTAATAATACATATCTTAATGATTAACTGATCGGTCTATAATTACCCTATTCACATACAAAGGAAATTACGTGGTAATATGTGCAAGTAATGTTTCACTGCTTAGCCCCTATGAAACATAGCGTGATGTTTTATATACCAATTTATACCTTGACTTCTACACAACACATCAGTGAAAGTCCCATCAAAATCCATCCACGGGTTTTCAAATGATACCTGGACAAACAGAACGACAGACAGACAGACAGACAGACAATAATTCCAAAAAAAATTGTTTTGACCTCTATGTCGATAGTATAGTATCCCCACATAGAAATTTTGGAAAAATATTCAATGTACAGAAAAAGTGCTGTTTGAGTTTTATTATAGTACTAGCTGACCCGTGCAGCTCCGCCCGCGCTTTTATTACATTTTGCTCCCATTTTCTCCCTCCTCCCTAGATTTATCTCTCTCCATATCTCTCTCTCTTATAAAAAAAATCTAATTATATGCTCTTTCTCTCCTCTCTCTTTCCCCTCCCGCTTCGGTTTCCGTCACACTCCCCCACTTCCTCTCCCTGTTGTCCCCTCTCTGAACCCTCATCCCCTCTCTCTTCTACGAACTTGCTCCTTCTCACTCCCCCCTTACTCCACCTAACTCCCCCGATCCCTCACCCCATCACCCCCTCCTCGAATCCCCTCTCCCTCTTTCTCCTCTCTTGCACCCTCCTCTCGTTCTATATATCCTCGTCAATCAAGGTGTCAGCGGCATTAAATATACTTTATGACCTATTCTCAGACCTCCCCGATATGCACACAAAATTTCATACAAATCGGTTCACCCATCTATTTTATGAGCTTGCCTTATGTTGCTTAACCTTAACCTAGCGGTATGAAATATACTGTATGACCTATTCTCAGACCTACCCGATATGCACTTTTCATACAAATCGGTTCACCCATCTATTTAATGACCTTACCTAACGTTGCTTAACCTTAACCTACCGGGATAAAAAATCCTATGTCCGTTTCCTGGTTCTAAGCTACCTCCCACCAATTTTCAGCCGAATCGGTTAGGCCGTTCCTGAGTTATAAATAGTGTAACTAACACGACTTTCTTTTATTTAGCTAGATTAAAGTTCTATAGTGATTGTATGTTCAATTTGACCGATAGATGGCGCTGTTTATAATTGTAAATCACGCTAACATCGTAAATTACTGTCTAATGATATTCGATAATGAAAGTTCTTAATGTTTCGCATCTTTTATTGTTGCGACTGTGATACAATTTTAACTTTGCAAAGATATAATGTCATATTGCTATCAGCAAAGTACTTAGAACAATACAGAAATCTAATGAAAATTTCCTGGGTGTACCGGACCGGCTTACCCCTTACAAAAATTTACCCTTCGCCACTGCCATATCTTATGCAAACTAAATGTCTGCTTAGTCCCTATTGTATATAGCGTAATAATACATAATATCTTAATGATTAACTGATCAGTCTATAATTACCCTATTCACATACAAAGGAAATTATGTGGTAATATGTGCAAGTAATGTTTCACTGCTTAGCCCCTATGAAACATAGCGTGATGTTTTATATACCAATTTATACCTAGACTTCTACACAACACATCAGTGAAAGTCCTATCAAAATCCATCCACGGGTTTTCTAATGATACCTGGACAAACAGAACGACAGACAGACAGACAGACAGACAGACAATAATTAAAAAAAAAAATGTTTTGGCCTCTATGTCGATAGTATAGTATCCCCACCAAGAAATTTTGGAATAATATTCAATGTACAGAAAAAGTGCTCTTTGAGTTTTATTATAGTATAGAAGATATAGATAGATAATATACTGATACGGGCATTCGTGCACCTCTACGAAAAGTACGTCAATTATATAATGATAAATTTACAGATATCGATATTTTTGATATGTCCAAAATAACATTTAGGAAACGCACGGCCAAATTCTTAAACATCAGTAGTTTGATTTTTTTAGATTTGATTGTTTAGATTTGTATCTAACTCCGACTGTTTTTTGGGATTAAATAAATTATCTTTTAAGAAATGTTTCTAGGATTCGGAGAAAATTGCTTGAAGGTAATTCGACTGAGTCACGGTGTTCGACACTTACCAGCGTACAATAAAATCTATTTTTAAGCAACTAGACTATTTAAAGTCAGCAGAATTCGCTTATTAAGTACATATCAGTGAGATAGAGTACTTTGAAAGGATAAATAACATACACACGCCGTCTTATCGGGATATTGCACAGCCCATTAAACAAATGCAAAATAATATGAACGCTGAGACGATTATTTCAGACACTATTACTGGTAGTAATGAAGATAATTTCACCTTAGTGGAGCGTAAACATCGCAAGAAAATAAACAATCTATGTGGTACGGCACCGAGTTCAAGTCGAATAAAAGTGGCTGAGATACCTATGTATATATATGTCTCGAGACTTTCGAAGAATACGCGCCTTGAAGATTTGACGGATTATATTAAGGATATGGGTGAAGAATGTCTGGATATTCAAGCTCTAAACCAAAAAAATACGACTGACTTTAACTCGTTTAAAATAAGTGTTCCTAAAAGTAAACTAAATACTTTTTTAAGTAGTAATTTCTGGCCTGAAGGTGTAAAGCATCGGCTATTCCGACAAATGAATCCTAAAATGACGAGGTTATCCTCCAATACTGAATAAAACGTTTACATATTTTTTAATAATGGTTTTTGACATAAACAATATTATTAATCTCGTAACTTTTAATTGTAAGAGTATAAAGAGGTCTGTTGATCACGTTAGAGAGTTATGCAAGAATGCCGATATTATTGCACTCCAGGAGACCTGGCTTCTTCCGCATGACCTCGACTTTGTTCATTCTATTGATGGCAGGTACGCTGCTGTAGCAAAGTCTGCAGTAGACACGTCGGTCGGGGTCCTGCGGGGGAGGCCTTACGGAGGTCTGGCACTGTTATGGAATAAGTCTAAATTTCCTAGTGTGTCGTTAGTCGATAGTTGTTGTGACAGGATAATAGCTGTACGTATTTCAATGAACTTACGTTCATTTTTAATAATCAATGTATATATGCCTTATGATAACCCTGACAACCTTCCCGAGTTCATCAACTGTTTGGCTCGTGTCAGCGCACTAATTGACGAATGCGACGTGCAATACGTGTACGTACTTGGCGACTTTAACGCCCATCCCAGTAAATGTTTTGGGCGCGAACTTTTGAGCTTTTGCACTGAGGAAAATTGGCACTGTATGGATATTGAATTGCTGGGAATCAACAGCGACACGTATACATTTATTAGCAACTAGCTGACCCACGCAGCTCCGCCTGCGCTATTTTTACGTTAACTAAACTTTGAATAACAGACATTCGCATCGAATACATAACCTCATTTTTTATAGTCGGTTAAAATCTGGGACCCACTTTTTACTTGCTCTCCGAAGCACGGACCCGTTTAGTTCAAATGGCGTTAAGCGGTCACCCATCTATTTAACATCTATTTAATGACCTTACCTAACGTTGCTTAACCAGATCGATCACAAAACCTTGATAACAACTCTCTATGAGTGTTCCCTTACTAATATTTATTATATTATAAAGAAAAATTGATAAAATCGGACCAAGCGTATAACCAAGTACCCGTTTTGACTTTAATCCCCTCTCCCAAAAGAACCGTGCTAGATTACGGGATAAAAAGTATCCTATGTCCTACCTCGTGGTAAGATCTCAGATCATGCTAAGTTTCATTTGAATCCATTCAGTAGTTTCGGCGTGATGCTCCGCCGTGATACAGACAGACAGACAGACAGACAGACAGACAGACAGACAGACAGACAGACAGACAAAAATTAAAAAAAATACATTTTCGGCCTCAGTATCGGTTATAGAATGCCCTCCAAATATTATTTTCAAAATATCTTCAATGTACAGAATTGGACCTGTTACAGTTTTATTATAAGTATAGATTGGGGCACCTCAAGCTGGTTGGACCATTGTCTGTCTACTGAAGCTGCTAGGAGCACTATAGTCGCTGTTAGTGTAGACAACAATGTAAGTTGGTCAGACCATTTTCCTGTATAAATCAAGTGCAGTATAAGTGGTATCACAGAAAGTGCAATAATTAATAGCAATAAAACGAAAGGGGCAAATGTGCGCTGGGGCAACCGCAACTCGGATCAAATTGATTGTTTTCGTAATTACTGTGATCTTAAGCTAGAGAATGTTACTGATATTTTAAAATGCGGAACCTGTAACTCTAATGATCCTAAGAAGTGCTCCAACATTACTGATCACTGTACTTTTATAAGTAAACTTTATACAGATATTGTTAATATATTAAGAAACGGTTCAATCGTTGCGTTCGATTCTTATGTAAAGCGGGCGGGGAAACATAAGGTAGTAACTGGATGGAATTCTCACGTACAACAGTCACACCAGTATTTTAGAATGAGATTTAACTCCTGGGTGTTGGCCGGTAAGCCAACCACAGGGGGCGTTTATAATGAGATGGTCCACAGTCGTAAGCTTTTTAAAAATAAATTAAAGTGGTGCCAACGTAATGAAGAGAAAATAAAACTTGATATATTAGCCTCGTGCCAAAAGGATAAGAACTTTGTAAAATTTTGGAAAGACACCAAAAAGTTAGGGTATAAACAAACCTTACCAGTAAGTGTAGACGGTCAGCAGGATCCTGCACAGATAGCCAACATTTTTGCGAATAGATTTCATGTTGACCCACTGCCCGTGGAGGGGCATGTGCTCGGTGATAAACGGGACAGTGAGGATTTCGGTAAAAAGAGTGACATCGTGTTTACATCAGATAACGTTATAGAGGCTGTACGTAAAATGAAGCGCGGTAAATCTCCCGGGCACGATGACTTGAGCCTTGAGCACATACTCTACGCGGGTAACGCTATTTTCTCCAAACTGGCTAGTCTCTTCACGTTGTGTATTAGATATTCTTACCTTCCAGTGGAACTCATGAAGACAGTGGTCATTCCCGTGCCGAAAAACAAGACAGGAGATTTGTGTACCTCCACCAACTACAGGCCCATCTCACTTGGAACAATTATTGGCAAAGTTTTTGAGAGGCTGCTACAGCCCGTGCTACTCAGCAAATTGCAGATTGACGATGCACAGTTTGGCTTTCGTCCCGGTCTCTCAACAGATTCTGCTATCATGAGCCTCAAGTCTACCGTGAATTATTATACCAGTCGCAACACAACCGTGTATGCGTGTTTTCTAGACCGGAGCCGTGCATTTGATCTCGTTAATTATGAAATTCTCTGGACCAAATTGCGCGGTTCAGGTGTGTCGGGTAATGTTGTGGATCTGTTGAGATACTGGTACGAGGGTCAGACTAACTGTGTTAAATGGGGTGACACGACTTCTAGCTCCTTCAAGCTAGATTGCGGGGTACGCCAAGGAGGGCTGACTTCTCCGGACCTCTTTAACGTCTATATTAATGGTATGATCGAGGAGCTGAGGGACACACATGTTGGTTGTCACATAGGTGGGATATGTGTTAACAATCTCAGCTATGCTGACGACATGGTGTTGCTCAGTCCCTCGATCAAAGGTCTCAGAAAGTTACTCTCAGTCTGTGAGCGTTATGTTAAGGCACATGGACTGAAGTATAATGTTAACAAGACGGAATTAATGGTTTTCAAGTCGGGTAGGGGTCCGGAAAACGTACCATATGTTAAATTGGACGGCGAAGTAGTACGGGTTGTAGAAAGATTTAGATATCTGGGTCACATTCTTGTTTCTGATCTGAGGGATGATCAAGATATAGAGCGTGAAAGGCGGGCGCTCTCGGTTAGGTGCAATATGCTCGCGCGCAGATTTGGTAGGTGTAACGATGATGTCAAGGTAACCTTATTTAAAGCTTACTGTCAGTGTTTTTACACCTGTCAACTTTGGGTTAACTTTACGCGTAACTCATACAATACTATGAGAGTGCAGTACAATGACGCCTTTCGCATTCTCATGCGTCTGCCGCGTTATTGTAGTGCATGAGGCATGTTCGCCGGATCGAGGGTGCCCGACTTTTACGCTGTTATCAGGGCGCGTATAGCCTCTTTTTGGGAGCGAATTTCCCGCTCTGATAATAGTATATTACAGGCAGTGAGTGTTGGCCTTGACAATGCAATATACAAATATTGGTTGACAGTACATATGCATGGGAACCGAACGTAACGTGCGTGACGTAGATCTTATTAGATCTGTAGATTGTATTGACGTTTTACATCCAACTGTATTATTTTATATGATGTTTTTCTTTACTTCAATTTTTATTATGTATACATTTTTGATATGGCTTTTTTGGCTGCAATAAAGAAGAAGAAGAAGAAAAAACATTTATTAGACACACAAGTAACACACACAAGGGACCACTAGATACAAACATAATAATTAAATTTAAAGGTGACAAACAGTATAAATAACTAGATGTAAGACACACTTAGCAATAGTAGCAGTCTCGGTGTGTATAATGTGAGAATATTATTATTATTATTATTATTATTTGAAAAGTACCCTGTTCGGCCTCGGCCTCGGCCGCGCCACGCCGCCGAGAGCCGAGAGCCGAGCGCCGAGGCTGGCGGCCGGCCAGGGCGCGCGCTGCCGACACAAGTTTTTACCTCGACGATTAGTTGCCTCAAGTGTTACACAAAAACATAGCTGGTTGGATTGTTCATTTTTTTTTAATATTAGGTACTCATTGTTGCAGCGACTTCGTATATAGCTTGTGTCATCGTGTGTCGGTTTTGCTGAATTAACGTTTCAATTATTTATGTGCTTGTGACTATTCGTGAATATTGTCAGCAGATATTTTACAATTACGAAGCGGTAGTGGACCGGCTATGATTGCCGCACAAGTAGTCAGTTCTGCGTTAGTGAACACAACTGTGCAGTGACAATCTTCGCAGGGCGGTTGTGTGGACGTCGACGTCATCGGCCTCCTACCACAACGTCATCGGCCTCCTACCACAGTTTTTTTATAGTACTTAAGATTATTTGATCTTGATTTAGACACACATGATTTAAGACTATAAAGTCCGAAAAATCGGTCTCTGTTTGGGTTTTTGGTGTACTATAAGTATGTATAAAATAAAATGATGGATTTAAAATTATTTAAAGAACACATACAACGAGTACGAGTACGTGGTGAGTTCCATGTTTTAGACACGTATTCAATCATCCATTAGCGTGAAGTTTTTCATGAGATTTTTCATCTTGTTTTAAATGAAGCAAAGTATTTGTTCAATAGTGAAAATAGCAGCTGAAACATTTATCTGTACATTAATATAAGTTGAGAGTTAATACCTGGCTCAGAAGCGAGATCTAAATAAGTCTGTAGCACTCCGAAACTGTGACAAATGAATTAAGTTCGCTCAAACATTGTTTATAGCTACGAGCAGAGCTTCACGTTATAATAGCTTGCTCACAAATTATTTCATTTCGTTATAAAGGTGGAACTTCGGAAGGGCGACAGTACACAACGAGTTAGGTTGATATAATGAAATGCGTCGCGGTCGCAATTTTCAACTTGGCTACTTCATGAGTGAGGCCGTCCCGTTTGCCTGATGATAAGCGACACACTTGCCCATAAACAGTGATACGGTCCTAATATCGATTAAAGAATATTTAAGTAAAACTATACAAGCCTCTATTTTGTAATTTTAGTTTGTAAAAGTATTTACACAAGTTATAATGATAGTACATCCTAAACTACCGCGGCTCTCACATGGATGCTACGCCGCGCTAAGAATGCTACGCCTTGCTACGCCGCGCCGCATGTGATAATAACGTAGCGCGACTAGGAGCACAATGCTAACTGAACCAGGACGCGCACGGGGCGGGGGCAACCACACAAAATAAAATGGTCAGCGAGACAAGAGCACTGTCGCAACCACTTTACAGCTGAGCTGCATTACGACATATTGAACTCTGTGCCTGTTGGATAAAGGTGACTGCATGTGAAACAGTTATGTTGTCAACTGTTAAGCCAACAGTACCGACTGACTGCTTAATTATGCGACCGCAGTTCCAGGGATTAAGTTTTTATTTTGGGGCTTCAGCATTAAATTCCTCAGAAAATTCTCTTAATGCTGAGCTTTATTTAGGCGACAGTAACTCTTCCGGCTCGGTGTTCACGTCCGCGGCTACAAATTAACAGAGAAATGTGTGTTGCCAGTAAATAAAGGATGCTATAAAGTTATTGCCGCGAGAATTAGATGGGAACTACAAGCAGAGGATGTAATTCAGCCAATTTTAAAACGAAATGTTAGGCCAGGGGTTATATATACTAACTGCTACCTAGTCGTGAATTCGAGGGATTGGTTTCGCACCTAGATCAAACTTTTGTAATGTGTATAAACATAAATATCTACTTTATGTCTGGGTGTTAATTTTATATGTATACTAGCTGACCCCTCGTTTTACTCAGAAACCTTCTTAGGCTCATGCACAACACTTTGCTGAAGATCATGACATGATCAAATGCATAGTTTAACATTATATAAAGGACATACAGACAAACAAACCTTAATTTTTGGAAGTATGTAAATACTTTATTAAAACAGTACAATATCCACTGATGGAAGAAAGTGACTGACTCCCAACGAGGGTATAGTAATACTCTATGCGAGGAAAATGAAATATAACTTATATTTTGGAGTTGACTTATATTAAAATATCGATTAAAATTGTTAGATACAGTTAATATTTGTTAGGGCGTTTTTTTTTAATAATGTCCAAAAAAGCGAGTACCAAGTAACAGTTTGTATAATTGACTATTTGACTTTTATCATCAACACGTCAAAACTACAAACGCAGTGGGAACGATTGCTCAAACTAATGAGAGTCTGACTGTTGCCTTTTATTTATTTCTTTATTACACAACTTACACTGACAGAAAATCATTATTTTCCTGCTTGCATAGAGATTCCTCTGACATGAGCCATTGCTGCTTACTGCTGGCCAGCAACTAACTTATATTGCGTAAACAAATATCTATGGTGGTGATCACCGCGACGTGACTACGCGTTGTTAGTGAGCACCGTCTTGTGTTGTTTGTGAAAGAAAATCATTATTTTACTGTATATGTACCAATATGATATACTAGCCGACCCGCGCAGCTCCGCTCGCGCTGTTTTTACATTAGCAAAATTTTTAATAGCATCCATTTGCGTTTAAAACATAACCTTTGTTTAAATTCGGTTAAATTCAGGGGCCCACTTTTTACTTGCCCTCCGAAGCACGGAGATGAACTTAATTCGAATGGCATTAAACTGTCACCCATCTATGTATTGACCTTCCCTATCGTTGCTTAACCTGGTCGATTGCTACATATTGATACTGTCTATAAGTGTCTTCTTATTTTTTGTACTTATAATATTTATATTTTATAGTATTAGATACATTTGTCGAATACATAACCTCCTTTTTATAAATCGGTTAAAAACTGCATCTCACTTTTTACGTCCGAAGCACGTAAACGCTCAGTTCAATTATCATTAAATGGTCACCCATCTATGAGATGACTTTTCCTAACGTTGCTTAACCTGATTACCTGATTGCCAAATATTAATAACAACAATAACTGTCTAAGAAGAGACAACTGTCTCCTTATTATTATTTTTTATATAATGAAAAAGGGATAAACTCAGACCACGCGTATAACCAAGTACCATTATGACTTTAATCTCTTCTCCCAAGGGAACCGTGCTGAATTACGGGATAAAAAGTATCCTATGTCCTTCCTCGTGGTATTGGCTCCAATCATGCCAAGTTTCATTCAAATCCATCCAGTAGTTTCGGCGTGATGCGCAGCCGTGATACAGACAGACAGACAGACAGACAGACAGACAAAAATGAAAAAAATTACAGTTTCGGCTTTAGTATCGGTTAAAGAATGCCCTCCAATATATATAATAATTATATAATAATTTTCAAAATATCTTCAATGTACAGAAATGGACCTGTTACAGTTTTATTATAAGTATAGATTCTTGAAAATGGGATTACTGAAAAGCATTATAATAATATACCAAAACCTAAGGTAATCGAAGACTTGTCGCGTCGCGAGTCGCGTGTCGCTATCATTTCTATACTTGGATACTTTCTTTTGTCGTTCGACTACGGTCATGTCGAGTATCGAACTCTCGCATGATACAATAAAGCGATTACTAAACATTATAGGATCGTTGCGACGTTGCGAACGAGAGGAATGACGCCGTACAGAATAAACTGCGGTATTTGGTATTATCTGCAGGAGGCGGCGACACGCAGCTTTCCGTGTGTCTGTTATTTCGAGTGCGACCGGTAGAAAAACACTGTGTTTCTCTGATATCGAACAATAAATATTAAAGGGAGAGAATGAAGCAACTATCGGAGACAGCCCGTGAGATTCGTCCCGCGGTCGGTCCACGGTCTATACGGAACTTGCCATACTATATAATTATTGACTCATTGCCACACTACATATTGAATCACACTTTACTTGTAGTCGATACAATAGAGTGGTGTTATTTGTTTTTATTTTTGAGTTATTGAACATATCATTTGAGTCTTTTTTAATAGGTCATTCTTGTTTGTCGGGATTTTATATTTTATTTGAATGTATACTACAAAGTATGTCACATAGCTTTATATGCATACTTAAACCTAGGAAGTTATACGTCTTGGGAAATCACGTTTCAAAACTCATTAACTACGCTAAAGAACATTTAAAATTAGATACTTACAAGCTCAGTGGGGGAGCACTCACCTTGGAGACAAGGTTCGAACCCCAGCTCGCACCTCTGATTTCCGTGAAGGAAAACATCGTAAGGAACCCTGCATGAGAAAGCCTAACTAGCTTTTGAATGACGTGTGAAGTCCACCAACCCGCACTTGGCCAGCGTGGTGGACTATGGCCTAAGCGCCCTTATCATGAGGGGGGGGGGGGGGGCCGTGCCCAACAGTGGGACATAAACAAGGGCTGGTATTATTTGTAGTTACATGAAGACACGAAACTTTTAAGATGATTTTTATTATGTTTTATATAATTTCCTTTAGCAAATAAAAATAATATAATATACCTCTAATGCTGCTTAATTTTTTTTTTTTATTAGAATCTACTTACGTCTATCTTTACAGGATAACCTATTGCGATAGAGTAGTTACACACTTATATACTTTCAGCAAAAACAAAAGACAATATTCGTTTGTACTTAAAAATAAAACTTAACTTAAAAACATCAACACTGCTTGTGTGAACTCGGTCAGAGAACAATGGAATATATCTATATGTTCAGCGAGCGCGTTGAGAGTGCGCATGGCGCGCGTGAGTGGCGCGTGTTGCAGCAGGTTGGTGCGCGCGCGCGGCTCCACCAGCAGCCGCGGCCGCCGTCGCCGCCACACGTACTGGTCTGGTACGCACACCTGAATCTGGCCTAGTACGGCTGGGTCATGCGTCTCACCACGTATAACACGAAATAAATATTTCAGTAGAGACACTTCCCTTCTCACTTCTAGTTTATGATAACCGACCATGCCGAGAAGGAAGAGAGTCGGATACAGTACTGGATACCCTGGATACACTTGATACAATTTAAGATACATAAACCGTACAAATTTGTTCTGAATACGCTCTAGCATTATTTTGTACTTAGCTTCGCTGGGGGCCCAAATAACTGAATTAAATTCTAAGTGACTTCTTACGAGTGCCTCATATAATGCTCGTAATGCTTTCATGTTTGTGAAATCATGGGACTGGCGTAACATGTACCCTAGATTTCGGAATGCTTTTTTACATATTTCAGTTACAGGTTTCCTAAATTTCAAATCGGCAGTGAACTCCCAGATCCTTAACCTCGATGACACGCTGTAATGGTTGCGTCTCCAAGTTGTACTGATGGTGGCGAGGAACGCGTGCCCGACTGAATGATAGTACCGAGCATTTGGCTCCATTAAAGTGTAGCCCATTATCCTGACTCCATTTGCTAACCCTATCTATATCCCGCTGGAGTTTACTGTGATCTTCAATGTTCTTAACTTCGCACGCTAATTTCAGGTCATCAGCAAAAAGTAAAACAGTCGAATCGGTTACTACCTCTGGTAAATCGTTTATCATTAAGATGAACTGGAGGGGACCTAAGTTACTACCTTGACTGACTCCTGATCTCGTGTAGTAGGGCTCTGAACATTGTCCACCACAATCTACGTACTGACATCTGTCTCGCAAATAGCTAGCGAAAAATGTGAGTGTGTGTGTCGTACAACCCGCGTCTGCCAACTTGGTAAGCAAGATATCATTGTCCACTGTGTCAAACGCCTTCGCGAAATCAAAGTATGCGACGTCCATTTGTGACCCAGCATCTACCACCGGCACCACACGTGTCATCAAATGCATCAAGTTACTCGTTGTGCTTTTTCCTGGGCGAAAGCCATGCTGCGAGTCGGACAACTGTGTACTCAACTGCCCATATAATGACTGGTGTATAGCCATTTCCAACACCTTGGCTGGCGTGCACAATACTGCGACTGGCCTGTAATCCTTGGGTTCATGCCCCCCGCATGCTTTTGGAACCGGTACCACTCGAGTAAGCTTCCATCGGTCGGGAAATTTCCCGGCCGATATGTAGGTGTTAAATACGTGTAGCAAAGGTTTCTCCAATACCGCACGACAATCTTTAAACACGAATGGTGGTATGCCGTCAGGACCCACTGACCTCTTGGGTGGGAGGCAGGCGAGCGCGTGTCGCACCTCCCCTATCTGCAGACGTGACAGGTGCACCCACGTGGCATTTGATGCCGCCGCCGTACTCGCCGTTGACGCACTCAATGCTGGGGTCGTCTGGCTATACACAGATTGAAAGAACTGAGCAAATTCCTCGGAGCATTCCTGATCTGTTAGGACTCGTCCGTTTTTAATCAACCTCTGTTGACATGAATTACCTTTTTTAGATCTCATGTAGTTCCAAAATGCATTCGGATCAGACTCTAAATGACTCTGTACTCGATCGCGGTAACGATTGTGCGCGAGCCTAGTCTCAGCTTTTACTCACGCTCTGCACAGTGCAAAAGCTTCATAGTCTTTGTGTGATTTACTAGTTTTATACTTTTTATGTAAAGCGTATTTTGATTTAATATCTTTAATGATTTCTGATGTATACCATACTGGATACGTATACCTAATATTTTTCGGTTTATATATCTTAAGTGGCACTAAGGAATCGAAAGCTCCATTTACCTTTTCATAAAAAAAGTCAAGAGCCAAATCTGGATCATTCAAGTCATATATTGGGCTCCAGTCTACAGTTTCTAATAAATAATATAATAAATTAAAGTCGCACTTTCTAAAATCCCACCGATTATAATATGATACGTGTGTTTGTACGTGGTTGTTTGGTTCCGAAACGGCGAAACTACCGGCCGGTGCGACGGTGACTGTGACGGCGAGCGGCGGGTGGTATGCATCCACAGGTAACAACGCCTCGTCCCCCGCGGCCACAACAACTCCGTCACGCCCGCTCAACACTAGGTCCAGCTGTCTACCGCTGCAGTTAGGAATCTCATTACACTGAACGAGTTCACAATAAGCTAAAAAATATTCATAATAGTGTCTTATATAACTGTTACATGAGAATAGATTAAAATCACCTAAAATTATTAGATTGTTCTTGTATTTACTACAGATCTTTTCCAACAAGTTAAACATTATCATATATTCGCTCTCCTCGGATTGAGGTGGTATATATACTACACAACAAGTAAATAGAAATCTGTTTTGCTTATAGATTGTAGCACAAATCAATTCGAAGTTATACATGTTTATATTAATATTATCAGTCCTTTCTTTTCTCTTTTTTTTTTCTATGTATGTTCGCGCATAACTCTGGCAATTATGAACCGATTTGAAAAAATCTTTCTTCCATCCATTCTTTAATCCGTTAATTGGGTCCCATAAAAAAAATATTGCTTAGTAATAAGTAGTTCCTGAAAAACAAGAATGGTGACTGCGCACTGAGAGCTGCAGGAAAGCCTATATAGATGACTATGGTGCTTTTTAAGGACAAAAATGGTCATAACTCTGGTAAATATTTACCAATTTCAATGATTCTTTTTTTATTCGAAAGAAGAAACCACTGTAATGAACCTGTATGAATTTTATCACAACCGGATAAGAACTTCCTGGAGGACTATGAATGATATGGAGGAATTTATCTGGTAAAAACCATAAAACTGATGTTCTTTACATTTCTCTGATAAATATGAACCGATTTCGATGATTCTTTTTTTATTCGAGAGTAAACTACTGTAATGATTCCATGCAAATTTTATTACGATCGGATAAATTGTTTCTGAGTTTCTGAAGAAACATGAATTATGTAAAAGTATGTAGACGATAATGTGAAATCATAATGATGTCATAACCTACCTAGATCATTTTACCGTATTCGATGGTTCAATCTTTATGTATGAAAATATCACTAAAAAGAATAAAATAAAATATTTTTAAAAAAAATTGAACCGACTTCAATAACACTAAAAAGTATAAAATAATTTAAATATTATTGAAGTTGGTGCCAAATATACACAGCAGGTACGCTAACACCAACTTCTTTAATATTTAAATTATTTTATACTTTTTAGTGTTATTGAAGTCGGTTCAATTTTTTTTAAAAATATTTTTTATTACTCTTTACTTCTATCCACTCTTCACTGTTACCTTCTTTCTGTCGCACTTGTTCGACGCGACCTTGATTAGCGTCCATGCTTTGGGCTGATTTCCTGGTCACCACCGCATAATTAGTCACCGGCTTGGTATCAGTAACAGGCAACTCAGCAGGTGTCATTTTATAACTTTCCACATCTATTTCGACATCCAACTTATCTACCTTGTACCCGGATTTGGCCGTTCTTTATTGAACGTCGTATTCTCGAGTTTACTGATAGAATTATTCACTATTTGATCCTTCAAAGCCTGTATTTCAACTTGAAAACGTAAACATTGTTCATTAGATTCCTTTAATTCTTCCTTCAATCGATTATTCTGTTCTACTAAACTCGAAACTGCTGATTTAATTTCTTTGACTAACCTTGACTCTAAATATTCCATCTTCGCCGCTACAGCCTCGTTAATAATTTCCTTAAATATCGAAACATCAATTCCCTCATGTGTATGTACTTGAGTATTATTAGTAGTATCCATTCTAGATGATTGATTTCTGTCCGCGGCCGTGTTTCCCCGCGTTGCCACCAGCGCTCCACAGCCGCGTACCGGTGTATCATCCATTACTCGAACGCGCCGAGTTACATTTAAGCAAGACTCACATTTAAATGAGCGCCTTATTTCGGCACCCTTTTCCCTAAAAGTAGCTGGTGTAATATTTACACATCGATAGTGATAACTATCTTTACATCCACTGCATTTTAAAAGGTCTACAATTTCAATTATACCTTTACAACACACACAGTTCATTATACTAAATTATCCAAGCGAGATCACAATATCGATTAGCGACATGAGTGAGAGAGATGGCCACTGCACTCGTACTTGTAATCGTCCGCACAAATTGTTGATAACAAAGTTTATTATTGTACTGCAACTTATTGTTATTATCACTTGAATACAATATCACTATTAAAACAACACTTACGGTCTTATTTGCACTGGTAACTAAGCATAATTACGTATTAAAACATTAGATAACGAATTAAAACCGCAAGAACTCTGTGTAAGCATCAACTACCCACAACCGTTATTAGTAAAAGTATAATTATATTTATATAGGTGACAGTTGAAACTCCTCTCAAAAGAGGGCACGGAGAACGCTAAAGACCAGCATTAGTAAAAAAAGCTAATAGTGGAGATCTTTGCCAAGCCACTGTCTATACAATGTATTTATAATTAGAATAAATAATATCCAATATATAGATTTTTATAGCACCCTCCTCCTCAATGAATCCCTCATTATTGAGATATCATCATAACTATGATATAACCATATTCGAATGAGTCAAAGATAAAACAAAGCGCGGCGCGGCGCGTCGCCGATTTCCATTAGAACGGCGTTACGCTGGATACTGGCGCTAGAATCTGCATTTCCTTAGCTAGTTAACTCAGAACTGAAGTGGATGAACCTCCATAAATCATGTTGGTAAATGGTCGGTTGCTCCCACCAGCCAGCGACGCCTGGCCCACTTCCAACTCGCGGGATCAGACACTTCTCGGATGGTATTTTTTGGTTAAATTTAAAAATATGTTTCGCAAATATCTGTGACATGTTAGTCCTTTTGGGTTATGCTTTACAAGTGCCTACTAATTTAAGAACGCTGAAGAACCCAAAGTTTTATTAATTGTAAACTATATAACAAGCAATTTATTTGTAAATCCCAAGTGAAAATGCTAAATCTATGGTAAATCCTATTTTGTATTTGTGTTGCAAGCGCTTCTTTATTCGACTGTCCTACTTTGCTTGTTTAAAAAAGAGAGCGTATATTGAGTACTACTAGCCGAATTTGTCGTCAAATAGCGTCGCACTCGCCCTAATATTTCCGAAATACGTGTGTTCGTTCTCGTACAACTCGTTTAACGTTGCTTCAAACTGTGTCATCGACAATTATTACTGTAAAACCATTAATCGTGCTGAGATATCTTATACAATAAGTTACTTTACCTTAATATTACATCTCTACACTAGAATGTAGTTATTGTACAAACACCGGCATAAAGTATATTCTGTTGTATGCCTCGTCGCGGCACGTCTCGCCAAAAGACGATCATGTCGATACAAGTGGCATTAATCAAGAGCCTCCAGTTAGATCAGCGGGAATCGGAGGAGCGGCCGATAGATTAGTCCGTACAATCAGTTTGCGGAGTAATCCCAGCCGCGGCGCGCTTGTCAGCCAGCCCGCCGACCACTGCGCTAGCTGGCCGACATGCCGCTATACAGCGCGATGTGATATTCCCAAATATAATGTAAGTCAAACGTTATAAAATAAGCGTATTTAGTCTGACCTTCGAGCCTCTGTAACTGATGATATTAATGTTAAATTAATGAGTACATTGAGGATGGCTTTGAGCAGGGTGTGGTTACAGGTGTTGTGTTTGTCGACCTATCAGCGGCGTATGATACAGTGAACATTCGACGGCTTCTTAAAAAGGTTACAGATTATACGCATGACCAGAACTTTGTTAGAATTCTGGGTGAGTTACTCCACAATAGGCGTTATCAAGTACATCTTAAAGAACAGAAAAGCAGATGGCGGTCGCAAAAAAATGGGCTGCCGCAGGGGAGTGTGCTGGCTCCTATCCTTTTCAACATCTACACAAATGATCAACCGACCTCCCCCTCTACAACTCGCTTTATATACGCTGATGATCTCGCCTTAGCATGTCAGAGTAAGAGTTTCCAGCAGGCTGAAAGCACACTATCTGCAGCATTGGAAAATCTAGGCCAGTACTATGAGTGTAATGCTCTTAAGCCTAATCCGTCTAAGACACAGTCTTGTGTTTTCCACCTCCGAAATCGACAGGCCAGTAGGACACTGGATATAACTTGGAATGGGGTTGCTATCAATGCTATCCAACCTTCAACTCACCCAAAGTACCTTGGCATCACGCTGGACCGTTCACTTACTTACAAAGACCACTACAACAATACTAAGAAAAAAGTCAGCTCCCGAAATAATCTCCTCCGTCGCCTTACGTCGACTAAATGGGGGGCAAACCCCAACGTATTGCGTACATCAGGGCTGGCTCTCTGTTTCTCTGCTGGCGAGTATGCGTGTCCAGTGTGGGCTCGGTCTGCTCATGCTAAAGAGGTGGATGTGGCTCTCAATGACACCTGCCGAATTATAACCGGTTGCTTAAGACCGACACCCATTAATTTTTTATACCCAATTGCCGGCGTAGCTCCGCCAAGCGTTCGAAGAGAAGTTGCGAGTGCCTTAGAGAGGAGGAAACAGGTGACTGATCCTAGGCACCCACTATATAATCACCACTCTGCATCACCCCGATTAATAAGTCGCCATGGTTTTCTCAAGTGTGTACAGCCCCTCAATGGAAGCCCTATAAATGTAAGGCAAAAAATCTGGATGGAAAAGTACCCTCAACAGCTTTATGTTCCCCCTTTAGAAGATCTGCCACCAGGTTTCAAGGAGCCATGGCCTACTTGGAAAAGTTTAAATAGGTTGCGATCCCAGGTTGGTCGATGCAAGTACAACCTAAATGTATGGGGGTACACAAGTAGCACCAATATCAGCTGCAAGTGTGGTGTAGCCCAATAGACCATGGCGCATCTTTCCGTCTGCCCCGCATGTCCAACTACCTGCACTGGGGAGGATTTGCTCCAGGCAAACCAAAGAGCGGTGGATGTAGCTTCTTATTGGGCCGATGAAATTTGATGTTATCATGTCGACACGAAAAGAAGAAGAAGAATGTTAAATAGGTGTGAAGATACTTAATGTATTAAAGAGCTCAATTGAATTTGCATAACTAGATTTTTTTTTTTTATATGGCAACTTTAATATTTAACAACAATAAATAATCTCACGGCGGGTTATGCTACGTGTGAACGATTTACTTTAATGTCCACAGTTAATCACTTATTAGTTATTCACTTATAATCAGAATTGCTGTTGATATATCACAGATATTAATAAATAACAAAATTGCATTTGAAACTGTATCACTTTGTCGATGGCTTGCAAATGCAAAAATGCAATGTCTTTGCGGGTCTTTGGCCTCAGAGTGCGGCTGTAAGTTAATAAACATTAAATTGAAATTAACATAACTTAGCAAGTGTGAATAAAGCTTCGCTTGCGGTGGTCGCGTGTGACGAGTTACACATCGTCGGCATGTTGGTCCATACGTGGAGTTATGGTGTGTGCATGCGGTGCGGTGCGGTGCAAACACTGCGTTGTTTCAGCGGCCGATTTACGTGATTGCTGTTTGTTCTATCAACAATTTTGCTCTAAACGTAGGGTTAGGGAATTACAACTGAAACCTTCATTTGATATGTGGTAATCAATAGGTATATTAATTTTGAACAAGTAATCCAACTCACGGCAAAAAAAGATATTCATTCACCAAACATTAAAAACATAGATTTTATTGTTCTACATCCAGATTTCACAAAACTAATTCTATAGATACTAAACTGAATGCCATTTTTTTATTTGGTCAATCTGTTCGGTTTCAATAATGTACTCGGCATAAGTGCCACCAAGGGCTGCCCAAGTGGCCACGATGGTCGTCTCACTTAGACGACAACACAAACACAACACTCAGTCCGCAAACTATCCGGATGGAGGCATGTTACAGGCGGTGGGCCCGGATGGAGGCATGTTACAGGCGGTGGGCCCGGATGGAGGCATGTTACAGGCGGTGGGCCCGGAGATTCGGAAGTTATGACATCACGCTCGCCACGGAGTAGGCAAGGACAACACTATCCGGATGGAGGCATGTTACAGGCGGTGGCCGGAGATTCGGAAGTTATGACATCACGCTCGCCACGGAGTAGGCAAGGACAACACTATCCGGATGGAGGCATGTTACAGGCGGTGGGCCGGAGATTCGGAAGTTATGACATCACGCTCGCCACGGAGTAGGCAAGGACAACACTATCCGGATGGAGGCATGTTACAGGCGGTGGGCCGGAGATTCGGAAGTTATGACATCACGCTCGCCACGGAGTAGGCAAGGACAACACTATCCGGATGGAGGCATGTTACAGGCGGTGGGCGGAGATTCGGAAGTTATGACATCACGCTCGCCACGGAGTAGGCAAGGACAACACTATCCGGATGGAGGCATGTTACAGGCGGTGGGCCGGAGATTCGGAAGTTATGACATCACGCTCGCCACGGAGTAGGCAAGGACAACACTATCCGGATGGAGGCATGTTACAGGCGGTGGGCCGGAGATTCGGAAGTTATGACATCACGCTCGCCACGGAGTAGGCAAGGACAACACTATCCGGATGGAGGCATGTTACAGGCGGTGGGCCGGAGATTCGGAAGTTATGACATCACGCTCGCCACGGAGTAGGCAAGGACAACACTATCCGGATGGAGGCATGTTACAGGCGGTGGGCCGGAGATTCGGAAGTTATGACATCACGCTCGCCACGGAGTAGGCAAGGACAACACTATCCGGATGGAGGCATGTTACAGGCGGTGGCCGGAGATTCGGAAGTTATGACATCACGCTCGCCACGGAGTAGGCAAGGACAACACTATCCGGATGGAGGCATGTTAC
Source organism: Furcula furcula (assembly GCA_911728495.1). Lineage (NCBI taxonomy): Eukaryota > Metazoa > Arthropoda > Insecta > Lepidoptera > Notodontidae > Furcula > Furcula furcula. Next base: position 24,721,163 of record OU452257.1, on the reverse strand, counting down.
AGGCGGTGGGCCGGAGATTCGGAAGTTATGACATCACGCTCGCCACGGAGTAGGCAAGGACAACACTATCCGGATGGAGGCATGTTACAGGCGGTGGGCCGGAGATTCGGAAGTTATGACATCACGCTCGCCACGGAGTAGGCAAGGACAACACTATCCGGATGGAGGCATGTTACAGGCGGTGGGCCGGAGATTCGGAAGTTATGACATCACGCTCGCCACGGAGTAGGCAAGGACAACACTATCCGGATGGAGGCATGTTACAGGCGGTGGGCTGGAGATTCGGAAGTTATGACATCACGCTCGCCACGGAGTAGGCAAGGACAACACTATCCGGATGGAGGCATGTTACAGGCGGTGGCCGGAGATTCGGAAGTTATGACATCACGCTCGCCACGGAGTAGGCAAGGACAACACTATCCGGATGGAGGCATGTTACAGGCGGTGGGCCGGAGATTCGGAAGTTATGACATCACGCTCGCCACGGAGTAGGCAAGGACAACACTATCCGGATGGAGGCATGTTACAGGCGGTGGCCGGAGATTCGGAAGTTATGACATCACGCTCGCCACGGAGTAGGCAAGGACAACACTATCCGGATGGAGGCATGTTACAGGCGGTGGGCCGGAGATTCGGAAGTTATGACATCACGCTCGCCACGGAGTAGGCAAGGACAACACTATCCGGATGGAGGCATGTTACAGGCGGTGGGCCGGAGATTCGGAAGTTATGACATCACGCTCGCCACGGAGTAGGCAAGGACAACACTATCCGGATGGAGGCATGTTACAGGCGGTGGGCCGGAGATTCGGAAGTTATGACATCACGCTCGCCACGGAGTAGGCAAGGACAACACTATCCGGATGGAGGCATGTTACAGGCGGTGGGCCGGAGATTCGGAAGTTATGACATCACGCTCGCCACGGAGTAGGCAAGGACAACACTATCCGGATGGAGGCATGTTACAAGCGGTGGCCGGAGATTCGGAAGTTATGACATCACGCTCGCCACGGAGTAGGCAAGGACAACACTATCCGGATGGAGGCATGTTACAGGCGGTGGGCGGAGATTCGGAAGTTATGACATCACGCTCGCCACGGAGTAGGCAAGGACAACACTATCCGGATGGAGGCATGTTACAGGCGGTGGGCCGGAGATTCGGTAGTTATGACATCACGCTCGCCACGGAGTAGGCAAGGACAACACTATCCGGATGGAGGCATGTTACAGGCGGTGGGCCGGAGATTCGGAAGTTATGACATCACGCTCGCCACGGAGTAGGCAAGGACAACACTATCCGGATGGAGGCATGTTACAGGCGGTGGGCCGGAGATTCGGAAGTTATGACATCACGCTCGCCACGGAGTAGGCAAGGACAACACTATCCGGATGGAGGCATGTTACAGGCGGTGGGCCGGAGATTCGGAAGTTATGACATCACGCTCGCCACGGAGTAGGCAAGGACGGGTTATGTAGTGTGTTTTGAAATATACTGCCGTGTAGTCTAAGAACGGTACCAAGCGATGCCATCTTGTAAAAACCCGGTAGAGGCTGCTAATCTCTAAATTATCTATTGTATAATATAAACTTTTATTTACGCTACACATTAAAATAAATCTACCTACTTCCCGACACGTTTCGAAATCCATCCGTTATCTATTGTAAGTACAAGACATGCAAATGATTTTGTAGGTGTTTAATTAAGAATCTGTTGTTTTGATATCGAATTTAATATATTATTAAAAACCTAGTAGAAATATTAAAAAAAAATACAACAAAACAATGTACAAACCAACTTTCCTTTAATGATCACATCACTTACACAAAGATTATACAAACTGTGATACATTGGCAGGTAATTATACAAATGTGGGGACTCCCCCAAGTAGTTTCCGCCATCCCCAACCAACTACACCAACTCCGTCCTTATTACAATTCAAGAAATACATTGACACAATTTAACAGTATGACTGCATGGCAACAAATCTAGTGACAGAATAACAGAGTGACCGCACTATACAACTACTGGAACTACCGTTCCGCACGAGATCTTACAAATGAATGTCCCTGCACCATCAGAGCAGTGCCTTATATACGCGTTCGGTCATTCTACCATCCTAACTACCCCTTTTTTTAATAAAAGTATCGGAATATCTAACACGGCCTCTCCTGACATGAGACCGTCCCCGGGCTCGTTAAATTTTGATGACTGTTCTCCGAGAACGCGAAGATGCGGACTCCACCATACACCATGCGGACTACGACGAGCAGACCCCAGTTGTGTTGACTTGTCCTGCACTCGCAGAGCCCAGTTGCGTTGACTTGTCCTGCACAAAACACAATACCCAAACAAAGTATGCACATAACGTGAAATGTTAAGGTTTACCTCGCTGCAGTTTATCTTAAGACGTATGCTACCACTAAAAAAATAAACTGTCAGTAAATACATAATTATAGGTACCTACCTAGGTGCCTACTTCAGTAGTAAATAATTATATCACAGGATCTTTCGTAAATCATACTTTTTGTATACCTATCAACCTTTTATAGTAAATCGAGCGCTAATCCCGCCGACAAACTGTTAGGTACGCAGTTTGGCGGATTACAATAAAATGTAAAACTTTTGTTCCAATAAAGGATTCATTTATTATTACTACTCTGCATTGACGCAGGGTAGTCTTGAATTAAAACTGTTTAGCTCGCATTATGAATGTTAGCCCTTTATAACCTTTTATCCCCTTAAATCTTGAGAAAATTAAAACAAATTTAAGAAAGTCTTAAATAAGAGTAAAAAGTTGGTTGTGTTACTCATATCCTTGTGCTTCTTTGTCTGCGCTCACTGCACAGTTTTGGGCAGTCATACCCGGTGCCACCTCAGCTACGCAGATTTTCGCTGTTGGTGACCAGGTCACGCCAGGACACGCCAGGACACGCCCCGCAGCGTGTCTGTTTCTGCTCGCACTCTGCACGCCAGTTGCACGCCAGTCAATCCTAGGTATACGTAGCTAAGAAAAACAGAATAAACCGCAAGCACAGCGCTCACATGAACACATATACACACACGTCATAGAAATCAGTGGAAATTTTATAAAACAGAGCACAGTCAGTAAGCATTTACAGTCCTATGACTGTGCTAAAGCCTATGCTTTAAGCATTCCTGCGCAACCGATACCTTGTGCGTAACCAGGCTTTACATCGGTCTCTAACAGGTTATCCCGAAACCTACAAAACGTTGTCGGCGTGTGCCCCGCCGACGCAACACATTACCTTCACACGTCGTGGTAATCTCAAAACCACCTGTAATAGATTTACATGGTTCTAGCATACTCTTTTTGTAAATAAATATTCAAAACTTCGCACAATCAGCACTCAGTAACAAATAATCATGCTTTCATACCATTGGTTGTCATTTGCATTCGTCAATTCTCACAGTGGGCCCACAAACATTCACAACACCTGGCCAGTACATAAAAGTTAATTATTAAAAATCCGGCATTGGCTAGCATACCGTGACAGCATCCCATAGAGAAACTGCTGTTCCGTGGCAGAGGCTTCCTCAAGCCCTCAATGCCAACGTGTATATGGAAGAGGCTTGCAGTCCGCGTTCCATCTGCCGTGACAGGTGCTTAAGGCCAACCATGTCAACGTGAATATGGAAGAGGCGTACAGTCCGCGTTCCATCTGCCGTGACAGAGGCTTAGGGCCAACCATGTCAACGTGTATATGGAAGAGGCTTACAGTCTGCGTTCCATCTGCCGTGACAGAAGCTTAAGGCCAACCATGTCAACGTGAATATGGAAGAGGCTTACAGTCCGCATTCCATCTGCCATGACAGTGAGTTAGAGTCAACCATGTCAACGTTAATATGGAAGAGACAGTATCTCCATTCCATCTGCCGTGACAAAGAGGCTTGCAGCCTGCAATGTCAACGTGAGTGAAGTAAAATTTCCCCCCTTTATATATTAATCATAAAATAATCCAAAATCGTGTGTAATCCCTTGGCTTAAAATTACAGCACGAAACAATGTCCAAAAACTATAATACAGAGTAGGAAAACTTATATGTCAGTGTCGATACAAAATTATACAACATTTCGACTTCCAGATATGTACGTTTCTGTTAGCCAAGCTCACCTTAGCCTAAGCACAAGGGTCAAACAGACTCAAAACTGTATCGATCATACCGGGGCAGGTCCCGTTGGGGAAATGTCGCCTCACGACTTGCTAGATATCTACGCGCACTAACGTAAGACATAACTGTACGCGTGTGAACCGGCTTCAGCCAAAATCAAGTTTCAGCTCAAACTATCAATAACACATAAGCGATGTTTGTTGCTCATGGCATAGGTAGTGACCATAAGGTATGCGCCCGTGGCTAAGATAATTAACAAATACTTCCCAACGCATAGGCGAAGACTTGGCGACAAACACCATCACGGCGAAAGCCAGCTCGGTGACAAACGCCGACGTGCTTCTGTAGCGCACGCTTTGGAACACCGCATCTCAGCACTCAGCATCATGCCACAGCAAACGCCAGAAGCTTGAACTTCTCCACTGCAAACAGAAAATCAAACGCAAGCACTCTTTCATTTGCTTTATTTTATGATGACCCACAGCACCTTAACAGCGCAGCTCCAACCGCAAATATCAGTGACAATAAACCAGGCATGACATTTACGTATATCACATTTAGCCTGTTAGTAAGAATTTACCAACAGAAAAGTACAACAGCACTGTCAGACCCAGGAATTGAATAAGACTTGAAGACTAACTGCCTGATCTGGGAGTCGAACCCAAGGCTTAGCGACCACAATACCGTAGGGGTATGTCAAATAAAGATCCAGTCCTCCACAACGGTATGCTACAACCGCATCAAACTCCCACTTTCGGCGGGCATGTGTTGTTTTGCCCACCTCACCGATCATAATTACCGATCATAAATTCCACGCTACTTGTAAATGATTAGCGTATTGCTACTCAATACCTTTAAAATAACACCCTCTGTGTGCTAGTCTTTCTGCACCAAACAACAGTGTGCAACTAACGCCAGTGTAGCTATGATTACTACGTAGTCAAAACTGCAGCTGCTTTACTTACTTCGGTGTCTGGCCAATACGGCCACGGCGTAGCGACAAACGCCACCATCGTGTGACGGCTCAGCAAGACAGTCATGTGGCGGACCGTCGCCACCGTTGTGTGGCGGCCTGTCGCCACCGTTGTGTGGCGGCCTGTCGCCACCGTTGTGTGGCGGCCTGTCGCCACCGTTGTGTGGCGGCCTGTCGCCACCGTTGTGTGGCGGCCTGTCTCCACCGTTGTGTGGCGGCCTGTCGCCACCGTTGTGTGGCGGTACAGCGCCACCGTCGTGTGGCGGCCCAGCGCCACCGTCGTGTGAGGCGGCCCATTGCCACCGTGGTGTGGCGGCCCACTGCCACCGTTAGGGCGGCCACGCCACCGTTAAGTCGGCCTGGTCAGGGCGGCCACGCCACCGTTAGGGCGGTCACGCCATCGTTATGGTGGTCACGCTACCGTTAGGGCGGCAGCATTGCGTTTAGTGCCCAACGCCACTCGTGCAGCGGCGGCCAGCGCCACAATGCAGCCACTAATGCCACAATCGCCCTGGCGACTTACACTTACACATTCTGTGAACATAACTACAGAAACCTAATTAAAAATTTGACAGGTAGGTAATCAAATCAACAAGTACATAGACACAGTCGGCACTCGTCAATATATTAGGCCCGTACAACCCACCGGTTTACAAACTGTAATGACTTTTACTGCCAAAATTATTAGTAATCGCACTTTATAACTAGCAGTAATTATTATAACTAGCAGACAGAACTCTGATCAGCCCAGTGCTTAAAATAATACGAAGCAACATAATAAATCCATCTAGTTCATTTGTCCTAATCTAGCCGTAGCCCTGGACTTTGCCGGTCATTAGGTACTACTACGAATGAACTCACTACATACCTAAATAGATTCACTGGCTCGAACGTTCAACCATCCAGTTGGTCTCTACTGTACTGGACTTCACAACAATACTATTAGAACTGTAAGCTGCACTATTACGTGTGATCGATTGATCTAGCGATCGATCGTAATAAATTCGTGTTCCATTACCAACATGAACCTTACAACCCGTGGGTATCATTAATAATTTTAATAAAATACCAACTACCCACAATTATTATTTTTTATTCAATAAACCAATAACTACCCGCAAGCATTTTTGTTTTATTTTAATAAAACATGATCTACCCACATGTATTTTTTTTTGAGAATAATAAAACATGAAAATAATGGAAACTAATATAAAAAATGCATCAGAAAGCGAAGCGGATAGGGCAGAATCCAATCCCACTTCTGATATTAAAAACCCTAAGTAGAAATATTAAAAAAAATACAGCAAAACAATGTACATACCAACTTTCCTTTAATGATCACATCACTTACACAAAGATTATACAAACTGTGATACATTGGCAGGTAATTATACAAATGTGGGGACTCCCCCAAGTGGTCTCCGCCATCCCCAACAAACTACACCAACTCCGTCCTTATTACAATTCAAGAAATACATTGACACAATTTAACATTATACTTCGTTTATTTCACGAAGACAAGGCTGATTTACATGCAGCAGACGAGATATTATGCTGCCCAAGTCACATATTTAAAGATAAAAATACATATTTTTAAAAATAAAATTCACTTTTTTGACTCATTTCCCGGCAACGGCACGCAACCAGTCGCCATCTTCATTACGTGATTTTGTGATGCCCGAGTCACACGTAAATTTACCTCCGCAAATCAAATAAGATTGGATTTAAAGAAAATTTCCGCTAGTGAAGATATTGTACCGTCATAAGATGTGTCAGCATAATATTGGTAAATTCTTTACTCGTTGTAGTTGTCATAAAACTTCAAGGTGAGTACAAAATTATATCTCAAAGTACAGACTAATATTTTTCTTTTCGGCAACTACCCACTTATTATATTTTTATATTAATTAAATAATCTACATTGTGATTAAAACATCTCAATCATAAATACGCCAAGGTATGTCGTACGTAAATGCTCAGTATCACAAAACGTGTATTGTATGTGTGTCCCAACATAGTTTCTTAAGGGCGTTTGCGCGCTTTTGTGTACTTTGGCATTTGGAAAAAACATAAATAATTAAGGTAGGTACCTATCATGAACTATATTCTATTCGATGCTCATCGTATGATGTACTCGTGATATCCCAACGTATTTATTTTGCGCGGGGATGACGTGATATAGGATATTTACCTATTTGAACCCACAAATTAATCATAGATCAGATATACCATTTCGATATCACAATTTCAATGTTACGAAAATATTACTACTATAATATACACTACCTACTTTGTGTTATGAAAACGTGTTACCTACGTGAATACACAATACACGTATATAGTGTACGGAAGGTGCCATGAAATAAATAAATGTAATTATAACCATACTTTTCTGTGATGTCTTTTTGCTGTGGTGTTTGTGAATAGCTAGGAGGTGTCATCGTCTTCGGAGTTGGTCAAGAGGCGTTAGTCGTATTGTCCTCATGTAAACCGTGTATGGATCATATGACATATGTATACAATGTTACCTATGATGTGTATTCATTGTAATCCTCGCGCTAGTCGTGTAAGGATCATTTGACGTCTATCTACACTGCGAGGCGCATAATTCATTTAATCCTCGCGCTAGTCGTGTAAGGATCATTTGACGTCTATCTACACTGCGAGGCGCATCCATCATTTAATCCTCGCGCTAGTCGTGTAAGGATCATTTGACGCCTACCTACACTGCGAGGCGCATTCATCGTTTAATCCTCGCGCTAGTCGTGTAAGGATCATTTGACGTCTATCTACACTGCGAGGCGCATTCATCGTTTAATCCTCGCGCTAGTCGTGTAAGGATCATTTGACGTCTATCTACACTGCGAGGCGCATTCATCGTTTAATCCTCACGTTAATCATGTATGGATCATATGACGTCCTACCACACTATAATGTGCATTCATTGGTTAATCCTCCGTGTAAGTATCAGATATCCAACTACGTCGCAATGTGTTCTCACTTGATCCTCATGTGAATCGTGTATGGGTCCTGTGACAAAATGTACAATATGTGTTTATTGATTGATCCTCACGTAAACCGTGTATGGGTCCTATGGGGTGTTACTATCTTACAACGTGTATTTATTGTTCGATCCTCACGTACACTGTGTAGGGTGCCTGTCACATCAAAATATGTACCTTACAAAGTGTATTTATTGTTTGATCTTTACGTAAACTGGTTATGGGTCTTATGACATCGAACTACCTTACAATATGTATTATTGTCGGATTCCCCCGTATACCGTGTATAGCTCCGATGGCATCAAGCTAATACATAAAACAATCTTTAATGCTTTGTATAGTACCAGACATAATATCAAATTGTTAGGCACATACTGCTAAATATGGATTTTATGAACCCCAGCTAGGTATGCGCCACCTGAGGAGGTAGCGCATAGACCGAGTTATAGCAAAGTATGTCTCCCAGTAAGTGTAAATCAAGTAAAAAGGTATAAATAATAATACTGATTGTGACTACTGGTTGTGAATAATAATATTGCGCATAACTTGCGTATACAAAACATAATCTTGTAAATTATGAGATCCTAATAATCAATCAGATTTTCCACTTTCAAGGACATATATACTTAGCAATTATTAGGCCAAGGCCCTGCGTAAAATAAATCATTTATAGAATGCTTAAATTCAGTACTAGTAGTAGTATTAACTCCAGTACGGCGGAAGCTTGCTTAAACTTATATTTCAATTTCAATTTATTTACTCGCAAAACCTTAGAACAACCTATATTATACCTATATTATGACATATTTGTACCTATAGGTAGTAACAATATCAGTTTTTTTAAACTTGGCAAGGCAGGGAAATCAAGAAGGTCCAACAGCGTTGCCTGCACAGTTCGAATACTTTAAATTCGTATCAAGTAATTGCATACCGCAAAGTCAAATATGATGGTACTTTATTTGTATAACACCTGAAATTAACTAGGTACTCATATTTTGCAATACATTAATTGAATTGAATTGAAAAATGTTACTAACCACAGCGTATGCGGTAATAAAAAAAAAAAAAAAAAAAAAAAGAAACATTAGTTATACGTAATTTAATTTCGCACCGCATTTTTCAGAAGATTTTAACGTATGGGGGGTGGACAGCCTAGAAGCCGTAAGTTTATCCCTACCACAGGCCAGTGCAGATCCTTGCACAACGATGACGTCGCTTTCATCATGCCCGCAGTCCAGTAACTACGCAGAAAAACACTACGAGCTGAATATGCTACAGGTATGCTTTGGAATACTATATTGGTAGCTGTGTGTATTGACAATTTATAAAAAAATCCCCTAAGCCACACACTGCAAACATTGAGCAATGTCTGTGCTACGGCGGCACCCGGCCGCCAGCGAACATACAATGACATGTGTATGTACAAATATGAATACATAATTTATTGTAACAACCTCATGCTGGATGTGTACATGCCAAACAGTTGTTATCCTGGCTGGGAGTCAGCCCTCGACTTTGGCGTGGTGGTTGAGGTTTCTAGTCACCGCATTATCCGTCCCGTCAAACATTAGTTTTATATAATAAGTTACAAGATCATTTGATTGATCGATCATAGACGGTAATACATTATAACATGATAAACTCTAGATGCCTATGTCCACTATCATAATAATTACTCACATCAATTATTGGTTTATGTAATTCTGACTTATTAGCATCGATGTACCTACTTATATTACTCGTATTATAATCGAATTTTATTATTTCTTGCAAAATACCTAGCGTTTCTTCTCACATTTTAACTGCAGTACCTACTGTAGTCTAATGGTAAAAGAAAATAAAGTCTTTATATACACATGAAATACACTAAAAATTAATATCAATTAGGTCTAAAAATAGAGTAAAAAGATGTTAATACAGACTTAGAATCTTCAATTTTATGTGAATCGCCTAATGATAATTGGGCATATTATAGCCTTATCGATAGGATACCGCTATCCCTTGATAATTGCTATGCTATCATTTATTTTACAAGACATTATTCTGGGTACACTCACATTACTTTAACTGAAATCAGAATCTATCATTGTTACCCTAATCGACAACAACGATAACAGTAATATTATAATAATGAACTTATACTCGTATACCCAACGAAATAAGGTTCTTCAAAGTATTACAGTAAAACATTTTTACTATTGCACCAAATATGAAAATTTATTTGGAATACAAGTTGGCTATTAAATTATCTTAGAAAATGAGTGCTCGTAACTGTGCAACATTACAACTTTTTCAGCTGCTTATTATGTTTATTTATGTGCTGTAGTTTGTATACATGTTCACACCAGATTAAGCTTAATCTAAAAAAAAAAAAAAAAAATTGCGCTCTAATCGAATGTTAACCTCTACGTTCCACACTATTTAACAGAAAATATGAATTGTTTCCCACTCATCTATCTTCAATTACTATACCTACTTATAATTAAACATAACTATATGTATACGAAAGTGGGAAGACTCTCTTCTTACAGGTCTGCTGGAAGAGATTTCATATGAAATAAGCAGCACTTTTGTAAATTTTTTCCTATTAATTTTATGTAATTGTTTCCTTCTGTGTGCATAAATTGAAAAATAAATAATGAACCTTGCAGGGCAGGTTCTTTGAATGGGGTTGGAGATCGCTTTCTATATTGTTTGAAAATTGAAAACTAGAGATACCGCAGAGAGATGTATATCTCTGCCATTACAGAACCGAAAGTCATTGTCGCGGTATTTAGTATACCTACTTGTATATCTTGCATGAAAAGTAAACAAGAAATTTATTAAGTATATAGATAGGCAATATGCCTTAATAACTTTAATTAATTTTTTTCGATGCTCTAAACATCCTGCATGTAAATCAGCCTTGTCTTCGTGAAATAAACTAAGTATAATTGAGAATCAAACGAACTTACCTTGTGAAGTTTGATGTCTAATTATATGAGTTTATTGAACGAAGACAAGATACTCCCGCCCTCCCTCAATACTCCCGAAAAGTATCGAAAAAAATTGGCTCTAAAAGTAATGAAGATGGCGACTGGTTGCGTGCCGTTGCCGGGAAATGAGTCAAAATAGTGAATTTTATTTTTAAAAATATGTATTTTTATCTTTAAATATGTGACTTGGGCAGCATAATATCTCGTCTGCTGCATGTAAATCAGCCTTGTCTTCGTTCAATAAACTCATATAATTAGACATCAAACTTCACAAGGTAAGTTCGTTTGATTCTCAAGTATGACTGCATGGCAACAAATCTAGTGACAGAATAACAGAGTGACCGCACTATACAACTACTGGAACTACCGTTCCGCACGAGATCTTACAAATGAATGTCCCTGCACCATCAGAGCAGTGCCTTATATACGCGTTCGGTCATTCTACCATCCTAACTACCCCTTTTTTTAATAAAAGTATCGGAATATCTAACAATATTATATAGCTAACATGAAGATCTAACCAGAAATATTAGGCTTTGGAAGAAAAAACGTAAAATATTTAAATAGGAGTATAATATACAGTCGAATTGAGAACCTCCTCCTTTCTTTGAAGTCGTTTAAGAAGAACACTGAATTAAAATCACACAATCACACAAATGTACACACGCATATACAGCAAATAGCGTACTCGTATATTTCACGTGTCGCTTCCAGCTCGAGCAAATATAGCTACCGTCACATTTCTATACTTGTACCTGCGTGTAATTCCGATGTAATGAATGTTTCAATCTGCTTACCGTAAAAAGATCAAATATTTATTCAGTATTTCCGAATGGGGAAAATTGAATTCAATGTAAGTTATTGCGATAAACACGTTGTTATTTATTGATTTTAGCGTTGTTGTTTCCTGGCATGTAATTCAATATACATATCTGGTGAGTGGCGAGCTACCTGAGCCGGTGTGAGTAGATGTGCGTCTGCTGGTGAACCGGCCGCCTGCGCCCCCTGCGCCCCCTGCGCCCCCTGCGCCCCCTGCGCCCGATGCGTCCCCTGCGCCCCTTGCGCCCCCTGCGCCTGATGCGCCCCCTGCGCCCGATGCGCCTCCTGCGCCCCCTGCGCCCGATGCGACCCCTGCGCCCCCTGCGCCCGATGCGCCCCCTGCGCCCGATGCACCCGGCTCACTATCAGCTGTAGCTGACCCGTTGATGCTTCAGATGAAATTCACAACTGTCTATTTATTTATACTTTAGAGTGTTGTAACACGATTTACGAGGTATGTGTGCTACGGCAGTTGAAAGTAATGCTGCGAATGTACTACGGTAGTAGAATTTCTAAAGGACGTAAAGTTGGACAAACAGCGAGAATGAGCTGTAGAGATGTGTTTATAAATGCAAAACGGAGCTCAGATTAGAAACAATATTGTAATAGATTCAAGATTATATTAATACGAATATTTCTTTGCGGTACAAGTGTTAAATTTAGTGTACGATAAAAAAAAACGTAGGTGTAGTAGTACACCTCTGCCAAAGAGTTAGGCAAAAAACTGTTATATTTCAAAGCGGAAACTGTATTCCATTCTAAAATAGCAATATAATAATTACAAAGGAATGTTAGTCTTGACTAACTTCACTCGGAAGAACGACACTTCATACAACAACTAAACGTTATCCGTCACTGTATCGGCGACACACTACACAAAAAAACATTTCAACAACAACTCCCATAAGCGAAACTCATAAAAAGTTCCCTGCATCACACGTCGACTGACCTACATGTGTTTCGTAACACTGATGTCACCTACACCGAACTACGAACATGATTGCTCACTCTACTTCGTAGCACATTGCTGGTATAGTGAGATAACCGCGGGATGGTTACGGTACAGAGCGGGCAATGGAATGTGTAGTGCGGGGGCGGCGTGCGAAGTCGCAGCGGGTGCTGACGTGGGTAATTAAGTAGCGCGATAAATCCCCGCGACGGTCGCGTCGGTCGCGTCGGCGGGTGTTGCCAGAGTCGGCATTCTTCGGAACAAAAGGCGACGCGTATTGAATCGGTCAGTGTTATGTTTATACGTGATATCGTTTATCTAATTGGGGCTTTATTTACAGCGCTTTTTAACTCACAACTTACAAAGCGGTTCAGCCTCTTGTTATTTACACTACTGTGGGTTCAGGCTATATTTTGAAATGTTGATATTATTATGTGTAAGTAATTGTTTTACTGGAAACCAAATATTTCGGAGTACACTGCAGTTATCTAGATTATACATTAATTTAAGGGTGATGATAATAAAAGCGGTCCATAGTCCATAGAGTGTTACAGTATTATTACTCGCACCATAAAACATGTACACACTCAAAGAAGAACAACCCGTTTGTGGCAATCTTTTTTTATGTGAAATTTGAAAGTGTCTTATAACATAAATACTGTACACACACCCCTTGCCCTTTACTTATTTTTTATCATATTTTATACTACTAAGGTGGCAAGCAATCATGCGGCCCGCTTCATGGTAAGCAGTCACCGTAGCCTATGGACGCTAGCAACACCAGAAGAATCACTAGCGCGTTGCCGAATCTAAGGAAATGTCTAGATATTGAGTCTCTTGTAGTCGATAATTTTACTAGATATAGTGTGCTACACACCGGAACACAGCAATATTTACACACTGCTGCTTGGCGGCAGAATATCTGACACTACGGTAGTATCTCCATGGACGGTTCTTTGTACAAGGAACCTACCACCTAGTAAATATACAAAAAGATCGAAGATCGAGTTCGCTGGTACTGATTACATGATTCCGTCCGATTACCCGTAAGCCAGGGAGCTGGGGAGCGCTGATAGTGGCAGCCCTGTGGTCGTTAGCAGTGCAGTTGCGCGCCGTTAGATTTACTATTATTGTATTCAGCGGCGCACTCACCAGCACTCACTCAGTGCGACGGTCGTCTGTTAAGGCACTGTACAGGTTTATATGCGAGTGAAAATATCACCAGTTTCATTGCTAACAATAAAACTTAGACTATATATCTGTTGTACCATACACACGAACAGTTCGTCGTGATGTAATATGAACACGCTCTATCATGTTAACAGTGGCGCTAGTATCAGCTCTTAGTACATATTAAATAACAGATTCAAAAACAAAACGAGATATCAGCCAGTCATTTCAATGTGAAAGCTAAATCCATAATTTTTGAGGTTTGATCAGCCGATCAAAATTGTGTCATAATAATCCGTTACATAATTTAATAATAAACGGACTGTCATTAGGCATCTAGCATGATTTATGGGCTGCTCGTGTGATAGTTTATAATACATACAGTTGGAAGTGAGCGCTGCATGCATGCATGTACTAGTTTTCATTACGCTCCCCTGAACTTCGGGGGATCCGGTAACAAGTTTCCGGTAGAATTTGTCGTCGGATTTTACAGTGTCCGGGCAGCGGCCAGGGACGGTGTAGTACACCCGGCAGCTTCGCATGTATAACTACGAGTAGGTATGATATACATAATGCATACGAAAGTTTATACGTAATGTAAATCTTAATGATTTTTATTGCATCTATGTATATATTCAGTGATATGTTTGTAAAAAGTGTTCATGACTAATTTTATGAATGATTGACATTTACATTAATGATGATTTACATGATTTAATAATATCGCAATGGCATCATTAAGTTTATATAGAATATATATCCTTCCCGTGGGGCGCCCGGGTAAGAATAGCACCCGCCCATCTCCTCCCGGTAGGTGTCCTTGATCCATCCGAATTTCTAACACCGGACGATAGACTGACCAAACGAATTCAACTGTCTGAGTCCGCGGAAAGCGAAACGTTATCACCATCCGTTACCGCCACCGCCGATCACGCGAACTACTGCGACTTAGTTTCGGAGGCCTCCACATATTTGTCCAAAATTAATGAACTGGTCAATGATCAGGGCAGTCGCATAAACGGCGCGAATAAAAGCGCCATAATGGATATGACCCAACGTGTCACCGCGATAGTGTCATTATTAGCCATTAAATCGTCATGTACTGAAACTAAGTTGGCAAATGCTGAACGCGATTTAGTAAAAATGTGCGTTAAAAAAGATAACATCGAAGAGGTGGAAAACAAGCTGTCCTATGCCGAAAGCTTAAAATTACGACTACCAAAAGCGGCACCGGTTGTGGAAACTCGCGCGCCGCCGGCACCTTGTGTTATTGCGTACCCCACCGCTGAGCGCTCAGCTGATTACGCGTCATCTTCCGCGACAAAACAGGCGTTAATGAAAGCCATCAATCCTAGTGACGATGGCTTTCAAATTGTTGGCGTTAAAAAGACGGCTAAGTCGGGTGTCGTCCTCCGCGTCACCAATGAAAGCCAAATTAAAAAATTAGAATCAGTAGAGGCGATCAAGTCCGCGGGTCTACGATTGGAAAAACCTAAGGGACGCAGACCCCGTATGTTGATCAAGGATGTCCCTTCCTCTATGACCGACTCTGCGTTTTTAACTGCGTTATATCGGCAGAATATTAAAGATGAAATGCCAATTAAGGAAGACGACTTTATTAAGTCAACTAAAATCATCCGCCGGCGGAATTCACTTCACTCGCGCAAATGGATTGGCTTAGAGATAGATTCTGCGGTTCGTAAACATCTTTTAGATACTAAAGATAAATTGTTCATCGACTGGGCCAGATGCCGTTTCTTTGATGACTTAGAGATAGTTCGTTGTCTAAAATGTCAGCAATTCGGGCATGTACATAAATATTGCACAGAAAACTCGCCAGCGTGCGCCCACTGTGCCGGAGCACACGATTCGAAAGCCTGTACAATCAAGGATAACCCGGATTTCAAACCATCATGCGCGTCATGCAAACGTTTTAAAAAACCGTGTGATCACCCTTGCGGATCTTCGGAATGTCCCACTTATAAGTATAAGCTAGAACAGCTGGTACTGAATACTAATTATTAATTTTTATTTTATTTTTTATTTTATATTTTTTATATTAATAGAAGAAGAAGAAGAAGAAGAAGAAGAAAAAAAAAACGTTTATTTGACATAATAATGGATAGTTTGAATATAGGACAATTAAATCTCCATAACGATAGGGTGGCGACGTCTGAGTTAGAACAGATTGTTACAGAATATAGTTTAGATATAGTACTCGTTCAGGAACAATATCAAAATAACAACTTGCGTAATAGGATTGTGCAGTTTGATCGCGGATCACGAGCTGGAATTTACGTGTCGAGTTCTAAATTCACTATAACGTCAATACAAGATCTTATGACGCCACACTGTGCTGTCGCGGAGGTTACTTCCCCATCCTGTAGGGTCTACGTAGTTAGCTGTTATTTTCAGTATTCAGACCCTGTCACTCCACATATACATCATTTGCGCCGCGTTCTCCAGTCCCTAGCTGGGCGAAAAATCATTATCGGAGCCGACGTAAACGCTTCATCTACTTTGTGGTATGGCAAGTTTAGGTACACCGACACTGATCGTCGGTGCGCAGTAGAAGACTTCATCGCCGAGATGAACCTGTCTATTCACAATACCCCAGATGCACCACCGACATATTGTAGCCCAGTGGGCGAGTCTTCTATTGACGTCACACTGTCAAGTGCCGACGTTCGCTTGGATAGGTGGCGTGTTATCCCCGACGCGTCATGTAGTGATCACCGCTTGATCGTGTACGAGTTTCTGCCTGGGCCGTCACAGGGTTCTCCCGATTGCGCAAGTAGCTTTCGTTACAAGTGCAAAGGAGCTAACTGGGAGTTTTTCGGCCTACTATTCGCGTCGTCTGTCAGAGACTTCACTCGCAATGGATTGTCAGCCGAAGAAAGTGCCGAAATAATGTCTGACACCATGACATACTGCGCCGATATAGCTATAGGTCGATGTGCTATTACTAATGTTAAAAGATGCGAATGGTGGAGTAATAACCTAGTTCATCTACGCAGATGTTATCGCAGAGCGCGTAGAAAACAGAATAAACTCAAAAAATCGAAAATCACGGGTGCCCCATTTGAGGACGCGTCACGTGATCTTAGAGTTGCCAAATCTCGTTACAGAGCTGCGGTTGAAAAGTCTAAGTGTATTTTATTGCAGAGAGTAGTAGATAAATTAGACAGTGAGGGGCCGTGGTCTCCTTTGTACCATGAGTTTAAAGCTAATCGATCAGTTGACTCAGCTTATATACATAACATTAAAATAAATGATACACATACTACAGGTATAGAGGAAACCACGGTAGCGCTACTCGATACGCTCATCCCTGACGATGACACAGAAAGCGACAACGATTATCATCGCCAAATAAGAGCGTGGGCTACAGAGCCACCTCTCTCGCCGTCATCCGACTTACCATCGATTATTGAATTCCAGAACGTCGTACGAGCTTTGCCTTTAAATAAAGCCTCCGGTGAAGATAAAATATCCAATAAAATGATTAAAGAAGCGTGTAGGTCTGCAGGCGACTCAATGTTAACCGTTTTTAATCGATGTATAGCGGAAGGCGTTTTTCCGCGGGTATGGAGACGCGGGTTTATTCGGATTATACCCAAAAAAGGGGACAAACCCCCCGACGACCCGAAATCATATCGCCCTATTACGTTACTGCCAGCGCTTGGAAAGCTCTTAGAACGCCTTATAGTCCCACGCTTGTTGCCGGGTGGTCCTACGTTTAACCAGAGGCAATTCGGTTTTACACCCGGAAAATCGACTATCGACGCGGCCATTTCGGTTAGAGCAACTGTAAGTAATTCCGAATTTAAGTACGTGCTTGGGATATTTCTTGATATATCCGGTGCTTTTGACAACGCATGGTGGCCGATGTTACTTCTCAAACTCAAATCTCGCGGATGTTATGCAAACATTTTTTTAATTATTTGCTCGTATTTTTCTCAGGGAACGACTAAACTTAAACTTGGTCACCATTCCGTAACTAAACCGCTAACGATAGGCTGCCCACAAGGGTCTGTCTTGAGCCCGTATCTGTGGAATCTTGGTTTCGATGATTTCTTAGAAATACCCCTCCCACCTGGGTGCTCCTTAACAGGATACGCGGATGATGGTCTTCTTTTAATACAATCGAACACTAGATCAGGTCTTGAAGACTCGGCGGAAACTTGCCTAAATTTAATATCCGAATGGGGTAAACGTAACCGGCTTAGTTTTGCACCGGAAAAAACGTATCATCTTTTATTAAAAGGTAGTCTGGTAGGCCCACCGCGGATAAAGTTCAACGGCACGACTGTTAAAAAGAAAAACTCAGTATGTTACCTTGGTTTAGTATTGGAACGTAACTTCTCGTTTATTGAGCATATAAGAACCGTTGGAGAAAAAGCCAAACGTAACTTCTATGCCCTCACAAGAATATCGACATCGACTTGGGGACTTTCGTTCAACACGTTGAAAATTATATACGTAGCCACTTATCTGGGCTGTATGTGCTACGGTGCCCCTGTGTGGGCTGACAAGGCTACGATAGGGGCGGCACGCCGTAAATTGCTTCAAAGTCAACGTCTGGCGTTGATATTTTTGTGTAAGGCATACCGAACAGTCAGTACTGAAGCGTTACCAGTACTCGCGGGCGTACTTCCGGTTGACTTAGAGGTACAGAGACGTGCGGCTATGTATTATTCCACTCGTGATAATATTAATACTGAATTCCTTCCAACACGTGACCGCGCAAAGATCTCGCGTTTGTTTAATTCTCAATTGGTGGTTAATGAAGACCTTCTAACTGAATGGCAAATCAGATGGGATTCGACTTCGAAGGGACGTCATTTGTACTTATTTTTCCCGAATGTGCGTGAACGCCTTGCTAGAGCGTGGATAGAGGTGGACCACTGTGTCGCACAATTCTTGACGGGGCATGGCAACTTTAAGAGTAAACTATTTTCCTTCAATCTAGTGCCTTCGCCTCTCTGTCAGTGTTCTACGATAAATAATGAGTACGAACAAACTGCCCATCATATACTTTGGGAGTGCAGTCTCTGGCAACATGAGCGTAGCCTTATGCTAGACAGTTTGGTTGTGACATCTGGAGTCGTATATTACATGGACCTTGTGGCGACTAAGGAGAACTTCCGTGCGTTCAAACGTTTTTGCCATACCTATTATTGGAAACAAGTATGAAAAATCAAATAGGCCCCTATAAAATATTAGCAGAATCCGTGGTGCCTTACGAGTGGACTAGCCTTCGTTGGTCCGCCTGTAAGAGTCTTCTTTTTAAGGTTGTATCGACCGCTTATTAATTATTTGCTTGTCTCCCGCTTTGCAAAGGAGGGAAGTGGAATATATGTTTTTCCAACTCCTCCTATTTACCTTTTTAATTAAATTTGTTGCGGGTTCCAAGACAATTTAGCGTTCCCCTGGGACTCGCCGAGGGTCAAACCTCGGTGTCTTCAGTGGTGACCACTGTAGATCCTGGCTTACAGGAGTAACAGTGGTGGGAATGAGTGGTGGGATTAGGTGTCCTTGAGAGGCGACTAAGGCAAATCAGGAAGACGGGCAGCGGCGCCTTTCTATTGGATTAACTACTACCTATACTCCGATCTCCAAGACGCCTGCCAATTTCCTTGGGATTATGCCAACCCTCTCCCTTCTAAAGAGAAGGCTTTTGTTCAACATCGGACGTCTTTTGGCTGCTGATGATGATGAGATATAGAAACGCATTTAATATTTCTATTAAAATACATTAGCTTTATAAATAAAATATCTGTCTTTTTCTATAGAAGACCAACCAGGAGTAACGTGACAAGACAAGCAGTATACGTACCTGATAGTGAGCGAAATGTCCACCAACACACATCTGCGCAGCTCTGTCGTTCGTCACACGAGAAATGTCCACCAACACACATCTGCGCAGCTCTGTCGTTCGTCACACGAGAAATGTCCACCAACACACATCTGCGCAGCTCTGTCGTTCGTCACACGAGAAATGTCCACCAACACACATCTGCGCAGCTCTGTCGTTCGTCACACGAGAAATGTCCACCAACACACATCTGCGCAGCTCTGTCGTTCGTCACACGAAAAATGTCCACCAACACACATCTGCGCAGCTCTGTCGTTCGTCACTTATTATATATCGATGTTCGTCACACGAGAAATGTCCACCAACACACATCTGCGCAGCTCTGTCGTTCGTCGCTTATTATATATCGATGTTCGTCACACGAGAAATGTCCACAAACACACATCTGCGCAGCTCTGTCGTTCGTCACTTATTATATATCGATGTTCGTCACACGAGAAATTAGTTATTAAGTATCTTGTGTCCAGTAATTTCACCAGCTACAGTGCCCTTCACACCGGAACACAGCAATGCGTACACACTGTTGCTTGGCCATGGAATATCCAATAATCCGGCGGTACCTACCTGGACAGTCCCCGGCACAAGGTATCTAGCAACTTATAAGGTTTACTTATTGTAGTTATGCGTCCATACTACTAGCCTTGCACGGTGTTATTTAAAGTTTTTTTATTTTTTTCGGGCTTTATTATTTTATCACTTTGCCTACCACCACCACACTGACACTCCTATAAGACGGCTCACCCGCAGTTTATCTCCATTGTTTGTTTCCGTGCTCAAGCCTTTGCACGTCACCAATCCAAGGCTGCAAGTGTATTCAGTATTAAATAAAAAGTAAAAATCAAGAACCAGTCAACTGAGAGGCGACGCCGCGATGTCGGGACAACGGAGAGGTGCCGCCGCGGTGGTGACGTCGGACGTCTCTTCGTGCTTCGGGAAATGGATCGTCGTGCACTATTGTGTTCGTACGAATCGAGCTTCCGTACCGGGTTGTCTCACACGTACATAAAGACACATTTACGGTTAACAGCGATACCCCACCAGCGGGTGTAGGCGATAGAATGAGGAGAAATAACAAGATCGCGAATAAGGTTAGCCGAGAGCACTCGAGCGCAGCGTGGTGCATGTGCGGTATCGTCTACGCAACTGCCGCTCCTCGAGCACCCTCTGGCGTTTATTCATAAAAACAAGTTTCTACAAACGAATGTGCATACATGTATCTACTATATCTATCTATAACTATACGGTGTAAAATAAGTTTATGGTGCGTCGCCTACATCCTGCCTCCTTAGTGCTAACTAGATAGCACTACTCTCTATAGGTGACAACAGAGCGACGCGCGTGACCGGCCGCCGCAGTACGCCCGTGCTTGTGCGCACGTCAACAATACGGACACGTCCGTCTTGGCCTGCATGGGTCGCACTCACTACTCCATGACGCCAGCAGCTGCGCTCTAGGTTAGGATCGACAAGAATGACGTAATCACCTATCTGCAATGACCTTACTTCGCGGTTCCATTTCTGCCGTGGAAGCAAAGTCGGGAGATATTCCTTTACCCAACGACTCCAGAACATATCTGCAAGCCTCTGCGCGACACGCCAACGTTTTCTAAGCCACAGATCAGACTCATCGTACTTGCCGAAATGCGGTCCTGCGGAAGGGGCACCGATCAAAAAATGATTAGGCGTCAGGGCTTCCGGGTAGTTAGGGTCATTGGAGACGTGAGTTATAGGACGGCTATTAACCAGAGCCTCCACCTCAGCTAACAGGGTGAGTAGAGTATCGGGATGGGGCGCTCGTTCCTTAAGGATTACTTTGAGTGAGGACTTAACTGTGCGAATCATCCTCTCCCACGATCCTCCCATCTCAGGTGCGCCTGGTGGAATAAATCGCCACTCGACACCACGGACCGCACCACCGTCGCGGACTGCCTCCTTGTCAAGGTCGGCTATGCTCTTTTTTAGTTCTGCGTCGGCGCCTCTCAAATTAGTACCGTTATCTGAGATGATAACTTGAGGCATGCCACGACGAGCTGCCATGCGCCGCAGGGCCATTATCGTGGAATCAGCCGTGAGGTCCTCGGTTACCTCAATGTGGATCGCTCGAACGGTTAGGCATGTGAAGAGCATACCATACTGTTTTAATTTTCTTCGTCCGATGGTCACTAGGAGGGGTCCGAAAAAGTCCACCCCACAATAAGTAAAAGGTCGCCTGTTGTGCTGCAGCCTGGCTGCTGGTAAGTCAGCCATGCGTTGTGGTTGTGGTGCAGCGCGTCTGTAACGACAAAATAAACAGTGCGCCGCAACAGTGCGAACGGTTGGCCTGAGCTTTATTATCCAATACTGCTGCCGTAAATTATTTACGACTAGCTCATTAGCGCCATGCAACGCCTGCCTATGGTAATGCTCCACCAACAAGCGCGTGATTCTATGGTGGCCGTCCAACACGGCCGGCCGACGAGTATTATACTCGACGCCCGCAACCTTGTCAATACGACCGCTCACACGTAAGATGCCAGACTCATCCAAATACGGTGACAGCTGTAGTAAACGGCTGTTTGACAATAGTGGTTTATTTTGTTTTAAACAAGACAGTTCTGTGCTGAAACTGTCGTGTTGACATTTTTTCATCAGTAGGTCCTCTGCCTCCTTCATTAGAAGAATGTCTAGTTTGCATTCCTTGCGCTGACATCTTCTAATGAACAGCAAAACTCTCGCTGTGGCGCGTACAAGTGTTATCCAACTCGAGATATTATTTTCATTTGGCAAAAATAATTCTGAGTTGTTTTCGACAACAACATAGACCGGTCGAACCTCACACATTGTTTCCTCTAGTGGTTGAATACGTTTGAGGTCTTTGGGCCACTGGTCTTCTGCGTAACCCAAGAAAGACGGTCCTCGAAACCAATCACTAGGGTAAACAAGCGGGGGAGCGTCCTCGCGCGTGGCTATGTCCGCTGCGTTCGCACCGGTGGGTACGTGACGCCACTCGCATGACTTGGTAAGTTCATCTATCTCACCCAGGCGGTGAGCTACATAGGGCTTATAATTGCGAGGGTCACTTCTTATCCACTGTAAAACGGTAGTGGAATCAGTCCAAAAGTAACGTTTAGAGGGCTGGATATGTTTATGTTCGCGCTGTACAGCGGTTGCGAGTCTCGCTGCTAACAGTGCACCTTGCAGTTCGAGTCGTGGCACGGACAATGGACGTAGCGGACTAACCCTACTTTTACTGGCAACAAAACAAATAAGTACACAACCGTCAGATCGTGTTAATCGCCAATAAATAACAGCCGCGTAAGCCTTCATAGAAGCGTCGCAGAAAATGTGCATTTGGGTATCAGTTATATCTAAATTACCTAAATCTTTTGTCATTAAGTTCGCGCCCGAATAACATTTGACCCATTCGTGTGCATCGCAATAGTACCGCGGAATGCGAAGCGAGTGTAAACATTTTAAATCATTAAGCCAACTCTGCCACAGAGCGTATTCCTCAGGTTGGATGTGGTGATTCCATTCAACTCCACTGCGATGGACATTTTGAAAAATAATTTTGCCTTTAATGATAAAAGGAGAAAGAAAACCATGCAAATCATATACAGACATAATTATACTTAGCATTTGTGCCTTTGTGGGTGGTTCCGAGCCATTCAAAATACCAGGCGAAATGCGGTCAAAATTAATTTTGAAACTAAAGGTATCATCGTTTGGATGCCACATCAACCCTAGAGTGCGCTCAGTAGTGTTCGTAGCTCCGTGTTTGAACTCGACTGCAGTCGGCGCGAGCGCTGGGGAAGGGATAGATGTCAATAATGCCTTGCTATTACTCGACCAACGCGTTATTTCAAATCCGCCTGCTTTATGAATAGATGTTATCTCTTGAACTAGCTTAATTGCCTGGCTATCCGTATCACACGAATGTAGGCAGTCATCCATATAATGGCTATTGATAATTACATCAACCGCTTCGGGATATAAATCTTGATATTTAAAGGCGTTTTTATTTTTAATATACTGTGCAATGAAAGGCGAACAGGTGGCTCCAAATAATAGACTTTGCATAACACAAATCTTAATGGGCGCGTCTGATTTGTCCCTCCATAGAAATCGAAAGACGTGTTGGTCTTCTGGTCGGATTTTAATTTGTACAAAAAAATCTTTAATGTCTGCAATGATTACTATTTTACGCTCACGGAATCGCAACATAATTCCTAATAAGGAATTATACAAATCAGGGCCCGTAAGTAAATAATCATTAAGGCAAACTCCGTTTACCTTTCCTGCGCAGTCAAACACTAACCTCAGCTTATCAGGTTTGTTCGGGTTCTGGACTCCGAAATGTGACAAGTACCACACGTGACCAGGCTCCGGCTCATTGTTCTCTAGTACCCGAGCATAGCCGTGGCTGAAAAGCTTTTCCATTTCCTGGCGATATCTCTCAGCATAACTATGGTCTGCCTGAAATTTTCTAAAGGTACCTAATAACCTAGACCGCGCGTAATTATAAGTGTCCGGCATCGAAAACTCATCCTTAACAAAGGGCAAGCCTACCTCCCATTGGTTGCCGATCTGACGCGCAGTATCATCAAGTATACGCACAGCTCTTGCATGTGCCGTATTTTCGCGTTTTAATGTGGAAACTCCAATGGCATCTAGTTCGAACGATGTTTTAATAAGTTCATTAAGTTCGTCGTAGTCAGCTGGCCGAGAGCATGTCTCAGTGTGAGCGAGATGAAAAGTGTGACCGTTCACGGAAGAGTGAGTGAGACCATAGCAACCATGAATGGTCCATCCTAATCGGCATCTCGTAGCATACGGCTCCTGTTTGTTGCCATGCAAAATTTCTAACGGCGCGATTAAAAAATAATTATCTTCGCCGATCAATAGGCGAGGCACCACACATTGTTTACATACAAAATCTTTTATATGCAGTAAATGTTTACATTCAATGTTGTTTACAATAGAAAAATCTTGTTTAGGTAATTGTAATTGATCAACCTGTCGTAAGTTTACATCAAATTGTTTACTCTCATAAAAACCACTAATCCTAGTACAAATTTTAGGAGCAGCGGATTGAAAAACTTCTATACCAAACGCATCAATAAATTTTATAGGACTAGACTGAACATTCGTAAGGCCTAGCTCGTGAACTAAACCTTTATCGATCATAGAAATAGTAGCACCATCGTCTAATAAAGCATAAGATACCTTTCGGGCCACTGAGACGCACTTTGACGACTTTGAGTAACACATCACTACCAGCGGCGGGCGGTGGCGGCGGCGGCGCCGCGCTGGTGGCGGCTGCGATGGATGCGGCTGCGTCTGGACAGCCGCCGCCAAGCGTCGCGATGTGCGCCACCGTCTCGTCGCGCGACGCAGTCCACTCACTGTCTGGCGATTGCAAGGTGTCTTCTTCTCGCAGCGCCGCGGCTGCTGATGGCGTGAACGATACATTTGGCTTTCTATAGTGAAGTAGGCGATGATGAGCGAGTCCACAGCCGTCGATATCGCACAGGGGGGCTGGACATTCATCTCGATTGTGTTTATTTTCAAGTAAACAAACATAACATAAGCCTTTCGACTTCGCATGTCTCCAGCGATCTTTCCGCAATGCCCTTTTAAATACACGGCATTCAGATAGCATATGAGCCGATTTTCTACAATATGTACATAAGTGAGTGTCAGTTTTAGCTTGTGTGGTAAATACAGGTCGGGCGTTAGGGCGGTATTCCTCCTTGTTCCGCTTTATAGGAAAAGGTTCCGGCCTCTTAGGCTCCCGTGGATAAGACATACCGACGACAGAAAGCATTTCAGCTTCACGCTTCAGGAAGGCAGCCAATAATTGAAGCTTAGGCGTATTAGATGCTAGTTTGCTATAAGCGTAGTCAGTCCATTTACTTAGCAATATACTCGGTAGCTTGGATATTACAGCAGCTGACAACTCGGGACTGCGTAAATAATCGTGTTGTTCTAATGTGTATAGGGTTGCGACACAATTATTTATTTTCATTGAGAAAGTAATCAAATCATGCTGGTAATTATTAGACAGTGGAGGAAGCTTTCTCATTTGTGATGTCAAATGTTGAATAATTAAATCAGAATGACCAAACCTCAGTCCGAGTGCTTCCATAATTATAGCCGGTGACGTGTTACCGATGAGCAGGTCCATTACCGCCTCCTTAGCCTCACCTTTGAGGGCTTTGCGCAGTCTCCACAAGTTTTCAGAATCAGTGAAACGGCAGACACTGGTAGATTCTTCATATGCACTTCTAAAATGCAACCAGTCGATGCAGTCTCCACTGAACATTGGTAATTCTCGAGGTGTAGATAATCGGGTAAGCAAACGTTCCTCATCCTTGGTGGAGGACGTGACCATCATGTGCTTCAATGTGTGAGCTAGCTGGAGGATGCTGTCGACGGCTGGCCCCTGGGCCGGTGCCGGTTGCGTGCAAGCGTTATCAACACTAGGTGCCGGCGCTGCCTCCGACTTTGTTGTTGCCGTCGCCGGCTGCACATTACTGCGTTCCATCCAGTCGTAAACATTAGAACGTTTATCCACATTGTCATTCGACTCGCTCGCCCTTGAGTGACCTTGTGATGCACGCGTGCCGTGATCGTGACATTCCGATGTAGCCAAAGCTAATTCTACTTCCAGTTTCTTTTGGATGAGGTCCATCTGAATCTTTGCTTTGGCTTCGGCAGCTTCCAGTTCGAGCTGCTTGCGCCGTAGTTTTGATGACGACGTAGACTTTGCCGACATAGCAACAGACTCGTTTTTCACTGATTTGTACACAAGGGCACCACTACTCATTCCGTCTGCACAAATACTTTTCACCTTGCTTTCGAGCGCGTTATTTTTATCGATACCACCGGTATCTCCGAGCACATGTTCGGTTGCGCTTTCTAACCGCTCATTGATTCTATCGCGAACTTTTCTTTCTACGATTCTACCGGGTGGTGGCGTGTTAAACATAGTACTGGTTGGATTTGGTTCGAAGGATCAGCCTAATTGTAGGCGATAGAATGAGGAGAAATAACAAGATCGCGAATAAGGTTAGCCGAGAGCACTCGAGCGCAGCGTGGTGCATGTGCGGTATCGTCTACGCAACTGCCGCTCCTCGAGCACCCTCTGGCGTTTATTCATAAAAACAAGTTTCTACAAACGAATGTGCATACATGTATCTACTATATCTATCTATAACTATACGGTGTAAAATAAGTTTATGGTGCGTCGCCTACAGCGGGTATTGACGTTTTCGCTGTGTTCAGACGATGCGAGCTTGCCTGCTTCTAATACAACCGGGGTCGTCTCTGTCGTAGTGTTGAACACATTAACCGTATAGTGCGTTACACAAAAGCGATGCACACTCCTGTATTTGTTGTTTTCGCTGTGTTCATACGATGCGAACTTCCAATACAATCGGGGTCATCTCTGTCGTAGATAATGAACACGTTCACCGTTATAGTGCGATACGTCCGCTCTGCTGATGTGAGTATATATGTGAGTATTTACGGTTAAATGCGATGCACACACCCAACAGCGGGTAATTGTTGCTTTCGCTGTGTTCATACGATGCGAGCTTCCAATACAACCAGGGTCGTCTCTGTCGTAGATAATGAACAACTTTACCGTTACTGTGCGATACACAATGCTCATGTGAGTATAGTTCTTGCTGCTGGTATGTCAGTATGACATGTTTACGATGTTATCTTTACGATGCCTGTTTCCACGCCGTGTCGTCTCATTTGTACAAACAATGTACAGATGTACGAATAAATGCGATGCGCATTCCTTATTGCGGGTAATTGTTGGAAACGCTGTTTTCATAAAATGCAAGCTGCCAATACAACTGGGAACATATAATCCGATCATTATCATTAGCCAGAAAAATTCTACTGTTGAATATACGAAGACGTCCATCTTGGAACGTTACAATTAACGATAATTTGCTATTATCATCCACCGGTTGCCTGGGATTCTTACAATATCGTCAGATATAATTCGATGTGTAGGTACTCCTAATTATCGGAATGCGTCGTGTGCCACTCGACGAGACGAGTAAATAATTAAGAACTTATAATAATAATTATAATAATAATTCACAGTAGAATGAATTCAAGACTTCGTAGTTCGTACTGCAAAGTGGTATCTAGCAGAGCCGAGGCGGACTGGCCGCCGCGGTCTTGACGCTCGACGAGATTCTGGCCGGCCTACAGCCGGAGCATCCGTGAGTGCCACTGTGGAGCTGCAGTAAGTAGCCTCTGAACTTATGGGACAGTACGCCGCGCCGGCCGCCTCCTACACTTATTATAAATACCTAAGTACTTAGTTGAACGTAACTATTGATAAATCTGTTCTAGAGAACATAACAATATGACGAATTTAGCTAAATGAATTACCTTTATGGCTATATTTATGGTATAACT
This sequence comes from Furcula furcula, assembly GCA_911728495.1. Taxonomy (NCBI): domain Eukaryota; kingdom Metazoa; phylum Arthropoda; class Insecta; order Lepidoptera; family Notodontidae; genus Furcula; species Furcula furcula. Next base: position 24,692,843 of record OU452257.1, on the reverse strand, counting down.
TTATGAACAGTAAAGTTGCAATATTTGAATGTGACAATATTAAGGACGAATTTTTGTCATACATAATTCTAGTTTCTGCATTTATTGTTATAAAAGATTGAATACTACATTTAAAGTACGATATTTATATTATATTGCTTTTCGTGCTATTCATTAATGATATAGGTAAGTGTTTTATGAATTCCCATTATTTACTATACGCAGATGATCTCAAAATTTTTCGTAATATTAATTCCATTTCTGATTGTGAGAAACTTCAACAAGATCTAAACCGTTTTTTCGAATATTGTAAAGTAAATAAGCTTCATTTAAATATTTCCAAATGCAATTCAATCTCCTTTACTAAAAATATCAATAATATAAATTTCACATATTTTCTAGAGGATTCACCTCTAGGTAAAACACCACTCATTCAGGACCTTGGTGTGCTGCTTGACTCCAAGCTTCATTTTGACTCGCACGTAAATAAAATTGTAAATAAATCCATTAAACTCTGTGGTTTTGTCATGCGGTCTTTGAAACCTTTCAGGAACTGGCATACCTATTTATTACTTTTTAATAATAATAAAAATAATAATACACGGTCATCCAATCCCAAACTAGGCAGAGCCTGTACTATGGAAACCAGACAACTGATACTAATACTTATATACTTTTATTTTTGTAAATACATACTTAAATAGCCTTGTCAGAGCTCAGTTGGAGTATGCGGTTCCTGTGTGGAATCCTCACTACCATAAGTATAGTGATCAGATAGAGAGAGTGCAACGTAAATATCTCAAAAGTGTCAGCTATAAATGTTGTTTTCGTGCAAAAGCTGCTTACGAATCTCTGCTAAGTAAATTTAAAATAACTTCGTTAAAACATAGACGTGTACTTCACGATCAGTTATTTCTACATAAAGTATGCCATAATAAAGTTGACTGTATTAAACTCATGAATTTGATATATATACAGTTACCTAGTAGTTCCCAACGTATCCGCAGTAACTATAATCAGAAACTGTTCGCCCCTAAACTGTGCAGAACGGTTGCAGGTGAGAGAGCGCCTCTAAGACGCATGATGAAAATGTATAACGATAACTTTACTGAATTAGATTTATTTGCTAGTTCGGCTGTACAATTTAAACGTAATGTTATAACCAAACTCATGGAGCAAGTCTAAATTTTTTCTTTTTACTCTAAGCTAAAGTAATCTAATCTAATCATTGTAACTTAAATCTAGTTAGTCCTCCATAACAAACACTGTATATCATCCAAGTTAAACCTTATTGTCATTGTATACTTATATTAATCGTAAAACGTAAATCTGTTTAAGTAAGTATTTAAAAACTCTGTGCTGTAATTTAAGTTTATTCTGTGGTCAACGGTGCAGGTTGCATAATTACCTATTTTTAGTATCCATATTTGTTATTTTACCTTATTATGTCGTTTGTTGTCCGTGGTACCCCCAATAGAACCACCAGTGGTACCACGGACAAAAATAATTGTCCGTGGTACCACTGGGGTACTACGGACAACTCCGTGGTACCACCAGAAATAAATTAATTATATTTCAATAATATTTTACTATTTTCGTTCATTTTGGAATCGTTTACTTGGTATCTGGGTTCGACTGTCTGTATTGCACAATACACATGAAATTTAAAAAAAAAAAATTATATACTAGAACCAGAATATACTAGAGATGTGGTATTGAGTAATAAAATCGACAAATTATTAACGGAAGTAGTACTAGGCTAGCATAAAACACAGGGGGTGCATAATCTTGTGCCTTGTCTTGTGTGGGCGGGCATATGAATGTGGTTTAGAGCTAACAGGTTTATAGTAGAAGTACCAGGGAAGCATAGGGCATAAGGAAGAGTCCTCAAGTCCACCTCCAATACAATTTTCAATGTGATTTTTAATTTCGTCCAGAATATACCTACTGGGGATGTGGTATCTATTGAGTAGTAGCTTACATATTTATAGCAGAAGTACCAGGGAAGCACAAGATACAAGGAGATATATCGCCTCTTGATACATCCGTTACCCTCCGGGCCGTCACCTCTTGATTCGCGACACCAATCAAAACCAGTAAGCCAGACATACTCTGGATATCACAGGACATGAGGACTCCTCCAAGAGTGCTTGTTTTTTTGACGCGGGGGAAATCTTCAAAAGATCCCTGGAGTTTTGGGGCTTGAACGGGGTATGTGGGATTCTTACCCACTAAAACACCCGCGGCTGTCGCATCGGCACATCAGAGGGGGGACCCCAGCGCTCTCTGGTGGGATCTGCACCAGGGGCCCCTCAGTGCCTTGATTTTGAGTCCGCCGCCGCACCGGGGGGCGCATTGTAGCCCCCCGGGACAATTATTTTTGTCCGTGGTACCACTGGTGGTTCTATTGGGGGTACCAAGGACAACAAACGTATTATCGTTTGTTGTCCGTGGTACCCCCAATAGAACCGGACAACAAACGTATTATCGTTTGTTGTCCCAAATAAAATATAATAAAAATAAATAAATATTTACTAAAAAAAAATATATCGGGTGTTTCAAGAACCCTGTCCAATCACAGTGAGTGTTATAAAGTATCTTAACACGATCATATTTACGTAATATTTTTTTATCTAAGGCATATATTATATAGATAAAAAAACCTATATACAGCGTGTTTAAAAAAAAACCACTCAATGTCAAAATACGATTATATATTATATAATCCTTTGCTAAATATATCATAAAAATAATATATATGATCTTAATATACCTACACAGTTTTAAAAAAACACCCTGTCTGATTTTTGATATTATTATCCAGAATCCATACGATTATACTCATGTAATTTTTTGTTGAATATTTCATTTGGATTTTTCCTGATATTATATCTACCAGCGTTGCGAATATTCCTATTATAAGTTTGATGTGCCTTTTAATGTGTAATACACCACACTCAAGCTGCCTTGAGTAACTTATATGTTTTGTCTACAATATACACAAAACTATCTAGTTTCCGCTCTCTATTCAATGTCTTTGCTTCTTAAGAATTTTGAGATTGACAAAATAATTTTACAACGACCATATTATTAGTTTTTACTACCAATTAATTTTGATTGTTACTATATTTTTGGAGATAGGAACTATTCTTGAGTTCAAATATATTAGTTGTGTTTACTAGTACGTCACTATTACCATCACTTAGTATTAATAATTAAAAAAAATAAAAAATATTGTTGGGTCATTTTAATTTTCTTTTTATGCCCTGGTTGCGGGTTCGATTCACACGCAAAACACATTTGTCTGCGTGAAAATGCTTATCTTGAGCATTATTTGTCTATACAGAATATAAAACATACCTTGGCGTATTTGTTAAAAAAAACACATTAAGTACATCAGAAATAGATATATTTGTAATTTGGAGGCTTTACGAGTTTAACCTATATTAAAAAAAAAAACTACTGTAAAACAAAAAAAAAAATATAACAAAGAACTTAAATCCTTTTTGGAACAATAACCGAGAACAATGGCTAGATACATTTAAAATTACGTTCGGTATCTAATGAGTGCATTAATTAAAGACTGTGACTGTTGTGTATATACCAAGAATCTTATATATACATGGATTTTTAGTCTAGAACAAATTATTGAAGACAGGTTCATTCACCCTTAGTTATGTTTTTTTCCCTCTCACACTTTAACTGAAATTGCCATGATTAACACAAAAAATCCCAATCCCGATTGTGACAATTGTGATAAGCCAAGATTTCGCAACGTCCGTCGGGGTTCTCCTGACAGACTTTACCTGAATTATAAGAAAAATTACATCCACGTCAACTTGAGTACTGTTTATGGACGATAAATTATATAGAAATCATATTGCTAAACCAGCCCTTCACTACCCTGATTGTTGGTAGCTGCCGTTTTAACATTATGGCAACTCTCATTGAACACAATATGGCCGCTCCGTCATATGTTTTCTACCACTTCGGGTTTTTAAAAGATCAAATAAAACTGTATTCTCATTAGATTCGCTATTTAAACAATGTAACATGTTGTACACAATTGCAGAAGTGTTTGGAAGCCAAATTCGGACAATAAGTTTCACAGGTTAGTGTATTTTTGCGAAAATAACCGTATTTAATGTATACATACATTTTTACCTTTGAATCATAATAAAAAGTCAATATTGATTAATTTTAGTGTTGTGTGGCGATATATAAATGATATCCTATTTTATTCTGTCAATTATGCTCTAATAATCATCTAATTTTAAATAAACATTTTGCATCAGTAGGGTGACCACTAACACTTAACTTAAGATTTTCTGAGTCTGGAAGGGTACGTAATTTTACATAAGTATGAGTATTTAATGTTTTAAAGTCAAATTAAAAATATAATATTTTGCACTCATAAGAGGACCCCTGGCCACCACAGACGTAAAATATAATTTGCAACTTGTACCAACGGAAATACAATATAATTTCGAGACATTATTTTTATATATTTAGTACTAAGCAAACTAGACTCAGATTTTGTATTCAGATTTATTTATGAAAATCTTCATAATAATAGTTATGGTTAGGTATAATTATACGCTACGTGATAAAAAGTCAACATGTATCAAAATTCTGCCTGGAAAGTAAGCCCTGATAGAAATATTAATAATATTTATATTTCAGCTTCCCAAAAGATGTTGCAAAAGGAAATAATGTACTTACCAAATAAAGGATAAATTAATCAAGGATATTTGTCAGCTCATATTAGCAGCAGCTTATACTTTAAAACAAAGGGACTATGACCCAGACAGACCAGGACACCTTCTAAATAGTGCTGCACCATTCTATATATCACATTCATGTGACTGTGTTTCAACTTTAACTAAGGTCAACTTTGATTATGGTAATTAAAAACTATTTAAAAAAAAAAAAAAAACCGACTTCAAAGTAAATTATCTAAAAAGCATAAAATAACGAAAATATATTGAAGTCAGTGCTAGCACATCATGTTAACTAACATCAGCTGACACCGACTTCAATATATTTTCGTTATTTTATGCTTTTTAGATAATTTACTTTGAAGTCGGTTTTTATTTTTTTTAAAATAGTTTATTTAACACTTTTTAGTGACTTATTTTACCAAAATAGGTATCAGCACTATCACGCAACTCGAACGTCTACGTTACAGTAACTTACTGAAAACATAAAAAGTTTATATCTCTTAAACTACTGGACCGATTTTGATGAAACTTGTACTCTACCCTAAGTTGAAAAATACTCTAACTATTGCAAAATGAATTTTTAAAATCGGACTTGTAGTTTCTGAGAAATCCGTGGACAAACCTACATACATACATACACTCATAAAATTTGGTAAATTTGTTTAGAAGCCCACATAGACTAACATATATTAATATCACGTATTTTTATCAATATTACATACATACGCGTCGAATAGAGTACCTTCTTTTTGAAGCCGGTTAAAAAAATAACAAAAATGTTTATTTCATTAGCTTACTTTGAAATAGTTACATACAAGGTCGGATCCCTCAGTTAAGCATAATAATAGTTGTGTTTAAAGGATCCGCTCTTCTATAGCCATGTATGCTTTAACAGTTATATGAAAAACATTAATAATATACAGTTGAGAAAAAAGAAAAAAAAATGTATAAATGGTTGCAGTAATATGTGAGTGCTTCTGCGTGAGCATGTGTGTGTGTGTCTGTGTGTGTGTGTGTGTGTGTGAGTATATGAATGTGAGACATGAATTATGAGTGCAATTTAATTGAATAAAATATAGAATTTTCTGCTTCCTCGTAGGAAATGGCATCAGTAAAGACTGACTCAACATTTATAGAAATATGACAACAATTATACATGAATTCAAGAGAATTTCGTAGAAATGTACAGTCCTGGCAAACGCTTTTACCACATCCGTGTATTTGATTATTTTAATTTAGGATTGTGATTAAATGCTTACAAACACTAGCGAAATTTCCATGTAAAATGTTCTCCATTACCGACTGGCTTGTATAATAAATATTATGAATGTTAGTAAATGATTTACCATATTGTTGTTTTTCATTTCTATAAAATCTATCCATGCATTCATCAGGCGAATGACGTCAACTGCTAGACAAAGGCCTGCCCCAATGACGTCGAAACTTAACGGTCTTTCGCCACTCGGCCACGCATCCACCGGCTTCCTGCCACGCGTGTGATAACATCGGTCCATCTTGTGAGGGGCCATTCTACACACCACTTTCCGGCTCGAGGTCGTTATCTAGAAACTTTCTGCCCAACGGCCATCGGTTCTTCCAGCTATGTGCCCCGCCCACTGTCACTTCAACTTGAATATTATCAAAGCTATAGGGGTACTCTACTACAAATACGGCTCTTCTACGAAACTATAAGGTTTCGCTACGTGATAAAATCAGAAATGAACAGACAATGGAGGATGGATGAATATGCTTAGGCATAGCTAACTCCATTGCTTGCTCGGGTTTTCTAATAAGCCGACAGTAAACAACCAAGTCTCTGTGCTTTAAGTTATCTTTGACAGCACACGATTTCCCGAACGCTGCTCTTACCTACTTTATAATACGTTTTATATGATATATTCCTATCTTACGTTTTTTTTTCGTTAAATACGTAATCCGTAAGTATTTATCCTAAACTTAGATCCGTCGTGGTCACCCTAATGAAAGAGACAAAAAACATAAGTGAAATGATTCAAGGCCAAATTTCTTGTCTTCAAGACATTCTTTGCGTTGCATCCTCCATGTGTATCTAACCTCCTTGGTATATACCTACCTACCCACCTCTATAGCACCTAAATGTACTAAATAAATAGCGATCACGACCATGATCTGCTAACAATCTTCTTTATTTGTCTGACTGCGAAATTGGTAAATAAGTTATACTTCTTGACTGAAAAGACATTCACGCAACTTCAGGTTGTGGTTCTATTCTATTCTTGGTGGCTATAAATTTGGGCCCGGTATTCCCGGAACGCACTTCGACCCAGTTGGATTCATTGTGCAGGCCCTAGCCCTTACTCTGTTGCTGGCGTATCGAAGAGCTCCCTCAGGTACGCAACGATCGCGCCAGATTGGAGCTGTACATAATCATTTGGTGTAGGATAGGCTACTCCCAGATGATGCAACCTACGTCTCGCTAGAGCATCGCAGCCACTCAATATGTGTCGCATTGACTCTTTTTCATCTTCGCAAAATCTGCAAATGTCACTAGTACTTAGCCTCATTCAGTGTAGATGCTCGTTGGTGCCAAAATGTCCCGTAAGTGCACCCACCAGGTGCCTTATTTGTGATCTGTTTAGGTTTAATAATTTGACCCCACAGTCCACCCTTCCACTAGAGAACGCTTTGGAGTGGTTAAGGCCTGACGCTGCCCTCCATTCCTTCATGTGTTCGTTTCTAGCATGTGCATATAATGCTTGGTGATATGTTCCATACGGAATCCCCACAAATGGTTTGGGGCCAACCAAATGTCTCTGTGAGCCGGCCCTCGCTAATCCATCTGCCTTCTCATTGCCCTCGACGCCTTCATGTCCAGGTACCCAGACAAGGCTGACATTGTTGTGTCTTCCCAGGTTGTTCAAGCCTGTAACACCTTCTTTGACCAGTTTAGAAGCAACTCTGAAGGAATTCAGAGCCTTTAGAGCTGCCTGACTGTCGCTGAGAATGCAAATGGTTTTACTCTTGACATTTCTCCTTTGCATTTCTTTGATGCTGGCAATTATGGCATAGGTTTCCGCTTGGAATACCGATGCATATTGACCCATGCTGATGACTGATACTACAATCCTTGGAATAAATCCCTGCCCCTGTACCTGACTCCATTTTGGAACCGTCAGTGTACCATATGAGGTAAGTCCCACCAACCGGTTTGAGTCCCCTCGTCCACTCTTCCCTGGATGGTACATGTACTCGGTACCTCTTGTTAAACATGTACACTGGATTTATCCTATCACTGGGCATGTCCATTAGATCATCCAGTTCTTCCACGGGATCCAATAAAGTATGTTTTGTCTGTACAAAGGCCAGTGTCGGCCAGTTTTGTCTGTACCCAGTGATAGGATAAATCCAGTGTACATGTTTAACAAGAGGTACCGAGTCCTGTGGCTTGTTACGATTCCAAACTCCTGCTTTTGCAAGTCTGTATAGCGACTTCCTTGCCTCTATTTGTATGTAAATGTAAAGTGGGGTTAGTCCCAGTAACCACTCAAGAGCCAGTGTAGGCGTTGTTTTGAAGGCACCTGTAATTGCCATGCAAACTACCTCTTTGTACCTTCCTAAGTGAATCCTTGCAGATCCTTAGTTTGGCCACCATACAGCGCTGCCATATGTGAGAATAGGCCTCACCATCGTAGTATATAACCAATACATTACCTTTGTTTTGAGTCCCCAGGTTTTGCCATACGCAGAACGGCACATATTGAAGACACGTAAGGCCTTTTTTGTTATGTTTTCAACATGACCACGCCACGTTAGTTTACTATCGAGAGTTACCCCAAGATATTTTACTTCCGTAGCCCATTTTAGTTTGGTGCGGTACATTTCTGGGTCTCTAAGGCCCTCTAATCGTATTTTCCTCGTGAACGGCACTATAACCGTTTTGCTTGGATTTATGGAAAGGTTATTGTCTTTACACCATCTTTCCACCCTAACCAAAGCACCCTGCAGCAAATCCGTTACTACGTTTGGAAATATGCCATTTACCTGTATGACTATATCATCTGCATAGCCTACAGCTTGAAATGGTCCACTGTTTAGTTCCACTAACAACGAATCCACCACTAGACTCCACAGTAATGGGAATAGTACGCCTCCCTGTGGACATCCTTTAGTTGCCTTTATGGTAACCATATCACCTAATAAACTAGTTTTAATGACACGTTCCTGTAGCATAGTGCTAATCCATTTAACAATTGTCGCATATATGCCATGATTTTGTGCTGAAGTTCTTATTGAAGCGAAGGTTGTTCGATCGAACGCCCCCTCAATATCCAAAAACGCTCCAGCACAGATTTCTTTTGTCTCCAATGCATGTTCTGCTCGGTTGACCACGTAGTGCAATGCCGTGTCCGTGGACTTACCCGGTTGGTAAGTCCACGGTGCGGTCGTCTCCTTAGTGGGCCATCTCTTATATACCTGTCTATCATCTTCTCCAACGTCTTCAAGAAGAATGAAGTAAGACTGATAGGGCGATAGGATTGGCATCTTCATAGTTCTCCTTTCCTGGTTTGGGAATGAAGATTACTTTTGCCTGCCTCCAGGCTGATGGGACATGTCCAAAGGCTAGGCATGCCCTGTACAATCTGCACAAGTGAGGTATAAGAATACTTTTTCCCTCCTGTAGCAAGATGGGGTATATATCGTCAGGTCCTGGTGATTTATACGGACTGAGACTATCAATTGCCCATCGTACCTTGTCTGCGTCAACTACTTTCTTTGTTGTACGCCAGTCGTCTTTGGAAGTTCTCGCATTTTGTTCTTCCACAGTGATGACATTCCTAGTCACGTCTTGTATCTCTACTGAATCCGGGAAGTGCATTCTTAACATATGCGTCAGAGTTTCCTTCCCAGTTTCAGTGAGCTTACCTTGGTCATGCCGAATAGATGAAAGTGGATTGACCTTAGCAGAGCTCAGCGCTTTACTAAGCCTCATACCCTCCGGGAGACTATTGATGTTATTGCAGTGAGCTCTCCATGATCTACGCTTCGCCTTTCGCACTTCCTTACTGTAGTGCGTAAGAGCCTTGGCATAAACTGCGAAGTCATTGTTCGACTTCGCCCAATTGAAAACCCGTCTGGTCTCCTGCCTTAGATTTTCTAGGGCAGGTGACCACCACGGTTCCTTATGCGTTGCCGCCTCTTTCTCCGGGCAGTTCTTGGTCCAGCTGTCCTTAACTGCCTGGGTAATTCTGTCTGACTCAAACTCTATATCTATGGTTGAGTTCAGTCGCTCCGTAGGATCCCCAAGTTGTTCCTTAAGGTCTCTCCTAAAAGATTCCCAATAAGTTCTTCTTGGGTTCCTCCTTCGTAGATACGAAGATAAGAAAAGAATGGTAAGATGGTAAGATTACCATAGTTATTGGAAGTTACATACCTAAAGCAGATGTAGTTGTGGTCAGATAAACTAACCTCATCCGACACATGCCAGTTGCTGATTGCTTTGCTCGCTCTGTTAGATGCAAGCGTTATATCAATGACCTCCGCTCTGCATTTATTACCAAAGGTTGGGTTCTATTTCCTTTATTTAAGATTTGTAAGGGTGAGCCCACCAGAAAATCCAGAAGTGCTTCCCCTCTCTTGTTGTTGTTTGTACTGCCCCAGGCAACATGGTGGGCGTTCGCGTCGCATCCTATAATGAGGTCGTCACGAGCGCAGTTGTTAACCAAGTTGTGCAATAGTGCAGATACCGGGTCTTCATTTTCATATGGTAGGTAGGCGGAGGCTAGAATAGTGTCTTTACTGCCCCCCCCCCCCCTCTGTTTCCCCTTTGATCCTCACAGTGGTGAGGTCCCTAGAACAGAAGTCATAAAGAGGCATTGCCATTATGCCATTTCTGGCGAACACACAAGTCCTCATATCATTTGTAGAGCATTTATAGAAAAGTTAACCTCCACGAACATTTAAACCTTTGATGTCACCTTATCTGTATAAATAAGGTTCCTGTATGAGAGCGACATCGTATTTGTTCATATTAAGCGTACGACATAAAACAGCCGTTGCCGCCTTACTATGTGTAAGTTAATTTGTACACACCTTAAGTTGCCCATTTTTGGTTCTTGAATAGTGGGCGCTGTAGCTCGCTTACTAGCGGAGCCATATCTTCCTCTCCCATCGGGAGATCGTCACCCTCCAGTCCGGCTGGAGAGGAGAGCAGCCCAAGCTCGTCAAAGCCTTGCGCTAGACAATCCGTCCCCATCGAGAAAGGTGATGAGGCCGGATCATCCAACACCGGCGCAGGTCTGCCCAGGCCGCCCCATCGTCCTTCGAAGGGGCTTCGCTTACAGTGGCAGTCTCGGCTGAAGTCGAGGCTGCCGGGTCAGAATCTACAGTCTGCTCAGGAGGACACACCGGAGCCGCACCCTTCCCAGACGTATCGTCCAGGAGCTTGAAGTAGCTCCGGTCTATCCCAGTGCGCAGACTGTAGTCATGCTGTCTGATGTATTCGGTCGAAGCCTTATCCATCAGGACAATGCTGCGGGCGAATCCACCGTCCAGCGCATGGCCAACGACCCTCCACTCGGTCGTATCTAGGCCCCTATTCATACATTGTAGCATGGAGAATTCCTCCGGAATCTTTGCAGACTTCGACGGTCTCCTTCTCCATGCCATCTTTACCGGTCTTGGCAAATCTTTTGCCTCGACCACCCTTAGTTGTAGGCTGCCTACTGAAAGTCCGCCCAGTGACCGAAGCCATAGGGCGGAAGGCTCACCCATGCAGGCCACATGAAAGGCCCCGGATGCGAGGTTGCCCAGAATCATGTCTGGTTTTGGGTCGGGAGATTCGACAGCTCGCTTCCAAATCAGGTCCCGGATGTCTTCGACATGCTCTGACTTGATCATGTCGACTGGGTGGTTGTCAGCGACGATTGCCATCTTGACGCACGCCAGCGCGTCCCTAAAGGACCCGACCTTGGTCCTTTTTGGTACGCTGGCCACGCCCGTGGAATCACTGCTGACTTCCGCCCTCGCCCTTTTTTTTGACGTGGTTCCATAGGTGGGGTTTCCACCGGTCCCGCGTCCTGCCTAACGAGTGTCTTTCGCTTCTTCCTAGAAGCTCCGGACTCTCTTTTGCGCATATGCGCCTCGTTGGTTCCAGCCCTACCCAGCGGTTTCGCCGTCCCGGATACAGACCCTGATGGGCCACCTCCGGTATCAGCTCTGCCGGCCGAAGTAGGTCCTAAACCTTTCTGTGCAGTTTTGCGCATATGCGCCTCTTTGGTTTCAGCCCTACCCAGCGGCTTCGCCGTCCCAGATACAGACCCTGATGGGCCACCTCCGGTATCAGCTCTGCCGGCCGAAGTAGGTCCTAAACCTTTTTGTACCGGCTCAGTTTTGCCACCTTGGTCCCTTCGGGTCAGAGTTTCGGTCCCATTTCTGGTCCCTCGCACCTCCGACACACCAGGTCCCGCAGCAGCTCCGCCGGCCGGCATGTTTATAGAACGGCCCTTTGAAGGGCCACTCCCGTCATCCCTAGGGACAGTGCGCGGTTTCATTTTTGAATCCATGCGAATGTTTTTCCTAACTTCATTTCACTGATTCCCCACCCTTCACGGAGTCTGCACCTTTGGGGATGCTTCTGTAAGCACCAGGGCTATCAGTGAAATATAGTCCTCCCGAGCAAGTTGTCCACGAGTCCACACAACATTCACCTGTGCGCTACCGCCGCGCCATTGGCTCACATCGCTGACTGCGGACCCCATCACCCAGGAGGACTAGCCGGTTGGTCTGAAGGACCGACCACAGCCGATTGATTGCGACCGGCTCAGTCGCAACCACCCGTGTAAGAGGAGTCCAGGACCAAAGAGGCGTGTTGCCGCCAGCAGACAACGATCGCAGGCCCACTGAGCAGCTCAACCTCCAGGCCTCCCTTCCCCCCCATTACGGGTCCCCGCGCACGGCAAAAACACGCGGGAGGTCTTCCTACTTCCTACCATCTACTGGTCTGTTGAGATAGCAGGACCGCAACGCCCGACCTCATGACGCCGCAGAAAGCAAATAAATAAATATTAAATACATATATGTAAATATGGTAGTACACATACATATATATTCCCATACGAATATACTTACATACACAACTAAATACATGCATAGCGGGATTTTAAAAATACGTACTTGCTATAATATATACACAAACATAAAGTTAATATATTAGTGACATATACATTAGTGAATGCTGTACATACCGTTAAGGAGAGTTCACACTGTACTTGTCATTTTGTATTCTAAAATTTAATGTATTGTGAAACTGTCGATGGTGTGTCTAATAAATAAAATAAAATAAAATATATAAGGTAGGGATGAAGGATGGGAGATGGCTGGTGTATAGGAGTTGTTCGCCCAACGATTTTTTGTTGCGTTTGTTTCTGAAGGAATCAAACCAATAACGGGCGGCAACCTCGGGAAGGCTAGATCATCGGGCTTGCCCTGGAGATCAATCACGACTGTTGCGCTTCCTCCAGGACCGCCAAATTACACACGGGAATATTGTGCAAAGTAGGCAAGCAGCTAGCACATTCGTAAGCAAGACAAAAAGAAACTTAGCAAGCATAGGAAGCAAGCAAAGCATGTTCTAGCCCCTTACCCGCCCAGGTTGTGGTTATCACCAGTAATCAGCAATAACGTTAGGGTTATTTGCGCCATACGGGCTGTAGAGATATTATAAAATAAAAAAACTTTAAGTTCAATATATGACTGTTGTACATAATATCCTTTTTAAGAGATAAGCTAACGGTCATTGACATTACAATCAGCTGACAGCTGGTAGATACATATGAGGGTAGGTGACACAATAAATAACATTTGGAGGGTATATCTCCTTATCTACCCTCAACTTATAAAATGTGACATAAAGTCTTGACCCAATACTTGTTTTCCAAAGAAAAAAAAATGACGCAGTAACTTTGAAGTGCAATTAATTAATCATAAATATACTTTTACTATTATGGATGAAATTAATACAGGATTGTTCATTAATTACAATTTATTGCTTACCTATTGTCAAAGTGATATGTTCAATAATGTTTTCGGTTGTGCACCATGTTAATTAAATAATGAATTTAAGGTTTTTTCTAACTATTCTATGTGGCCTGTGTGGGCTTTGGGAACATTTACGTTCACAAACTGATATTTACTTACATGTTACCCTTATTATATTGTTCAGTTATTGATTATATAAAATAATTACGAAAATAGACTTCAATTTCAGTCATTGTCTAATGGTGAGGTTTTGCATATTTCCATTAAAAATATTTTTGTAAGCTTGGTGCATTTGCGCGTTTTACAATACAATGATTTATTGTCACTGTTGACAGGTTTCGAAGCGAGATTTTTCTCGATTCGACTTTTCTATTCTTACATACTTAACCTTATTAATGGATAATTTTGCTTGCGGTTCTTCTGCAGTATAAATTACGATTAGTCAGGGAAGATAATCTACTTTATTACGGGCTTAATACTTACGTCTGAATTTTACTGTTGGCTAAGTGTAATATAATATTAGTGTTATAAGACTCGTATCAAGGTTGTTGTTAGAAAACTCATTTGATATTTAAAACTAAAAAGAAAAAATCTAGTGCATAATATAATGTAATGTTGTTTTTTGATTATAATAATTACAGAGATAAATGAATTTGGATTTTTAGGGCATATCTTGTATTACCTATTCTATTTTATTTTATTGGGGAAAACAAACAGTTATACATTTTAGTATCAGTACACAATATGCATGCGTAGTATAGCCAAATGTACAACCAACAACATTCCCCAAATCATAATAGCTAATATTCACATTTTATAGATCATCACTCTAAACATCCTACAATAAGTAAACATTATAAGTTGCTAAGGACCGAACTGTGAAACATAATTAAAGATCAAACGAACTTACCCTTACGTGAAGTTCGGTCATAATTATGTGAACGGTTCGGTCCTTAGCAACTTATATACTCCCCTCCCTTTTACATATCACCCGTCCCAAGTATAAAATGTGAAATGTTTTTCCTACTCTAAACATAATGAAGATAAACTGCGGGTGGGCCGTGTGATGTCTCACCATTTCGGCTAGAGTCTATTGTATGAATATAACTGATTACAGTAAATAGGTACATGGAACACAACCGTATTAAATGAAACACAAAGTACTTACTGTACCACGACCGCTCGGCTCCGTGTCTGTTAGACGACTGAGCCGCGCGGCGGGCAGGCAGCAGTATTTATTTGCAATACATCACATCTCTTCCTTTCAACATGTTTTAATTTACATTTCCTTTAATTGTATCTATATTCTAAATTACTCTTATTTCTTGAAATCATAATTATTTGATATAATATTAAATATTTTATTTATAATAGACTTAAAAGATGTGAAGCTACCACCGGATCACAACGCGGCCTTAACTGAGAAGATCCGGCAAGAAACTCAGCAGGCTTGAAATATTTTATTTACATTAAGCCCAACGGTGGCAATTTTATAATAATAATATTTTTAACCATTACCAGAGCACACATCACGTGCCTCCGACCTGGAAGCTCCGACCAGACTCAGTAGGCCTGTCTTCCTTCCCTTTTGTAACATTTGTGTATTGTCATCAATGGTAATTATTTACTTAATTTCACACAACCTTATCATTAGATTAGGTATGTTATTAAATTTAAATTGTAAATATGATTAAAGATTTTAACAAATCAATATTCTAATTGTAAGATCATAGAATAACATTGCTGTAATTAAATAAAAACTATATAATATAAATGACCTTATTTTAAATATCTACTACATAACATCACAAATGTCTTTTGAAATTATGGATGTTAACCACACATGTATTTGTGCTCGTTTATTCTGACCACAGTTGCTACTTGCTTATAAGTAAGTTTATTAATATATTTGTTCAGATATTTTGTTAATACATAGAATATTCAGATTACAACTTGTTACAAAAGGTTGGTATTATGATGAATTAATTTTACAATTTTATAACTTATTAATCACCCTATAAACCTTCATACGCGATTATTCGTCAATCTATTACTAAATTGAGATTTTGTGGTCACTAGTAATTATTTGGAACAATATTTTGTCAATTACAGTGCAGAAAACCAGACACATTTTGTTTTTAATAACAGTCATTGGGGTACTTATTTCTTTTCGACATGTATGGAAACTATAAACCACATATTGATTGCATTAGCATTTATAACAAATCCTAATTACTTAATTAATTAAGGAGTCACACGCTCCATTCAAACCAATTTGATTGAAAAAGGTATTAAGTGACAACCCTTTAACAATAGCATGTGTTTGTTGGTATACATAATATTGTGATATGTTTTGTATCACCCTCATCGATGTCTACCAATGATTGTATTGTATTGTATGCATTTATTATCGTAGGATAATGTGATACATATTAAGGACTAGTATTTACTAACCTTAGAACCTTTAATATATAGACTACATAGGGTCATCTACTCCACCGTTGCAATGTTTAGAGGGATCCTTGTATGGCGGAGGAAACAAATCTGCAACTCAGTAGAAATATTAGTTACTTACAAGTAGATACATAATTCTTATTAGGTATTGAAATCAGGCATGTATTTCATGGCTGCGACCACTTGTATACAAAATTATATTTTGTAATAAGTTTGTAGTTTATAAACTTAAGTTTACACATCGTCCCTATTGGCATGGAAATCCAAACCATATACCATCGAGACAGTGTTTGTTTATTAATCGTATTTTTTTTTGTCCATTGTTTTTTTTTTTTTTCATTAATTTATAAACCTCATAAATTACTATTTTATCCTTGTTTTTTTTTTTGTGTTTTATAATTATTGCTTGCAAACATTATTATTTACCATCCATGCCAGCGTAATGATAATGCATTGCTAGTTACCAAGTTTGTTTTATTCTGCTTGTGAGCTTTTATTCATGCAGAATAGGAACATTATAATTAAATTTATTTTAATATGGTTTTGAGTCCGTATATTTATGCAGAATATGTAAACAAATTTAATTTTATTATATTCTGATTTAGCAATGTTTATGCAGAATAGAAACTAATTAATTTAAATTATTACATTTATTATTATTTTAATTATTCAATTGATTATTATTATTGAATTGATTTCCACTGGAGGACCGGTGGTGCGTATAGCGTTGGTGCAGACACGGTTTGATACCGGTTTTTTACCGGTTTAACGGTATATTTTGTTTGGGAACTCTATGATCTATGGTTAGACGAGTGTGTTTCCGACTTTATAAAGCCATCAGTCACTTGTCATTGTCACTTTGTATGTCATGAATTCAGCTGTCAAAAAAAAAGAAAAAACTGGGCAGTACCTGTCAGTGAATGTTTATTTGGCGGTCAGTGAATGTTTATTTTTTTAATGTAAACAGTATCTATTTCAGGCAAAGTGATATTAATTAGGTATGTTTATTGTTGTAACGTAATAATAAACCAGTGTAGATGTTAGTTAGTCCGTATTTTATCAAAAAAGTGGATATTTTCGAACTGAAATCTGACCCGGGTGATACTTTGTTTGTTTGTTTACTTTTGGGATATTTTCGGTATTACTTGTAATGTAGTTGTTGTAAATACATCGTAATTACATCATAACGATAATAACTCAAAGATAAAGCCATAAAATCCAATCTCACAAACGAAATTTTTTCATAATATGACGTCATGACGCGCGATGAACGTCAGTTGAAAAAAACTTGAGGTCATTTTTTTTTGGTAGTGTTTTGTTTAAAACCTGTATGAAAAGGAGTTTGGATGCAAAGAATGGATCTTTATTAGTGCCCGGGTCAATATTCTATCCTCAAAATCGAGATCAAAAATAGGTAAAATCAACATTGCCAAAAATTCATCAATTTTGACCTTTTACTTTAAAAAAATCGATATTTATAACTCAAACAAAGGGTATAGTACGTAGCTAATAGTTTTATAAATAGAACACAGTTTACAGAATGTTAGGTACAAGATTAATTAAAATAAAAGATTTTTGTATTAAATGAGAACTGGATATATAATTGAGCCTTTGCAAGTAGGTTAGTAGGTGAATGAATTGACATAATCATGAAAATAGTGACATGTAAGAACATAGATAATATAACATCAATTTATGTCACAGACATAAAGTGGGGCCGCCAAAGAAACCTTAAAATTAAATCTATTTTATAACAATACAATACAAAACAATTTACAAAGGGTACAATTAATATTTTGCTTGATAAACAATTTATCACACTATACTGTACTACGTTTCTATGGGTAAAATAACAAATTTAGATATGGCCCGGCAATGCACTTTCTTATCCGAAGTTTGTACCTCAATAACACGTACCCTGTTATCCCTTCCAGGGAAAATTTTTATAATTTTTCCTGTAGGCCATCGGAGTGGAGGGGTGTTAGGATTTTTTAATAGTACCAACATTCCTTCCTTTAAATTTGGAAATTCCTTTTGCCACTTTGTCCGTTTATTTAAAGAAGAAAGATAATCCTTAGACCATACTTTCCAAAAATTTTGTTTGGCTTGTTCGCAACATCGCCAGAATCGCAATCTATTAGAGGGCACATCAGTAAGACTGGGTTGTGGTATAGCAGTTAACGCAGATCCTATTAGAAAGTGTCCTGGAGTAAGACATGAATAATCCGAAATATCTTGTGACATGGGAGTGATTGGCCGAGAATTTAAAATACTTTCAATTTCAATAATAATGCTATTAAATTGCTCGTAAGTAAATATTTTGAAGGACAAGACTCTTTTAAGATGGTGCTTTGCCGATTTTACCGCAGCCTCCCATAAACCACCATGGTTCGGGCTATATTTCGGAATAAAATGAAATTGGATTCCCCTTTCAATCGCAAAATTATTCATACAATTTTTAAAATTTCCAGTATTAAGTAAATTATATAGTTCTTTCAACTTATTGTGCGCCCCCCTGAAGGTGGTGGCATTGTCGCAATAGACATCTGTTGGATGACCCCTTCGTTTGAAACTTGAGATCCCGGCGCGCGATAAGAAATAAGCAAAACATGATATAAGCGCGTGACAGCGCCGGTCAGCGCCGGGCCTCCAGGGGTTTATTATATATTCCATCATTAGTAATTATTATATACATTCCATCGCCCTCTGTATCCAGTTACTATTGCTTGCGTTTAATTAACCTTGGTTACTAAGTTTACTTTGGTTTATCACTAACAATGCCTCTTTAGAGATTGATTTATCCACTTATGGATTTGTTTATATATTGATTTTATTTTATCATTTATTTTTATTTATTTTCCTCCTCAAAGAGGTCGGTCTCCTTAAGGGTTTTTCCGCTTGGGGGTATTGATCCTCTTATGGATTTTCCTACTTGAGGGTTTTACCGCCTTGGGGAGATTGGAGGATATTTAATCCTTTCCCTTTAACCATGCTAGGATTTTCCCCTCTACCACCATTATTATTTTCATTATTATTTTGTTTTAAAAGTGTGTTTGCACAGAATGACATGACCGTCAAACCATGAGGAAATTATATTGAGTATATTAGTAATAATACTAATTATGTCGTGATTTTACAACATAGGGAACTTGAACTTTTATAGCTAATTGACAATTAACGTAAGCACCTCAATATGGGTACCCAGACCCAACATAGCAAACTCTTGCAAATTTTTTTATTTCTTTTTATTTATTTGTTGTGCTGAAACGGGTTATTGAAAACCAGTTACGAATTTTGCTGACAAAGGAACCTAGGTTTTTAGATGCAGATCGGACCTCGGGACAATTGTTCAAGAGACAGACATTCATATTTCGGTTATGCTTTTATAAAGAAACGCGTAGATGATGGTATCATTTAATGTAAGCATATTGATAGAAAACATCATTTTATAAAGTACTCTTGATAGAACATGTAGGTACCCACTAGCAATATGGTGACTGATAAAAAGTATACACAAATACTTTTGGCATAATGATTGTGTTACTCTTTTCTTGTGTTCGATTTCCAAAAACGGTCCTGGTGCTACAGCTAGGTATTTATGACGTTCGTCAAAGAAAACACCTGCTCAGGCCGAGAGTACTTTATTCAAATTGATGGTGAATTTATAGGACAATGGAATGATTTCAATAGCATGTAATCTTTTGTGTTAGCGACATCTATCGCGTCATAGAAAATTACTTAAATTAAATATATTTATAATATTTTAACTATAGGACTTAACATTCCGCCCGCTATGGACGAAATGTCCATAATATACTTCACAATACTTAAAATATTAACAAAACCACCATTTTGAACATTAATAAAATTGATGTGAACCTTTGATTTTACTAAACAAGTGAATAATAAGAAAAGCTAACAAAGGTTCCCTTTTCTATCAACAAACAAAAATATTCCACCTAAATATTTGATACAATTTCTATAACAGTATGAATTAGAAACAAATAAGAAAATTTCAATCAGTATGAACAATATCATACAATATATCAATATAGTATCAGTACAATAATTCATGTTGCAACTGGCAAAATAATGAGCTTTGATACAGGTCTTTTATGTTTTAAAGAAACTACTCGTGTAAGATTGTCCAAACCAATATGTTTATCTGTTATTATGCCATACAACCATTTTGCTGGAGGCAGATCATCGTCCTTCACTAATACTATGTCTCCGACTTTAGGTTCGGGAGTTACCTGTGACCACTTATAACGATGTTGAAGTTGTGTGAGGTATTCCCGCGACCATCGACGCCAAAAATCTTGCATAAGTCGCTGCGTGAACTGCCATCTCTTAAGTGTACTTAATGTCGATTTTTCAAAGCTAACCTCTGAAACCAACACCAGGGGCTCGCCAACAAGAAAATGTCCAGGAGTAAGCGAAAAAGCATCTTCTGGATTGTTATTGATTTGGGTGATCGGACGGGAATTGAGACATGCTTCAATTTGGCAGAGAAGCGTAGCCATCTCCTCAAACGTGAGAGTCGTGTTGCCGATAACCCTCCTTAAATGGTACTTTGTAGACTTCACTCCAGCTTCCCAAAGGCCTCCGAAATTTGGGGAGTATGGTGGAATGAAATGCCAGTTGGTTCGGTTATCAGCTAACCATTCTGCTATATCGCGTACCACTACTGAGCCTTCCTGAAAAATACGCTGTAACTCTTTATTAGCACCCACAAAGTTAGTACCGTTATTACTCCACAAATCTGCACAATGGCCTCTACGTGCAACAAAACGCTTGAAAGCCGCTAAAAAGGCATCTGAAGTCAGATCACTGACGACTTCTAAATGAATAGCACGAGTGGTCATACAGATGAATAAATAAATATAACCTTTGGTAGAGTGATAACCACGTCCCTTTGTGGGTCTAACTGCAATGGGTCCCGCGTAGTCTACGCCGCTTTGATAAAAGGGGCGACACGATGTGACACGAGCTGAAGGTAACTGACCCATCAGCTGTTGATTAGTTTTAGCAGCATGACGAATGCAAACTACACAATTATGGACATGTTGTCTAACCAGATTTCTTGCATTAATGATCCAATAACGAGTTCTTAAATAACTTAGCATTATTTGAGGACCACCGTGAAGTGTACGCTCATGAGCATCGGCCACAATTAATTTGGTTAGATGTGACTTACACGGAATCAATATTGGATGTCTCATATCAGCATTAACTTCAGCTTTCTGCAATCGCCCACCGACCCGGAGGATGCCATCGCCGTCAATAAATGGATTTAATGAGGTAAGTCTACTTTTTTTATTTACTTTATTTATTCCTTTTAAGCTTGTTATTTCTTCCAGGAAACCTTCTCTCTGACACAACCGGACACAGGTAAGTAATGAATTGTTTAATTCTTCTGTAGTTAGCCATCCTGTCATAGTAATGTTAGCTCTTGGTTGCTTAGTCAGCTTTATAAATCTTTTGCAATATGAAATTACTCTAATTAACCTATTTAAAGTAGAAAATCTTGTAATAATACTTCCATCTTCTAAAGCAATATGAGCTAATATATTTTCTTTCTTTTCTTCTAAATTAGTTTTTTAAATTTTCCTTTACTGTTGTTCAATCCTTGTATGTATATTGATTAGTAAGTAAATATGCACCATCAATTTTTATTTATTCTGATTAGCCTACACTATGGCTGACCATTCGGCGCCGCCCGCGCCCCCACCAGTTGACTGTCGGTACTCGTAGTGCTTAGACATAAACTCAATTATCTCACGTGCACGTTGCATGTTTCTTAATATCAACACAATTACGTTAATTTGTTGAGACTTTATCACCGAAAGTGCGGACAACGTTTGTCTTAACTTGTGAACATTGATAGACGTTCTATCATCAAACTTTCCTTGGTGTAATATATAGCAGTGCCCATCAAGACTCACAATTTCAGTGCACGCCGTGTGTGTTTAAAGCTGATGCCTGGTGCCTGGTCACACCTGGATATTTAAAGGTTGGTGGAGCTTCCCTTACTGTTCAATTGCATCAAGGATTCACCTCCTACAGTCCATTATTAACAAAAACACTTATATACCAGCGAGCCTCTGTACAAATCGTACAACTGTAATGGACTGTATTTTCTTGCAACCATTTAGGGCCATTCTTCCAGAGCTCTATTTTATCTAAATCACCAGGATTAACGCCTCGTGATGCACAATCTGCTGGGTTATCTCTAGACATGACATGTGACCATTGACTATTATCCATTATGGTCAATATTTCAGAGACTCTATTTGCCACGAAAGTTTTCCATTTGCTTGGATGACAACTTAGCCAAGCAAGAACAACACAAGAATCCGTCCAGGCATGGATGCTAGATTTTGGTATGCCTAAATATTCTGAAACTTCCTGAAGAAGTTTGGCAAGCAGAACAGCTCCACAGAGCTCCAAACGAGGTATTGAAACCTGTTTTACAGGAGCAATCCTCGATTTAGAAGCTATAATATTTACATGAACTTCTCCTTCACTAGTTATAGTCCTTACATAAACCACAGCAGCATAAGCTGCGTTAGATGCATCCGAAAAGCCCTGCAACTCGGTGTGGATAGAGTTTTTCTTTGTACCAATCCATCTGGGTATCCGAAAATCAGTTAGTTGAACGAGATTCTTACGATAAATTAACCAATCATTTAAAATGTTAGAGGGAACTTCTTCATCCCAATTCACACCAGATAACCAGATTCTCTGAATAAACATTTTAGCAGTTGTTATAACGCGCGATCCAACCAAGTGGATCGAATAATCTTGCAATGTCTGAGATGACCTTTCGCTTAGTCACTGGTGTTTCAAGTGCAGGAAGTTTAACAGTATACTGAAATTCGTCAGTAGCTCTATTCCAAGTATAACCTAGAATTTTCATAACTGGATCTAACTTCAATTCTAAGTTCTTGGAATCACCGATTTCTCCCTGCATAAGTTGAAGTAACTCTTCATTGCTAGAACTCCACTTTTGAAGTTTAAAACCACCAATACTAAGTAATTGATTCATCTGTTTATATATTTGGAGACCCTCTTCTATACTATCACAACCAGTCATAAGGTCATCCATGTAAAATTCCTTTAACACTTTGTCAGCCACTAAATTAAACTGTTTTCCTTCATCATATGACAGTTGCTGCAATGCCCGTACGGCCAAATAAGGTGCCGACAATGTCCCGAATATTACTCTCAGTAACCTTAGATGTTGAAGTTCTGAATCAGTTTTACTACGCCACAAAAGACGTTGAAAATCAACATCTTCGTCAGATACTTTAATTTGCCTATACATTTTCTCTATATCAGCAACTAGGCATATAGGATAACAGCGCCAACTTATGATTATTTGCCTCAGTGTAGGTTGTATTGTTGGACCAACCATCATGTCTTTGTTTCTATTCTATTCTATTCTTGGTGGCTATAAATTTGGGCCCGGTATCCCCGGAACGCACTTCGACCCAGTTGGATCCATTGTGCATGCCCTAGCCCTTACTCTGTTGCTGGCGTATCGAAGAGCTCCCTCAGGTACGCAACGATCGCGCCAGCTTGGAGCTGTACATAATCATTTGGCGTAGGATAGGCTACTCCCAAATGACTTAACCTACGTCTCGCAAGAGCGTCGCAGCTACACAATATGTGTCGCATTGACTCTTTTTCATCTTCGCAGAATCTGCAAATGTCACCAGTACTTAGCCTCATTCTGTGTAGATGCTCGTTGGTGCCAAAATGTCCCGTGAGTGCACCTATTAGGTGCCTTATTTGTGATCTGTTAAGGCTTAATAATTTAACCCCACAGTCCACCCTTCCGCTAGAGAACGCTTTGGAGTGGTTTAGGCCTGACGCTGCCCTCCATTCCTTCATGTGTTCGTTCCTAGCATGTGCATATAATGCTTGGTGATATGTTCCATACGGAATCCCCACAAATGGTTCGGGGCCAAATAAATGACTCTGTGAGCCGGCCCTCGCTAGTCTATCTGCCTTCTCATTGCCCTCGACGCCTTCGTGTCCAGGTACCCAGATAAGGCTGACATTGTTGTGTCTTCCCAGGTTGTTCAAACCTGTAACACCTTCTTTGACTAGTTTAGAAGCAACTCGGAAGGAATTCAGAGCCTTCAGAGCTGCCTGACTGTCACTGAGAATGCAAATGGTTTTACCTTTGACGTTTCTCCTTTGCATTTCTTTAATGCTGGCAATTATGGCATAGGTTTCCGCTTGGAATACCGATGCATAATGCCCCATGCTGTGACTGACACTACAGTCCTTGGAATAAATCCCTGCCCCTGTACCTGACTCCATTTTAGAACCGTCAGTGTACCATATGAGGTGAGTTCCACCAACCGGTTTGAGTCCCCTCGTCCACTCTTCCCTGGATGGTATATGTACTCGGTACCTCTTGTTAAACATGTACACTGGATTTATCCTATCACAGGGCATGTCCATTAGATCGTCCAGTTCTTTCACGGGATCCAATAAAGTGTGTTTTGTACAGGGCTTGTTACGATTCCAAACTCCTGCTTTTGCAAGTCTGTATAGCGACTTCCTTGCCTCTGTTTGTATGTAAGTGTGTAGTGGGGTTAGTCCCAGTATCCACTCAAGAGCCAATGTAGGCGTTGTTTTGAAGGCACCTGTAATTGCCATGCAAACTACTCTTTGTACCTTCCTAAGAGAATCCTTGCAGATCTTTAGTTTGGTCCTAGGCCACCATACAGCGCTGCCGTATGTGAGAATAGGTCTCACCATCGTGGTATATAACCAATACATTACCTTTGGTTTGAGTCCCCAGGTTTTGCCATACGCAGAACGGCACATATTGAAGACACGTAAGGCCTTTCTTGTTATGTTTTCAACATGACTATGCCACGTTAGTTTACTATCGAGAGTTACCCCAAGATATTTCACTTCCGTAGCCCATTTTAGTCTGGTGCCGTACATTTCTGGGTCTCTAAGGCCCTCTAAATGTCTTTTCCTCGTGAAAGGCACTATAACCGTTTTGCTTGGATTTATGGAAAGGTTATTGTCTTTACACCATCTTTCCACCCTAACCAAAGCACCCTGCAGCAAATCCGTTACTACGTTTGGAAATTTGCCATTTACTTGTATGACTATATCATCTGCATAGCCTACGGCTTGAAATGGTCCATTGTTAAGTTCCACTAACAACGAATCCACCACTAGACTCCACAGTAATGGGGATAGTACGCCTCCCTGTGGACATCCTTTAGTTGCCTTTACGGTAACCATATCACCTAATAAACTACTTTTAATAACACGTTCCTGCAGCATAGTGCTAATCCATTTAACAATTGTCGCCTCTATGCCATGATTTTGTGCTGAGGTTCTTATTGAAGCGAAGGTTGTTCGATCGAACGCCCCTTCAATATCCAAAAACGCTCCAGCACAGATTTCTTTGGTCTCCAATGCATGTTCTGCCCGGTTGACCACATAGTGCAGTGCCGTGTCCGTAGACTTACCCGGTTGGTACGCGCATTGCATGTCATGGAGCGGTCGTCTCCTTAATGGGCCATCTCTTATATACCGGTCTATCATCTTCTCCAAAGTCTTCAAGAAGAATGAAGTAAGACTGATAGGGCGGTAGGATTTGGCATCTTCATAGCTCTCCTTTCCTGGTTTGGGAATGAAGATTACTTTTGCCTGTCTCCAGGCTGATGGGACATGCCCAAAGGCTAGGCATGCTCTGTACAATCTGCACAAGTGAGGTATGAGAATACCTTTTCCCTCCTGTAGTAAGATGGGGTATATATCGTCAGGTCCTGGTGATTTATACGGACTGAAACTATCAATTGCCCATCGTACCTTGTCTGCGTCAACTACTTTCTTTGCTGTACGCCAGTCGTCTTTGGAAGTTTTTGTAAATTGTTCTTCCATGGTAATGACATTATCAGTCACATTTTGTATCTCCACTGAGTCCGGGAAGTGCATTCTTAGCATATGCGTAAGAGTTTCCTTCCCAGTTACAGTGAGCTTACCTTGGTCATTCCGGATAGATGTAAGTTGATTAACCTTTGCAGAGCTCATTGCTTTACTGAGCCTCATGCCCTCTGGAAGGCTATTGATGCTACTGCAATGAGATCTCCATGATCTCCGCTTCGCCTTGCGCACTTCCTTACTATAGTGCGTAAGAGCTTCGGCATATACCGTAAAGTCATTATTTGACTTCGCCCAGTTGAAAACACGTCGCGTCTCCTGCCTTAGATTCTCAAGGGCAGGTGACCACCACGGTTCCTTTTGCGTCGCCGCCTCTTTCTCCGGGCAGTTCTTGATCCAGCTGGTCTTAACTGCCTGGGTAATTCTGTCAGACTCAAACTCGATATCTATAACTGAGTTGAGTCGCTGCGTAGGATCCCCGAGGTGTTCCTTAAGGTCTCTCCTGAAAGATTCCCAATCGGTTCTCCTTGGGTTCCTCCTTCGTACCTTGCCATAATTATTGGAAGTTACATACCTAAAGCAGATGTAGTTGTGGTCAGATAGACTGACCTCTTCCGACACATGCCAATTACGGATCGCTTTACTCGCTCTATTGGATGCAAGTGTTATATCAATGACCTCCGCCCTGCGTCTATTCACAAAGGTTGGTCTATTGCCTTTATTTAAAATTTGTAAGGGTGAGCTTACCAGAAAGTCCAATAGTGCTTCCCCTCTTTTGTTGTTGTCTGTGCTACCCCAGGCAACGTGGTGAGCGTTCGCGTCGCATCCTATCATGAGGTCGTCGTGAGCGCAATTGTTAACCAGGTCTTGCAGCAGTGCTGATACCGGGTCCTTATTCTCATAGGGTAGGTAAGCAGAAGATATAATAGTATCTTTACTGCCCCCTCCCGTTAACCCCTTAATCCTCACAGTAGTGAGGTCTCTGGAGCAGAAGTCATATAGAGGCATTGCCATTATGCCATTCCTGACAAAGACACAGGTCCTCATATTATTTGTAGGGCATCTATAGAGAAGCTGTCCTCCACGAACGTTTAGACCTCTGATGACGCCCTTGTACAGATAAGGTTCCTGTATGAGAGCGACATCATATTTATCCATATTAAGCGACCGGCAGAGTACTGCCGTAGCCGCCTTACTGTGATGTAGATTAATTTGTATACATCTTAGATAACCGATTGGTGAGGCAACACCAATGGCCTGATCACGCCTGCCTCTCCTTTCAACGGCTCCAGGCTTGCTTCTGCGCGTTTGCGCTGTACTGGTTGTGGCCCTTCCCAACAGCGTCGCTGTCCTGAAACCGGGCTCTGGCGAGCCTTCTCCAGTGACTGCTTCACCAGCCGAAGTCAGGGCCAAACCTTTATTTTCCAGCTCAGTTTTGCCACCTTGAGCCCCTCGGGTCAGTGTTCCGGTCCCATTCCTGTTCCCAGTCACTACCGACACACCTGGTCCCTCAGTAGCTCCACCGGCCGGCAAGTTATTGGTAGTGGCCCTTCCCAGCAGCATCGCTGTCCTGAAACCAGGCTCTGACGAGCCTTCTCCAGTGACTGCTCCGCCAGCCGAAGTCAGGGCCAAACCTTTACTTGCCAGCTCAGTTTTGCCACCTTGAGCCCATCGGGTCAGAGTTCCGGTCCCATTCCTGTTCCCTGTCACTACCGACACACCAGGTCCCGCAGTAGTTCCACCGGCCGTCATATTTCTAGAGCAACCCTTGGAAGGGCTACCCCCGTCATCCCTAGGGACAGTGCGCGGTTTCTTGTGCGAATCCATGCGAATATTATTCGTAACTTCATTTCACTGACTCCCCACCCTCCACGGAGCCCGCACCTTTGGGGATGCTTTTCTAAGCACCAGGGCTATCAGTGAAATATAGTCCTCCCAAGTGAGTTGTCCACGAGTCCACACAACGTTCGCCTGTGCAGCGCCGCGCCGCGCCACGTTCTCGGCTCACATTGCTGACTGCGGACCCCATCACCCAAGAAGACTAGCCGGCTGGTCTTAAGGACCACCAACAGCCGATTGATTGCGACCGGCTCAGTCGCAACCGCCCGTGTTATAGGAGTCCGGGACCGAAGAGTCGTGTTGCCGCATGGGACCGCGTCCGCAGGCCCACTGTGCAGCTCATCCTCCAGGCCTCCCTTCCCCCTCATTACGGGTCCCCGCGCACGGCAAAAACACGCGGGAGGTCTTACCTACTTCCTACCATCTGCTGGTTTGTTGAGATGGTAGGACCGCAACGCCCGACCTCATGACGCCGCAGTATTGAATAAATATATACATATACATACATATGCTTATAAACATACACATATACTGAGACGCATAAACTTACATACACGAATATATACATACATAGCGGGATTTAAATATACATACTATATATTATACATAAACTCATACTATATAAATATAAGGTGGGGATGAGGGATGGGTGAGGATTGGGGTGAAAGAGTTATTCGCCCAACGATTTTTTGTTGCGTTTGTTTCTGAAGGAATCAAACCAATAACAGGCGGCAACCTCGGGAAGGCTAGATCATCGGGCTTGCCCTGGAGATCAATCGCGACTGTTGCGCTCCCTCCAAGACCGTTTGCCAAATTACACACGGGATTAGTGTGTAAAGTAGGCAAGCAGCTAGTGCATTAGAAAGGGAAAGGAAACTAAGCAAGCATAGGAAAGCAAGCAAAGCATGCCCTAGCCACTTACCCGCCCCAATGTCTTTGTTTAATGATGATCCATTGTTAAGTGAACATGAAGCGTCGAATACAACTCGTACCTTTGTCGTGGTTCTGTCAGGCTTAACTACCGCATGATGAGGCAAATATACGGCAGTGGACTTAGATATCCCCGATTCGGGAACTATTTCCATGTGCCCTAAGGACAAATATTCTTCAATAATATCCGAATACTGTAGCCGAAACTCGGGATCCTTGTCTAATCTTTTTTCTAATAAATTAAGTCTTCTCTGCGCAACATTATATGAATTTCCATATTAACACATAGGATCATCAGACTTGAATGGTAGTTTAACAATATACCGTCCTAAACTATCTCTTTTGACAGTCTTTACAAAAAAGTCTTCACAGTTCTTCAGTTAAAAGTGATTTATTGGTAAAGGGCGTCTCTTCCAATTCCCAAAATTTTCTTAATAGATCATCTGTGACTTGAGTATGCGTACTTACTATTCTATTGTGGTGCGCAGAACTGTTATTCAGGGGTGAATGTATACAACCGGAGAGAATCCAACCAAGCTGAGTATTCTGAGCTATAGGAGAACCTGGTGGACCCTTGATAACACCTTCTTTTAAAATTTGACAATATACTTCTGCCCCTAATAACAGATCTGTCTTATTTGGAGTTCCAAATAAGGGATCTGCTAGTTCCATTGCTGAAAATTGTGATGCCAAAAACTTAAAAACAATTTTCTTTTCCGGAAGTAGTGATATAATTTTTCTTATAACATGAGCTTTTACCTCAACTGTGAAGTTGTGATCATGGCGTGACTGAATTGTTATAATAACATACCATTTAGACTGCAATGTTGCACTCTGGTCACTACCAAGACCTGAAATATAGCTCATGCTTGGTATCTTCTTAAGAGCAAGCATCTGAACCGCTGATTCGGTTATAAAGGACGCTTGCGATCCTTGGTCTATAAGAGCTCTTAGACAAACCTGTTCTCGATTCTACCTTAACCAAGGCAATGGCAAGCAATACTTGAATATTCACATTTGAGAAACAAGCTACAATGTTTGACGTCTCGCCTTGTGATGTGGATGATGTATTTGCTGTTTGATCCACATCATTTGGTTGATCACTAGAACTGTGATCAGGTTTAGGAACCGTTTTTGGATGAAGTAGTGAGTGATGTCTCCTCTTACAAATACGAAAATTGGTTGTTTGACGACATGAAAATATGGAGTGGTTGGAGCCAAGACAATTAAAACATAACCTATTGATTCGAGCAAAGTCACGACGTACATCGGTATCTTCTTTAGCAAACTTCTTACAATTAATTATTTTGTGATTCTCGGAACAAAAACTGCACGAGAGTACCGGTATTACGTGCATAACGTTTGGCGATCGTGGCTTACTATAGGACTTACTAACTTTATGATCAAGAAACTCGAGTGATCTGAAACGTTGATTCAAAAAATCCAAAAAGTCGCTCAGTTTAGGTAATTCATCAGTGAGTTTACTAATTTGGACCTCCCATAACTTTCTAGACTCTGTATCAAGCTTCTGGCTAACAATATATATTATAATTATATCCCAAGAAGATACATCAATACCTAAATTTTTAAGCGCGTTCATACATTCATTGGTTGTATCTAACAACTCTTTTATAGCAGCAGATGATTCGGAAAATACGTTTTTTTGTGACATAAAACGTTTTAAAATACAATTAGCCAAATGTTTTTTATTATTATAGCGCTTCGTCAGTTGATCCAAACATGTTTTATAATTTAAAGACGTGATCGGAATGTGCCGTAGAAGTAGTTCGGCTTCGCCTGACAAGTATCCTTTTAAATAATGTAGGCGTTGAACGTCGTCCAATCCCTTATTGTTATGAATCAGTGATGTAAATAAATCTTTGAAACTCGTCCATTCAGTGTATTGACCACTAAATGTTGGAATCGAAATTTTTGGTAACTTAACACTAAAGGGTTGGTCGACTTTTGACACGTGTACATTAGAACCTGACTGCCTTACAGAACTAGAATCACCGCTCTCCTTCGAAATTGCACTTTTTAATTCCGATTTATATTCAGTGTATAACTCTTCCGTTGCATCATAGGCGTCCGAAGTAAAATAAATAGACTTCGAATATTCTGCACTTTCAAACTCCGTAATTATCACCTTGTGAATATCGCGATATGAGCTCCAGTAATTTTCTAATGTTTCTAGTCGCGTCTCTAAGTACGACAGTGTAACCCGATCCTTAGGTGTCTTTCTAAAATTAACCCTGGCTTTTTGTATCTTCAACTTTGTATCATCTTGGTATTTGACGTAAGTATCCATATTGTTAGTGTATTCCTTCTAATTTTGTTGATTAAATATTCGAAGATTGTAATTAATAGACTTAGTTGAAATTAAGATCCAATACAATTTTCTTGAAAATTTTCTAAGTTGGTGAAATTTTTTGCAAAATTTTCAAGTGTTTCACACCTCTATCCGAAAACCGGCATGGATTCCCCGTCAGTCCACTTTAAGCGAAACTATTCTAAGTCTATAATCCAATACTTCTATCTTAAGTTCTTGAATTAATAATCATTAAAGTACTCACAGTTTGTATAGCAGTCCACTCACAATCACTTTATGGCCCAAATCACTTGTAATCCGCTCCGCTTATGATTCCGCTGCTTTCGTAGCCACAACGTTCCATGTCAACATTTGAATTTACAGAGATGCCGTAAACAAACAATCAATGTCATCCGCCTCGAATCGGACCATGTTATACTCTTTTCTTGTGTTCGATTTCCTAAAACGGTCCTGGTGCTACAGCTAGGTATTTATGACGTTTAGTGGTGCGTTCCTCACTCATGAGTCGCCTCATTCGAGGTACTCGTGAGGACAAATTGAAAGAGTTCCTCATTTTTCAACGATGAATCACCTCATTTTGTCTTTCATTCCTCGTTCTCGCTCGCGAGATTGAGGTTTGAGGCCGCACGCGTTTACCTCGTCGTGCGAGCGAAAGGCGAGCGAGTGAGGAGTACTGAATGAGAGAGCGAACAAATCGACCAAATGAGTGAGGACGATCTGTGTGAGCGTGGTGACTGGTGAGGCGTGAGTTACAATTTTGCGAGTTAGGTTTGTATTTAGATAATCGTATCCTACTAATATTATAAATGTAAAAATTTGTGAGGATATATGATATATTTCCAAGGTATTACTTTTCTCTATGATATATGGATGATTGACGATGACCTCAGTAGTTTAAACTTTATTCAAATCACGAATCGAAATATCAATATTAATTTTGTGATCATAATTCTCTTAAATTATTATCTATTTATTTAGTGATAAGGCTGGTAATTGAGTGTTTTTTGTTTATTTTGGACTAAAACACTGAGCGAAAGAAAATTATGTGTGTGAGAGAAATAGCAACAGAGAAGCACGATGCAGCTGCAACGGTCCGGCATCCTCCTCGCTTCCTCGTTTGTGGCGCGTGAGTGAGGCTATGAATTGATATCTAAAACCGTCCCCCGTCAAGATATCCTCACCTCAAATGAGGTGTACCTCGCGAGTACCTCACGAACGAAAATGATGTACTCCCTCATCCTCATTTTAAATTTACGAGTTACCCATTACTAATGACGTTCGTCAAAGAAAACACCTGCTCAGGCCGAGAGTACTTTATTCAAATTGATGGTGAATTTATAGGACAATGGAATGATTTCAATAGCATGTAATCTTTTGTGTTAGCGACATCTATCGCGTCATAGAAAATTACTTAAATTAAATATATTTATAATATTTTAACTATAGGACTTAACAGATTGAGTGCCCACAAAATTACACTAATTATTTATTAATGACGCTGGTCATATAAGGCAATATTGAGTTCTATTTTATATGTTTTAAGGTGTAAATAATAAGTAAGTATCTCAACTAATTACTTACTGGTATAGATTCAACAATATATTTGGATAGTAGATCCATGGGAAACAGAATTATATTTTATCAAGACTGCCTTGTCCAATTACGATAAACCTTAGAATAATAACGCCTAGAACGATAGTTTCATACGAAAAAACTGTCTCGTTTGAGGCACAATATCATTGATGTAGGCGTAAGTCGCGCGTATTGACGCTCTGCGACACGCACACAAGTGAGAAAATAATGTTGTTAGGGAATCGGATTTTCCCCAAAATTAGGGAAAATGGAATTGCTTCTTACTGAGGTCATTATTTATTTTTAGAATAAAATTACTATTATTGCTGACAGTGATGAATTACTTTTTAATTTAAAAGATCTGAAATAACAAATCTACGATCTAAAAATCTTGTGTCACTGTTTTTGTGGTCGCACTCCTCCAAAACGGCTCGACCGATATTTATGATTTTTTTATAATAATAATAATAATAACTTTTTATTTCAGGCTGCATAGGCCCATAGGCCCATTTATGTATACTTGTTAGGTGTGAGAATAGGTCGTAAAGTATATTTCATATCACTAGGTTAAGCAACGTTAGACAAGGTCATTACATGGATGGGTGACCGTTTATTACCATTCAAAAACGTAAGCGTGCGCGGATCATCTAGTACTTAAATAAATCTTTTCTTAATAAGCAAATTTAGGGTGGCAATTTTCCTTTTATTGGCAACATTTCATATAATGTCGTCTGTTGAAATTTAAAATTATTGTTTTCACTTTGGCGATTGTTTTACGTTAAAATATTAGATTAAACGTAATGCTTGCAAGTGAAATATTATGTTACAATGTTTCTTAAGTTTTTCCAATGTACTACAACCATCATTTTAAAATAAAATATCGAGAGCTGCTAGCCCTACGACTCGACTATAAGCACTGACGCGGGCTGTTCGCTACTGAGCCATTCTGGCTCGGTTTTACTTGCCTCACTGTGCGTACATGTTCACGGTTTCTATGCGTTATTATTCTAAGCGATAAACAGTATCTCAGATTCAATAATTCATTTCGTAATGGCTTTACTTGTCATCCACATCTATAACCTAAAGTATGTAGACGATAATGTGAAATCATAATGATGTCATAACCTACCTAGATCATTTTACCGTCTTCGATGGTTCAATCTTTATGTATGAAAATATCACTAAAAAGAATAAAATAAAATATTTAAAAAAAAAATTGAACCGACTTCAATAACACTAAAAAGTATAAAATAATTTAAATATTATTGAAGTTGGTGCCAAATATACACAGCAGGTACGCTAACACCAACTTCAATAATATTTAAATTATTTTATACTTTTTAGTGTTATTGAAGTCGGTTCAATTTTTTTTTTAAATATTTTATTTTATTCTTTTTAGTGATATTTTTATTGAACCATCGAAGACGGTAAAATGATCTAGGTAGGGTATGACATCATTATGATTTCACATTATCGTCTACATACTTTTACATAATTCATGTTTCTTCAGAAAATCAGAAACAATTTATCCGATCGTAATGAAATTTGCATGAAATCATCATAGTAGTTTACTTTCTCGAATAAAAAAATTATCATCGAAATCGGTTCATATTTATCAGAGAAATGTAAAGGAGAACATCAGTTTTATGGTTTTTACCAGATAAATTCCTCCATATCATTCATGGTCCTCCAGGAAGTTCTTATCCGGTTGTGATAAAATTCATACAGGTTCATTACAGTCGTTTCTTCTTTCGAATAAAAAAAGAATCATTGAAATTGGTAAATATTTACCAGAGTTATGACCATTTTTGTCCTTAAAAAGCACCATAACGTCATCTATAATAATAATAATAATATCTTGGGACAATCCACACACGGTCATCCGATCCCAAACTAGGCAGAGCCTGTACTATGGAAACCAGACAACTGATACTAATACTTATATACTTTTTTTTTGTAAATACATACTTAAATAGATAAACAACACCCAGACACTTGGCGGGAATCGAACCCACGACCCATCGGTTAGCAGGCAGGGTGTCTGCCAACTAGACTAACGGGCCCGTCGGTCGATCTATATAGGCTTTCCTGCAGCTCTCAGTGCGCAGTCACCATTCTTGTTTTTTCAGGAACTACTTATTACTAAGCAATAATTTTATTATGGGACCCAATTAACGGATTAAAGAATGGATGGAAGAAAGATTTTTTCAAATCGGTTCATAATTGCCAGAGTTATGCGCGAACATACATAGAAAAAAATATATATATACAGACGAATTGAGAACCTCCTCCTTTTTTTGAAGTCGGTTAAAAATCAATGCCACTTTTCGTTGCAATTTCATAACTCAAGAACGGGCTCACCTATCCAAACCAAATGTTTAGGCTTTGTCCGGACTATTTAGTAGATGGTTTATGTGAAGTTTACACAAAATCGGTAGAGCGGGTTTTCATTTATCACATTTTTAACCGACTTCAAAAAAGGAGGAGGTTCTCAATTCGTCTGTATATTTTTTTTTTTTTTGTAACAAGTTAATTCAATAAATGGCGGATCATTTTGTAAATGGGGATTTTGCTGTCAAAATGACCCTTTTTTCAGAATAAAAACTTTTTTTTTTAGTTTTGACAGTAAAAGCATGTTGTTATGTCATTTTTTGTTTGAATAAATGAATTTGATGTTACAATTAAATGCTCTTAATATTTCACTTTATACGTAGCGAAGCACGTACCGGGCCACTAGTATTATAATATATTATTGACACTCTTTACACACTTTTGATACAACCTCAGTTATAAAGGTACGGTAACACTTTCAATATTTCAAAGTTTTGTTATAACTGGGTGTCATTTTAACAATTTCATTGTTGGAACATTTGGTGGCTTGATCGAATATTATTATTCGATAGGTATCGTTTTTTTGTTATTTTTTATAACGGGTACTTAATGAACAATATCATCCCCAGAACATTTGGCGGATTGATCGAACATTACGACTCGATAGGTATCGTCCTTTGTTATTTTAATAACAGGTAATGAACGATATATCATCGTTGGAACGTTTGGTGTTTTCATCGGATATTAGGATTTGATTTTAGAGCATATACCATTGCTTAGAGGAAGAAAACAATAGAGGGCTGGACACTTTCTTTCTCATTCACGCAAGAAAAGAATGCGTTTATGTAGGTTACGTGTGATAGAAAGAAACAGTGTATATGATTTTTTGTCCCTCAGCATGTGTTCGATTTTTCCGCGCCGTGGGTGCGAAACAAATTTGACGTTTGCTCCCACTTTGCTCCGTGACAATTTTATCGTGGTTTTAATATTAAATAAATAACTTAAAATTCAATAAAAAACTAACTGTGACATTACTGTGTGTTGTGGAAATCCTATAAGAATCGTGCAGTGCAGTATTATTGGCTGTAAAAGTGACAGTGAACGTAAAATTAGTGGAGTATCGTTTCACAGGTAAACGTGAATTATTATGGCCAATTTAGAGATTACATTTTGAAACTAATACATGTAAACGACTTATTTAGATCTTATTGCTCTAAATTAGTTACTATTTTACTTGAAAGTTACGTGTAAGATCGATAAATTCTTGTTTTTCATCCATAACCTAAAATTTTCAGTTTATTGATCGCCATTATCAGTGTTGCCAGTGTATAAAAGAGAGACTACCATAAATAAGTGGTAAATTATTATTAAGTGCATCATACACGATCACACATGCTGGGTGCATCGAAGAATTTCTCAGATTTCCCGAATTTATTTTTATGATTTCCTGAAAATATGGATATTTGTATACTGTGGATAGCAGCAACAAAAATAATTAATTAGGTTGCTAAAAGTTATTCCCGAAT
The DNA here is from genome assembly GCA_911728495.1 of Furcula furcula. Lineage (NCBI taxonomy): Eukaryota > Metazoa > Arthropoda > Insecta > Lepidoptera > Notodontidae > Furcula > Furcula furcula. Next base: position 24,656,226 of record OU452257.1, on the reverse strand, counting down.
GCTTAAATATTCAGAAATAACGTAAGCGCTCAAGTAATTCGTCCAAGGCTGCGCAGGACGTATTCATTCGTTATTTATAGGCACAATGGTCATTGTACATTTAATCGTGCTTTTACTATATGCAACATGCATAACATGTTTAAATATATGTATGTATGTTGTTGGTTACAATTTATTGGTAAATTTGTCTGAATTATAAATAAATAGTACCGACGTTGAATAGTTTGTTTCATTTGCCCCCCTATTATGTACCTATCTCGTTTGACAACTAAAGTGATGATCAATAAAGCAAAGTGACTATTAAATAACTATCAAATGATTCATTTGGCATTGCCTAACTTGAATCACCAATACATACCAAACACACTTTCAGTAGACATCAAAGTTTGGTGGACAACTGAAGCTTGATAGTCACTTTGCTTTATTGATCATCACTTTTTTTTTTGTAGGAATGGTACTGTTTCACCGGACAAGAGGACGAGCGCTTAAAGCGCTCCAGCCAGAAAGGTTTGGGTAGCGACTAGCACAAGGGCACCTCAGGGAGGCACGGCCTCGGCTTGGGCTGCCACTTAGAGAAAATGAGTTTACCACCGGTTCACAACGTGCCGCCGCTGAGAAGAACTGGCAAGAAACTCAGCGAGGGGTTGCATGCGTACGGATCCCTTCGGCCTCGCCGGCGAGACCGGTGTCTGTGTGTTGATGTGTTTACGACTCTTGACATCGTTGTCGGTGTTGGTGTTGGTGTTGTGTCATGGTCCAGGAGGACGGACATCGGGGGTTCGAGCAGTACATGCCACGGACGGCGGCGATGTACGGCTGTTCGACGATCTGAGGGACCTGGCCGCTGCCCAATAGGACATGGGTTCGATTCCGAAGGATTCCGAACAATTGTCTGGGTGTTATTTATCTATTTAAATATGTATTTATACAGTTTACAAGTATTTGTAATCATTTATCTGGTTACCTTACTAAAGGATCTGCGTAGATTGAGATCGGGTGGTCATTGGTCAAGCGTAGATTGTCCCAAGATACTAGTACTATAGATTTGTATATTGGAGAAATTTACTAAAACTTACCCGGTAAATGGCCATAGTATGTATTATATTAAGTTATAAGAAAGCCAATTTTTGCCTACCTCTCTGGGAAATAGCATATTATTGTTTTTATCTCTTAACTTTTTTGTATGAGGCTAATAATTATCTACAGCTCTTAGCCACTTTAATCACCACGTGATATCCCAGGTGAACAATGTGGAATAGACCTTAGCTACAGCATATATGATATTAAGTGTACATTCACTTTGTAGCCTCCGTCGTGGGTTCGAATCCTGCGAAGGGCAAGAAATTTGAGTAGTTGTTCCTTACTGGCTAGGACAATGCAGGCCGATGACCTGATTGTCTGTAAAGTAAGATGATCCATGTGTCGGGATTTGCGATAGGACGTATGCCCGACTCCTGTCCGTCAAATTAAAACGCCGAGCTTTGGTAATAAACACATAATCAAATTGAGAGAGAACAACTTATAATACAGTGAAGTAATCGTAATAATTAAAACATGTCTCTGCCATAGATACTAGCGCGCTGTCATCTTTTTGACAGCCCCTTTGGCGTTCCGAAACCGTGATCCGAGATACGCCACACATGCATCGGATGGGCATGTAAAAAGTCGGTCCTGCGCTTAACTTCTCCCCAGTCGTGTCGGTCTTCCGTCCCATCGGATTATGAGAGGTACCTATTATATAAAGGAAGAGAGAGTGCACTTGTGTCTACGCAAGCACTTGTGCACTATAACATCTCCTGCATACATGGCTGATCTTGTGAAAGATTGGCCGCTGTCTGTGGTCGTTTCGGCTAGGAGGACATTATTATAACAAATCACTTTCGTACTTTTTGCAGACTGTCATAGATTAAGACGATATAGGTAATGTAAGAAAAGTAAATGTGTCAAAAAAGTGGTTTTTGGTTAGGAAAGAAAATATAATTTACAACAACCTCCGTATTTGATTTACACAAAGGGTAAAATTTCCCTTACGTGGCAACTCTAAATTTAGTATGTACTAATTTTTCTGTCCTTATCGGCGGCACGCTTGGTATATGTCTGTATTATATTCTGTCTACGTACCATTGTATCTACTCTAAGGAGGTATTAGGTAACATTTATTTGCTATCTGATTTGGCCAACAAGGTTTGCGTGCGTGATTAACGATTATGGGTATTTGTAAACGAATGCATGTACTAATATAAATTTATTCAATAATAATAATAATGTCCTGTGAAACACACGGTCTTCCGATCCCAAACCAGGCAGAACCTGCACCATGGAACCTAGACACTATAAATACTTCCCTTTCGTATAAATATGGTTGAAACAATGATTGAATAATCAATTTAATTTCGTTCTATGTGACATTTTGTACGCTCGCACTTATACCTTTTTTTATTTTTAAAATTATTTTATTTTTGTATTTATTTTTGGCACTATAATAGCAGGCACATTGTTTTGAGAAAAATTTATTTACTGCGCTTGTACTCGTCGCCATGTGATGTCTCACCATTTCGGCTAGAGTCTATTGTATGAATATAACTGATTACAGTAAATAGGTACATGGAACACAACCGTATTATGAAACACAAAGTACTTACTCGCTGTACCACGACCGCTCGGCTTCGTGTCTGTTAGACGACTGAGCCGCGCGGCGGGCAGGCAGCAGTATTTATTTGCAATACATCACAGGCCGTCTTATAGGAGTGTCAGTGTGGTGGTGGTAGGCAAAGTGATAAAATAATAAAGTACTCGAAAAAAAAAACTTTAAATAAGACCGTGCAAGGCTAGTAGTGTGGACGCATAACTACAATAAGTAAACATTATAAGTTGCTAAGGACCGAACCGTTCACATAATTATGATCGAACTTCACGTAAGGGTAGGGTTACCAACTCTTGAAAGGACTAACCCGGGAGAATCGAGTATCCTGGAGGGGGGCGGGGGGTGAGTATTGTGAAGAACATCTCAATGTACCATTCGAGCAGCATCTAATATTTGTCGGTTTTCACCACAAAATCATAAAACCTTTTCAAAAAAAAAATCGAAGTTTGTAGTTGTATATTTACAGTTTATTTACAGACATGTACACTTAAACTAGTTAGTATTTGTAACTCTACTTTTAACAAACATGACCATTTTGTTCAATTCAGGACAGGGACTTTTGTCTTTCAATATCGTAAAGAAGTCAACCCAGCTTATATCCACTCGAATTTCCTTAACGCGCTGTGGTTGCATCTCACGCGAAAGTCCAACCTCATCGTGTTTTAATTACTTAACCGATTGTAGAAACACTATGATAAAGTAGTAAAAGTATGTCTATGACTCTTGCATGCCCTCCACTGTAGAGGGCGAGGGGCTACTTACTATACCGTATTGTGTGTAGAGGGTTTGCACAGTCGTGCACGCCGGTAATTGTCTATTATGTAGAGGAGGCATGAGAAACCGCTGAATTCAACCAAGGAATCGACAACGTCGACGGCGAGACGAACAGGTTTACACTGGTAGCGACGAATGCGTACATATTTAGAAATACCGGAGATTTGATTCCACCCCGGGAGGTCGGGAGGTTAACCATTATTACCGGAGTCTCCCGGGCAATCCGGGAGGGTTGGGAACCCTACGTAAGGGTAAGTTCGTTTGATCCTTAATTATACCTACATGTTGTAAGTACTTTATTGTACTGATTTTTCTGAATTATGTATCTTTCAGTCCTAATTGACACGATGATACTCAGATTTTGACGAAGTATAATTCATTACTTAAAAGTCTTATAATACTTCCTTTTAGATTCATAACAAATAGGACACTTTCTGACTACAAAGATAGATTTCTCACATAATTATATGTGATCTATTTAACATAAATAAGTAACAATAGAGACATTGGGCCGCGAGTGCGGGCCGCGGGGCGCCGCCACGCTGCCCGCTCACCGAGCCTTACATTCATTAATTGCTAAATGTGAAATGTAAGGCGGTAATTAAGACAGCTCCGGAGCTCCGAAGCTCCGCAACTGTATGCCGCGCGAGACCCGGATCTTTCAAGCGACGCGACCGTGGGCGGTAGGGTAATCTTTGGCACGTGTCAGTAAACAAGCAGTTTTTATTTAGGTAATTCGTATATTTAAACAACCTATGGTAATAACTGACTTAATCATTTCAGAATAAATTATCACAAAAACGCACAAAGTACACAGCTTGCAAATATCAACAACAATCATGACCTTTCCTTGCTTTTATTACAAAAAAGGGGATATCTTCGAATCAGTTCAGGTCGATGAAAAGACCCAGCGGGAATGATCCGCCATTTGTCATGGGGTCTGAGCCATCCCTGGAGGCGAGCACGGGACGCCACTCGGATCATCAATCCGCAGGGATCCGCTCGCGTCCGCGCACGGATGAGAACGAATGAGAACGGATGAGAACGGCTGGTAACGGTAACGTGGTATCAGTCGTGTTTTAATTATGTCATGTGCGTTGTTCCGCGCCATCACCGCTGCCATGAATTGTCCCAATGTCAGATACATATGATTTATATGACTCATTTTTTTTTGCAATACTGATTATAATTCGAAATTGATGTTGCAATAAAAAATGTAGGTACAAATATCTTCAACCGTTAGATAGTTGAATGATATTAAATAATTAATTTATAATTCGGAAGGAATTGCTATAAAGATTAATGTAACAACTTAATATTATACTTACATTGTATCCGTCCGATAGTATATTTGCATTCCGATCGATTTTAAATTCGCTCATTCGATAGTCTCGTCCATGTCGACTGGACTGGAGGTAACCTATCGCTACTCGATTGGTAAAATTTGATTTTGGCTTGGATTGAAATTTATATTGGATTCTAGAGTAAACCTACAGATATGAGTAACTAATAAAGTCTCTGCACCAAGCTTGTATGTAAGCAGAGCGGTCGGTGTGTCGCGTCCGCGGCGGTGCACCCTAATTCACGACTGTCCCAAATTAATTAAAACTCTTTAATAAAAACAGTAAATTTGCAGCGTATCGTTTACCCGCCGCTCAATTATTGGAGAACACGTTTCGATTTAATAAAGCAATTTAGAAAAAGGCCAATTTGCATCCGAATGAGGCAAGGGTTGGCGGGAGAAGGAAAAATCCGATTTGCTGTAACGGACACGCGGCCGCCGCTCGGCCCGCCGCTCGGCCCGCCGCCGCCGCCGCCGGGGACCAGCCCGCGACGCGAGTGTCGGCTCTCGGCAAAATGGAGGCCGACAATATTTCAGCACACGCATATACCAATTGACCTGGAGTATAGCGCTAACACACCACATTGATAATTTTCTGCTGCAAGATAGACAAATATTACACGAACATAGAATTCACGGTATTATCAAATTCTGTTTAACAATAGCGCCATAGTTTGTGAAAAAAAACTTCAGGCGCGAGCTCTAGGTAGCACCCCTGCACTGGAGCGTGCTCTAGGTAGCGTCCCTATGTTGGAGCGTGCTTTGGAGGGTGTCCCTGTGCTCGTGGCTGAGATAACATCGTTCGTCATTTCTACTGCTGGTACAGTGAAACCTCTGACCTGGAGAGGAACCCCGTGTCACACGCTGACTCCTTGTTTTATTAAGCTAGTGAACATCCATCCATAGCTGCTTCACCACGCACCTGGTGAGATTGTGGTCAAAAAGTATAAGTAAACAGCGTAATTATTAGCACATCGTATATTGGGCATAATGTACCTATGTGCCACTTGAAACATTATCTTTCGGTCAGGACGCGAGTGAGCCACTATTGTTTAGCTATCTTCCTGTAATGCGGCCATTCGGATGCCGGCCCCGCCGCCCGCGCCCCGCGCCCCTCACCCCGCGTCCTGCGACCATCGCCCTGCCCTATGATCGAGAAATGGAAAAAATCGTCCGATCCCGTATACAATAATCGTTCGCATCGAATAACAACGATCGGATGCGACTCTCTCTACGATGCGGCGTCGGCGTCGGCTCACGGTCCTTTATTAATAAATTCTATTACATGTGACAGGCCGAGTCCTTTTCTCTAGTATCTTGTATTTCTTGATGTTGCGTAAGCGGTTTGATGTCGTTTTATTTTCTGTTGGGATCCGATCAGCTTTTAGATATGTCTTAATTTTTCGAAATGGAAATTCTAAAAATAATCAGACATACAGCATATTGAACTAGTAGTGGAGGTACAAAAGGACGTTCGTTGTAAAAGCATTGTGATACTACGGCAGTCGATTTACAGCATAATAAGTAAATTTAAATAAAATATTTTTAAAAAAAATTGAACCGACTTCAATAACACTAAAAAGTATAAAATAATTTAAATATTAAAGAAGTTGGTGTTAGCGTACCTGCTGTGTATTATTTGACACCAACTTCAATAATATTTAAATTATTTTATACTTTTTAGTGTTATTGAAGTCGGTTCAATTTTTTTTTAAATATTTTATTTTATACTTTTTAGTGATATTTTCATACATAAAGATTGAACCATCGAAGACGGTAAAATGATCTAGGTAGGTAATGACATCATTATGATTTCACATTATCGTCTACATACTTTTACATAATTCATGTTTCTTCAGAAACTCAGAAACAATTTATCCGATCGTAATGAAATTTGCATGGAATCATCATAGTAGTTTACTCTCTCGAATAAAAAAAGAATCATCGAAATCGGTTCATATTTGTCAGAGAAATGTAAAGGAGAACATCAGTTTTATGGTTTTTACCAGATAAATTCCTCCATATCATTCATGGTCCCCCAGGATGTTCATATCTGGTTGTGATAAAATTCATACAGGTTTATCACAGTGGTTTCTTCTTTCGAATAAAAAAAAAATCATTGAAATTGGTAAATATTTGCAAGAGTTATAACCATTTTTGTCCTTAAAAAGCGACATAAAGTCATCTATATAGGCTTTCCTGCAGCTTTCCTGCGCAGTCAACATTCTTGTTTTTTCAGGAACTACTTATTACTAAGCAATATTTTTTTATGGGACCCAATTGACGGATTAAAGATTGGATGGAAGAAAGATTTTTTCAAATGGGTTCATAATTGCCAGAGTTATGCGCGAACATACATAGAAAAAAATATATATATATACAGTCGAATTGAGAACCTCCTCCTTTTTTGAAGTCGGTTAAAAAAATGGTGCTCATCGAGCGTAAACGACGCACAGTATAAAAAATGACCCAAAAAGCGGTCATCCTGTTTTTAGTGACTTATCATAAACTTTAATCTATTTCAAATGCAAGAGTAGAACTCCCGAAGTTCAAATGTACTTAGAACATAAGTTATGAGTATTTTAAGACATTTTTAATATATTCGAAAACATTAAAAAAGTAATGTATAACATATTTTTTATTATTTCTGATTTAGATATCATAAAAAGGTTATGTTTAGGTATTTACTACATGAAACGAAACAATTACATTTTTGTTTCAATACGATCAAAGATATTATTAGTTTTTATTTTTTTAGTAATAGTTGGATTCCATTTCCTGCTTAATACGAGTACATTCTTAATACCTATATTAATGAACAAAAAAATATCAAATACATAATTCGTGGGATCTCCTAGTTACAAGTTTCTGAAGTTAATTTTGATTTCTAGGGTTTTCCAGGTGGGGGGTTAATTTTGCTTAAGTTTTATAAAATAAGTTACAGAAAAAAAATACCTGTACTAATCCCAGATACAGTAGGTACAGTATTATAAATGTATAGGCTACGGACGATTAAAATAACCTGGTTTATTTATATAAGTACATAAAAATCAACTACTTACCTGCAATCCTAACGCGTAAATTTTAGAGTACAATTTCTCCGAGATCCTATGTGATGAGTATCTGAAAAATAATAGGGGTTGTTAGTATAGATCTTAAGATTATAATAGGCTAGGTAATGAATCCAACTTCCCAAGGATAATGGAGAAAAAATATCATAACGGAAATGTTAAAAAAGCCATTTATCTCATTCTTTAGTATAGTTACAGCTGTGTAATTTATACTAAAATTTAGCTCAAAGAACTCTCTTAACATTAGCATTATTTCTAGTTATCACAAATTTATTGATTATTTTTGGGTTCCATAGAAAAAAACCTAAAATGTTGATTATCTCAGGATGTACGTAACATTGACACTTGGGTGTTCTCGTCGTGCATTCAAAATGTTTATAGTTTGCGTTTAAGTAAATAAAACAGTGGTGACCGTTTTTTGGATCATTTTTCATAGTGTCACGTCGACTGATTAACGCCGCATCATTTACTCATGTAACTTTAGTAACCATTTTAATGATGACGGCAAAGTAATTAATACAATATTCTTCAAAATAATTAAGATAAAACTTGCGAAATATTTCAGCAATTTTTCTACTTGAGTAATTTAGAACCCAAAACAATGTGTGATTAAATGAAAAAAAAAACTTTAGTGAACAAATTTTAATCGCTAGATAGACATGTCTAGAACATGGGCATCGCAGGCGTCCCTGGTGTTCACCTGCAATGTGACCTCTTCCGTCATGGCCCCTGGGAACTAGTCGCGGTACTCGCTGGGTCTGGCTGGGCGACGTAACCCCGCCGCCGTCGTCCTCGGAGTCGTCTTGGGTCCACACCACAAAAGTCCAACGACTCCGGTAGAAACAAAAATAGAATCTATGTAATCGCTGCAAATCTTTTGATTCTTTATGGTCGCAGCACCGAGTTGCTATTGAGAATTTCCTGACTATTCATTACTACTGGCTGATCTAGGAATGTAAGCTCGAACTCCATGCTTAAAGCAACCATTTAATGATAAACCGAAACAAATAAGAGAACAACAATCAATGGTACCAGTAGGTGCTAATCTTGGTTTGAATTTAGAAAATATTTTATTTTTCCCTAAAAGCCAAAGGTCTTTAGGTTTAGGTTTTTAGGTCAAAGTCGTGACACGCTATATTATAACGACTGACAAATACATAAGCCGCCGTCAAATATTGTGATGTTGAGCGACCGTGGCTTACCCACGTCGTCGGTCACATAAAGTTAGGATCATAATAACTATCATAACATATGAAAACACTTGAATAATTAAAAAAAATATATCAAGTATTTTGGGAAATTAATATAAAGGGTGTAAGGGACATCGTACCAAAAACCGATACCAGGGACTGGATGTACATGATTCTGAACACTCTAGTGTTTTCATCTGTAGTTTTTCATCGGTTTTTTCATGAATTTCCAAAAAAAAAACACTTTTTTAAAATAAAATTAGTATAATAACATTATTGGTATAATAATAAAGCATAATTTTAATTTAATAACAATAAATTACTTACTTCATTGTGAAAAAATTATTTAATTATTTATTTACTTATTCTTTATGCACTAAAACAGTACATAGGCAATTAATTAATAGGCAATTATTTATTATTATTTTAGAAAACTAGCAATGTAATTTGAGAAATAAATATTATTCCGCATATATTCATTACATGCTCGAAATAATAAGTCAGTCATTTGTCATTTTCCATATAAATGGTTTCTGTAATGTTGTAACCATGAAGCTTTGACCTATATCGTCATGGTTGTAACGGACATTATTTGACATCTTATAATTTTTTTTTCGCTACGATGTCCCTTATAGACGTACGACCTCCGTTATAGACGGAAAACGATCTCAAAACTTATCTAACGAGGTAAAGCGTAGCAGATCACAGTATTATTCCGTTGATCCGAGAGATGCGCTGATAAAATTTCCATCACACTTGGCGCGAAGGAGCTCAAGTTAATTTAGCCAATCGCAACCGACGACTTGAAGTTCTTGTAAAAAATAAGATTGCGTCGCTCCCGGGATCCCGGTCGTAACTCTCAATTGATCAGCGCGCCATCGCGGCATCGCGCCACCACTCAGCCGACGCTGACTGCCACCCCGGGACCCTTCACTCACTCTTACTTTAAATGTTTCCCATCCCTACCCTTTGAAATGACCTACGGGTACAGGTGAAGCAATGACAGTCAAATCGAGAGAAGTTCCAGTTGAACTGAATCCAGTAAGGTTTCCATCGCATACAAGGTATACGTAAGCGGGTGCGAATTTTGCGACACAATTTCTTTTTATGAAATCGTCTTTGAAGTTGTTGAAAATAAAGAGTTTTGTTGAAAATTGTTTACATTTCCAGATATTCTATTTAGTTTCCGTCATACAGAAATTAATATTCTTGTGATTTGTGAAGACAGTTTTACTCTAGAGTTGTGGCCTAGAATATTACTTATACTTCAGGCTTCGTCCTCCAGATTAGTTGATTATACATATGTAGTAACGCGTAGCACGTACCATTCCACACTATTTTGAGAATATTGATTTCATAAATCCATTTTTTTTTTTTGTATGTGGGTAGTCCTATATCCATCGCGCTGTCCGGGCGCCCGCACCATACTCATTCGCTTTTTAGTGCTTCACCGTTCCACAACGTTCGCGCAAATAATAATTTGAAAATAATTTTAAATTCAGTGTTTTTTAATTATTATTTTTAAAAATGCCTAAACGTAAAAGTGATAATTGTGATAGAATAAAACGAAAAATTAGAAAATTAGAAAAGAAATTACTAAGAAGAAAACGGCGTCGATCATATTCCTCCGATGATTCAGAATTGGAAATCTCGTCTTTGTCATCTCTGCGTTCGCCACTATATGATCAAGGTAAGAGTTTATGCCACATTATTAATAATATCCTGAGATATTAGTTATTATGTCTTTGTGTTAGCTTACTTCACCGCAGAACCCCGATTGGGGTGAACAGAGATGCAACTAAGTTGACCTAATTATTTGACGAAATTATTTATAAATTTCAAATTATAATATACCTCTATCAAGTGGTGTACAGACTGCCTCCAATTTACCTACTATTATTTATTCTGATTGTAAAAATTATCTACGTACTTACTTGATAAATTATGTGTGTTGCGGACGGTACAATGGGACTGTTTCTTCACTATTACAAGTAAGGAGGCCTGTTATTGAAATATACAGTTTGCGGACAGTACGTGCTTTGCATTGGGACTGTTTCTTACTGTTAATCATAACAAGTTCCTATGGTAGATGGTTTTTTGATTAATCTTATGGTTTGCGAACAGTACTTTCTTTGTAATGGGACTGTTTCTTACCACAGTTATATTAATCGAGTGTTATAATAATACCTACAGTTAGCGGGTAGTACTTTCATGGTATTGGGACTACTTCGTACTGTTAAACTGGTATAAGTTTATGTTTGAACATGGATGATTAATTATTATACTTTATTTATAATACAGGTGTACCTACCCACCTAAAAATGTGCGTACAGTACTTTGTTTTACATTGGGACTATTTAAATTTTTAAAAACATTACAATAGTATGAGACACTTTGGTGTTATATATATTATTTTTGTCTAATTGTTTAGCAAACTGTTTACGGCCTACTAAAAAGTAGGACTGTATATTACTATATTGTCGTTTATACAATTATCTTTGCGGACAGTACGTGTTGTTACAACTAGGGACTGTCTCTTAGAGTATATTGTAGACCAGGTCTAACTGAGATCTACATGCGACATCAATCTCCTTTTCAGAGGACGAAATTATGGAATACAATGAAGAGGCACGCCTTCTGGTGGGGATCTGTCACAGCCAGAGCTAGACCGCAATCCTATTCCGAGCACATCTCATAATACGTCGATTCCTTCCGTGGTTATAGTCACTCCGAGTCAAAATGACCCTCCACAGACTACAGCTTCACAACCTGATCAGCCAACAGGGTCAACAGAGACTCCAGTACAAGAAGGTTTAGAATTCGACAGTGAGATATTGCAAATCCTGGGCATGGATCCAACTACAGATAAAAAATATGGCCAAGCTATACAAAACAATTTGGCTATTAGATTCCAACATTGGACCACATCGGGACTAACTAACGAGTTGCGCAAAGAGCTTATGGAAAAATATTTAACACCTGAAAACTGTAAGTTAATTGATCCACCAGAGTTGAACGCTGAGATTAAAGCCGCTGTGTCTGATATTATTACTAAACGTGATAAAGCAATTCACAGCAAACAAAAACGCATGACTTCAGCCATTACCTGCTTAGGTGAAGCTATCACGTCATTATTGTCTTCTAAATAGAAAAATACTGTTTTACTTAAACTTTTAATGGACTCTGCTCGAATCATCTGCGACTGTCAGCATGCTGATTCAATGACACGGAGAAATTTTTTACTGTGTTCCGTAAACAAAGATGTTCGAGACCAAGTGCAAAACACAAAAATTGATAAGCTTCTTTTTGGTGAGAATCTAGCCGAAACCTTGAAGTCAGCGAAGGCAATAAACAGGTCTGGAACAGACCTAAAAGCTCCTGTCTCCAAACCTCAAGATAAGCGATTGAGGCAGAACATTTCAGGTTCTTCCAGGAATTTAAACTGGAAGGGTCAGGGTCCGGTTCGCAGGCTGACGGGCCCCCCGAAGACCAAGGAGCCTGCGGTGAACTCCACGGGCAATCGACTAGCCAACTCCTCGATGCAGTCGCAACGTCCGCCTCAGAAACACAATTACAATCGCCGTTAAGTAAGGTAAAATTTGCTGGCTGCTTATCCATATTTCACAAAGAATGGTCAATAATTACAAATCTATTGTCTTTAGGAGCCATTTCTAAATTTGAACCTTGGCCTAACCAAACTTTTCAAATATTCTTTAATATTGATTAATGCCTCTTTTTTACTAAAATAACTAGTCATTAAATTACTGAGCATAAGATTATTTATCTGTTAATGTATATTTAGACCTTATCGGTCAAATTAGTAATCACTAAATACTTCAAATTATACCGGAAGTTTGGTTGGGCTACTAATTTCTGCATTAGTTTTAGAATACGTCTGGCTTTATACATTTCAAAGAAGTAAACAATCTGTTTGCAAAATAAAGGTCGACAAGTACGACCTGAAAATATTTTCTGCCACCTCAACAACGGGGTGGGGAATGGCGTGTGTAACCTAAGAGCAAGTGGTAACGTAGCCGTCAGCCGCTGCGTTTACTACTTCAAATATTCGCTTTCTTGGTTTACCAGACATACAGACAAAGCAACTTTGGCAGTGGTGTGAAAGCAGAAATCTCTACCATTTCGCACGTTGATGAATACCAAGAGTCATGACGTACGCACCCAGATATTAAATTGGCATGCAAATTGTATCAAAATTCCATTAACCGGATATAGATTTATTCATCCACGAAGTAGTTGTTCGAATAATAAATGTTCAAAGTATGTTACTTGGCGTAGAGATCTGGATGCGTACGCAATAAATGTTTTTACTATATCTTGGTCTTCCCTTAACCTTTAAGTGTTTCCACCGTTTGCCATGATTTAAAAAACGAGAAATATTGTTGCTGATAAAATCAAAGGTATTATGGATGTGCCATACTGGCCCACAAAACCATGTTACCTATTATTTAAAATCTGTGAAATATTAATTTAATTATCTGATTCCAGTCACCGGCATGTCTACGTGATTACCCTGGTGGCAGACATCTTGTCCAGGAGGCATTGATTCTGAGAGGTGTTCCACTCGCATCAATGGATATCGTTCTTAATTCTCTCTCGGACAATTCATATAAACAATATGAAGGGTGCTATAAAAAGTGGTTCGTTTATTGCAATGAAAATAAGCTGAACTTATTTGATGTATCAATTTCCGATATCATGATTTTTTTAACTACACAATTTAATGATGGGGCTCAGTACGGTACTCTTAATTCTTACAGATCGGCTTTAAGTTTAATTGTTAAAGAAAACCTATCGCAGAATGAAGAAATTAAAAGATTCTTTAAAGGAGTATTTCGTTCTAGGCCACCACGGCCCAAATACAATGAAACCTGGGATACGTCTTTGGTTTTGAATTATCTAGCAAAATGGCATCCTAATGAAAATCTCTGTATCGAAATAATTTCCAAAAATTAGTTACTCTTTTGGCACTTGTAACTGCACATAGGGTGCAAACACTGTCAAAAATTAATATTTGTAACATTGAGAGTTGCCAATCAGAAATTAAAATTAAAATCCCCGATCTTATTAAAACTTCTAGAATTGGAGCAACTCAACCTTTGCTAGTACTTCCATTTTTTAATGAAAGACCAGAGATTTGTCCCGCTAAAGCTTTAGGTACTTGTTTATTTAAAAATGACAGAGTCACTTCGTAACAACGCAAACTCACTATTTATTAGTTTTAAAAAGCCTCATAAACCGGTTTTTGCACAAACTTTATCCAGATGGATAAAAAACGTCCTAACCCAAAGCGGAATTGATACATCTACGTTCACTGCGCATAGCACCCGACATGCCGCCACCTCAGCTGCCCAGAGGTTAGGCGTTAGTATAGATCAGATAATGAAAACAGCTGGTTGGAGTCCTGATTCTCATACATTTGCCAAGTTTTACAACCGGTCCATAAATAGTACAAACAATGATTGCTTAAGTAGAGCCATTATGAATAGTTCAATGATATAGAAGTGTTTTTACTTAAATACTGTGATTTAATTTATCAAGTTTTAAATATTAATAAATATATAATGAGCCCACTTATTGGTTGTTTTTGTTATTAATTTTTATACATATTTTACGATAATTTTCTCTAAAAGTCTACATATGTATAATCAACTAATCTGGAGGACGAAGCCTGAAGTATAATTAGAGATTAAACGAACTTACCTGGAAGTGAAGTTCTATCCTAATTATGCGAAGGCTTCGTCCGAACAGATTAGCAACCCACCCTCCCTCTTTTATAGTGTTTGTCCCCAGATATCGTAAAATATGAAGTGGGTGAAGGGTTCCTCTAAAGAAAATGAGTATGGTGCGGGCGCCCGGACAGCGCGATGGATATAGGACTACCCACATACAAAAAAAAAAAAATGGATTTATGAAATCAATATTCTCAAAATAGTGTGGAATGGTACGTGCTACGCGTTACTACATATGTATAATCAACTAATCTGTTCGGACGAAGCCTTCGCATAATTAGGATAGAACTTCACTTCCAGGTAAGTTCGTTTAATCTCTAAATATACTGAATATAGCACAGCCCAAGTTTAAATAAACTATTTAAAAAAAAAACCGACTTCAAAGTAAATGATCTAAAAAGCATAAAATAACGAAAATATTATTGAAGTTGGTGTTAGCGTACCTGCTGTGTATATTCTGCACCAACTTCAATAATATTTTCGTTATTTTATGCTTTTTAGATAATTTACTTTGAAGTTGGTTTTTATTTTTTATAACCGGCTTCAAAAAGAAGGTTCTCTATTCGACGCGTATGTATGTATATATTGATAAAAATGCGTAATATTAATATATGTTAGTCTATGTGGGCTTCTAAACAAATTTACCAAATTTTATGAGTTTATGTATGTATGTAGTATGTATGTATGTATGTATGTAGTAAGTATGTATGTATGTAGGTTTGTCCACCGATTTCTCAGAAACTACAAGTCCGATTTCGAAAATTCTTTTTGTAATAGTTAGAGTATTATTCAACTTAGGGTAGAATACAAGTTTCATCAAAATCGGTCCAGTAGTTTAAGAGATATGAACTTTTTATGTTTTCAGTAAGTTACTGTAACGTAGACGTTCGAATTGCGTGATAGTGCTGATACCTATATTGGTAACAGAAGTCACTAAAAAGTGTTAAATAAACTATTTTATAAAAAATAAAAACCGACTTCAAAGTAAATTATCTAAAAAGCATAAAATAACGAAAATATATTGAAGTCGGTGTCAGCTGGTGATTAGTTAACATGATTAGCTAGCACCGACTTCAATATATTTTCGTTATTAACCGACTTCAAAAAAGGAGGTTCTGTATTCGACGCGTATGTATGTAATATTAATAGAAATGCGTAATATTCATATATGTTAGTCTATGTGGGCTTCTAAACAAATTTACCAAATTTCACGAGTGTATGTATGTATGTATGTATGTATGTATGTATGTATGTATGTATGTATGTATGTAGGTTTGTCCGCGGATTTCTCAGAAACTACAAGTCCGATTTCGAAAATTCTTTTTGCAATAGTTAGAGTATTTTGCAACTTAGGGTAGAGTACAAATTTCATCAAAATCGGTCCAGTAGTTTAAGAGATATAAACTTTTTATGTTTTCAGTAAGTTACTGTAATAGCAGCGTTTTCCCTGAAAGAAAACGCATATTAAACTACTTACCTTATTCGAAGCTTATAATGAGAGCGGCACATCCGGTTTCCCGTCATATTTGTTCCTATTGTGTCGAAGAAATACCAGGCAGGTTTAAAAAGTAAGCTTCGAATAAGGTAAGTAGTTTAATATGCGTTTTCTTTCAGGGAAAACGCTGCTATTAAACCACAGTACCGTTATTCGAAGCTTATAATGAGACGTGTTTGTTATCGCCTGGTAATATCAGTAGATTAATGACGCCAATGTGATTTACGGATGTATTTTAAATATCCAAGTATGAATTTTAAATAAGAATTCAATAGATTGCATTCTTATCCATGCAGTATCCATGCAGTCACCGGGGGTTCCAACGGAAGACCAGCGCGGCCTGCTTGCAAGCCGCCTTATGCTGAGTTGGAACCCTTTCGTTGCAAGCATACTACTTATACTGTTTTTCTTTTTTGTTTTGAACTATGTATGTAACCTGTTTGCTTCGAATAAAAAGTTTTCTTCTTCTTCTTCTTCTTCTTCTTCTTATATATAGATATTTGTATATGCTAATTATTTCTTTTAGAAACGAGTAGCAGAGAAAGAGAAGAGAAGGAGAATATAACTGTATCAACCATTAAAATCAATAAAATCAATATTCATTGTGTTTTGCTAAACAATCCAGTACAAAAATACTTTTTTTTTTTTTTTCGTGCGATGTGTGTGTTCGCCTTTATAATACAGTTTAAAATGTATTAAAACTCTCCAATTTCAATGTGCTAGCTATTATTAAAAACCACGACGCCTGTGACGCATGATAGGTAATTAATTAAGCTAAATTATGTTCGTGATTCTAGTCTTTTTGACCCATCAAAGATAAGATAACTGAATACATATACAATTTGTTTTTTTAAACACACAACGCCAGGTACTGCGATGTTGTATACTTTGCAGTACGTGGCCTTCCGATTAACGCACTTCTTGGACACGACTATGCTTTACAAAGTACTAGGTGATGTTACAATGTTTACCTCTAATTATTATGCAGTGTGATAATCTTTAGCATCCAGCAAGCAACAGTGTGAAGGGTAGACTTCACTTTGTGTAGTAATAGATAAATTATATGGGATTTTAATCTAAACTATATTAAGGCATTACTCTAGTCATTAGTCAGGGTCTTTTTATAAATGTTAAATCGTCTATACATTGCTATATATGCATGTATGTGTTCTACATGTGAAGTAAGCTACTTTGAAAATTGCTCACTAAATCGTAACCTAAATAGATAAAATCGATTTAAGAACATGTTGCTAAGAATTGACAAGCAAGTAACTGGACTGATCGGTATTGTACATTGTCAGAGTTAGGCAATACTAATACCAAACAAGAATGATTAATGCTCGAATCCGCTATAAATTGGCAAAAAATGTGGCAATATTTCCAGTTATTTTTATTTAGTTTACAAAATCAAGACCAGATCATGATGATTCCAAACTACTTCGTGAATTTTTAATGTAATATTTGGTTCGATTTGAAAGGTCAAGTCTGGATCACAAACTTCACATTTTTAAGTTCCAGAACGAAAGAATATTGTCTGTATGCGAAAACTAGGACTCTTTAAAAGTTGTGTCATATGAATAGTTGACTCAAAACTCGTTCAAGAACAGAGTCTGCTCTCCGAAATAATTCAGGGCCAATACGATTAAATATATATTTAATCTATACCAGAATACTTCAGAGCCAATACGAGTAAGTATATGTTCACTGAATACTCGAATAATCATACATGGAGGATGATTTGTAGTCGTTCTGCTCCAAAGTACCTTAAATATTTATGGACATATTATGTACTCCATATATCCTACTATCTGTATCTACAAGGATATTGTATAAAATATTATCAATGCGATTTGATTTGTATTAAAGAACTAACTGAAAAATATAATACTCATAAGCATCTGTGAATGGTTGGTCCCACCCCCTGTCTGCATACTAGTTTCCCTTACCTCTGTAAAGGAAACTTGTGTTGTCACTTTGTAATAAATGTGAAATTACAAGAGATAGTAAGCAGGATTGCAAATATTTCTTTTGGTTGCAATGCAACTGCTTTCTTTATATTTTCTTACTTCCGACATTGATCGGAAGTTAAATTATGGGGTTAAAGAATCTTTATTCTCTTTAGAACAATTACAGTTCGTACAATTATACGCCTGTTCTCCGCAATTGTGAATGAGGACTGCATTACTTTTGGCTAATAATGCAGGCGATGTATTTTTGCCACCAACTTGGTTACTTACACCCAGTTACACCCACAGAATTGAGTTTGATGTTATAGAAACTCGTGAATGATTCCATCATTATGGATCCCCAGAATTCCCAATTATAAGATTACATACCCTTTAACTTTGAAATGGGATATAGTATAGAAAAAGTAATGGTGGTCTTCAAATAAAGGACATGGCCCCACATCATATCCATTCATTGTTTGAAGAATTTTCTTAAAATGTTGTATCCAAAACTTTGATGAACTTTTAGCAGTTTACGCTCGACTGATCCTGATATTTTAAGACAGTAAAAATAAGGGACCATGATTAGGATCCAAGACGTGACTGCAAGCCAGGGTTATGAAAATTATATATTTATATATAATTGATTCATAGAATCACGTACGTGCTATTTTGTATAGCATCTGCAACCTTCTGAAAGGTAAATCTGTATTCTCTCCCCGCGAGAGCGCGTGATAGTCAGAACAAACCCCCCAGAAAAAGGTTCTTAATAAGACGATGTGCCAGGCACACA
Organism: Furcula furcula; assembly: GCA_911728495.1. NCBI lineage: Eukaryota > Metazoa > Arthropoda > Insecta > Lepidoptera > Notodontidae > Furcula > Furcula furcula. Next base: position 24,637,221 of record OU452257.1, on the reverse strand, counting down.
CACACTGTTAATATCTTAATATCTCTGCTGAATTTAACAGAAAAACAGGCTCTCTCGAAGAGTAATATGCAGTTACCACTCCTTCAGGGAACTGTTACTTATTGGGGTACCCTGCGGAG